>CM033750.1:38774611-39143246 GCA_019671005.1 Hibiscus mutabilis | reverse complement strand
GATTTCCACTAAGGTAATATTGCCCATTCTGTCTTGAGTTTATTGAACTTTGTTTGATGTTCATCTTATTGCCTCCATTTTTATCTGGTGTCTCATTGTCTTGTTCATCCATTGTCCATTTGCCTGATATTCATGGATTCATACGGTCTGCCAACATGATTTGCGGATTCATCCATAGTCCATTTGTTTGATGTTCATCTTATTGTCTTCATTTTTTTTATCAGGTGTCTTATTCATCCATAGTTCATTTGCCTGTGATTCATGGATTAAACTGTTGAGTTATTGTCTTATTCTCTTGTCCATTAATAAGTGTGATTGATGTGTTGTTTATAGTCCTATTGGACTTTCTCATCTTTATTTAGTTTTAACATTTGATGCTGTTATTGATTTTTACCTTTGAACTAGTTTTTGATGTTCATTTTATTGTCTTTATATTTTATCTTTTGTCTTGTTTATTCATTTTCACCAACTGTTTATTCATTTAGCATCATACGATTCATTTGGATTGTTTGTTGTCCGTCAATATGATTCTACGGAATTCATCCATAGTCCATTTGATGTCAATCTGTTTGTTCAATCTTTGATTTGATTATTTTCATCATACTGTCTTTTTAATCCATGCCTAGTGTCCTTTTTACCAGGTTGCCAGTTTTCAGAAAGAACACCTATGGCTTTTCACACTGAATTTCAATAATTATTTATAGTTGCTCAAAAACCAAATAGAATAATTTCACTGAATTTGATATAATTTCGAAAGGAGTGTGGCTAGGAGACGGTGAAGGCCTATTAGTAGAGACCCTGCACCCCATTTGAAACTATTTTTTCATCATCATCATCAAACTAGCACAATTTTTCAACACCAGTTCAGATTCCAGATTATTCCTCCATTTTTCAAGAGCGTGTCAAAGATTTTGCTGAATGTCACCAATCAAAAAGCTGAGGAATTTCAGGAGAAATTACACCCCAAAAGAAGCTCTTGAACTCCATCAACAGTGAGAAATGATGGAGGAGTTGCAAAAAATGTTAGCATCCCGAGCAAAAAAAAAAAAGACAACACAAAGTCCAAACCTTGATGTCAATGCGTTGAATTGAAGGCTAGACACACCATTGCAAAACCTCCTCAGTGGAAAAGCTGGCTTGATCATCCTCTGATGATGCGTTTGCAGACTCGAATAGATACTTTCTATCACCATTTTTCTTCGAAATTCGACATAGTTTTGAATGTCTTGACGGTAGGATCAGGTAGGCAATTTTCCTTCAATCCTCACTGAAGAGTCCTGGTTTAATTGGTAAGCAATCTGGTTTCTTTCTCTCCTTCATTCTTTGAAGGGACCAGTGCAGGAACATAGGAGGATTTTGTTTCAACTTTGAAACCATGTAAATGATACCTGTTTTTGGTTTTGGTTCACATTTTTCTGGGATTTATGTTCATGTTATAACATGTATTACTAGTATGTTCAAATTTCATTAGAAATGGATTTTACTTCATGTTTTCTCATTTTTTCTTCTTTTCATAACGTCTGGTTTGTAATAATTACATAAATTTTGATTATATTTCAAGTTAAACTAGAATAAACTCTTAATCTAAGACAAAGCTCTCCTAACTGCTTTTTTATTCACAATATTTGAATATGAAATTGGAGCAAAGGATAATTATTTTTTTTACCAAGGCAAACCTTAATTTTAATATGGATATAATAGTTGCGGGATCTAAAGGACATCTTACTATGAAAAATTAATGAAATTGGGCTAAATCAGAGAACATGATTTTGGCTCGTTTGTTTTGATCATAAAAAGGAAACCAATTTTTACAAATAATTTTGTTTGATTTGATGTTATCGTGTTTTAATTTTTTGAGTAAATTTTAGAGATCATCACTAAATTATCTTCTCATTTTTATTTTACTATTTAATTTTTTTTTAAAAAAAATCAATTTAATAATTAAAATTTAAATTATTCATGTTTTAGTCACTAAATTATTTAATTATTGTTTTTGTATGATATGACATTTAAAAACAGACCTTAAAATCTTTTATAGATGTTGATTTTGTGGTGATGAACTTCATTTCCTGAAGGCACCAGTGTTATTCAACTGAAATTTGTTGCATGACTAGCAACTCAATATTTTGTTCATGTTTAATTTTTTAGTATTTGGTGTTAATCATAATGAGATCAAACACGATATCTTTGGCATTATCATCTAATTATGTGACATAGTTTTAGGCCTGTAGTATTCAATTTTTAATGTTTATTTTAAAAAATCAAAAAACATTGCTTGTGATTTAATACCTTAATTTTGCTAAGGGGCTTAACATAAATGATTTGGAGTTCCAACAAAATAGAAGTTTTCCATATGCCTCTTGTTGTTCCAACATGTGGTTATATGTTATGTCTATATTATCGCAGAACCGACGAAAAAAAAAAACAACTTCCGAAGAAGGTGAAGGTAATGATGCGGATACAGTGGATTCATTGACCGAGGGGTCTGATCTCTTTCTGCTGCTGCTTTTACTGTTTTCAATTTATTGGTAGTGTTTATTGTTGGAATGTCTTACAATTTAGAAATTAAATAAATCAATAAATTAGAGGGGACGGTCATGTTATAATTAAGGTTTTAAAATTTGTATATGATATAGAATTTTTTTAAAAAAGTCTATTAAAAATTTATTTTTGCTCTCTAGAGTTTATAAGTTAGGTCTCTAAAATTTTATAAAACGTTGTCTCCCTAACATAAAGTTATACTTTTTGACCCTCCTAATGAAGAACCAATTGCGTAAATATATTATGAGAGATTATAACTATCTTACTGATGAAATTGTGTTTTTTAGAGTAGTAGTGAAAGTTAATTTTTAATTTCAATTGAGATTTTTAGTTTTGATTCACCAATATTAACCATCATATCAAATTGAAACTAAACTATTTTAAACTTCAAAATTAATCTTTCTCACCATTGTGGCTGATCGACATTTGTTAAAATTTAATGGAACTTATAATATGGGTAATTTTTTTATAATTTTTTTAAAATAATTAGGACTTTTTTTTGGGAAGAAGATTTTAACGTGCCACATCAACATTTTTAATGAGATTAAGAGCACTTACAATCAATTACTTGCCCGAATATAATGAATTTAAATTAAAAGTTTAATAATTATAATATAAAAAAGGAAAATTTTAGTGACTAAAGTGAAAGTACCCTAAAAATTTAGTGATTACTAAAGTAGTTTATCATGATTTTTAATGGTGAGTCATTTGACCCACCATGTACCATGGTGCATCCGCCCGAGATCAAAAGAAAAAGATGGATCATCAGGCTACGAGCCGAAAGATAAGGCAGCAGCTGGCAATATACAACATTCTTTCAAGGTCCGAACTCGACTCAAAAGTTCAGGGGATAAATAAGAAAAGAAGTAGATAAATATATACACATCGGGTTGATTCAGTAGAGTTGGACAAGATTTTGCCATAATTTCTTAATTAATATAAAGGTTGAATGATTCAATAATCTATGTAATTTGCATATTAAAATTTTGGCAGCCATGAATTAATGAGATCAAAGAGCCAATATGAATTTGATTGCTTAAAATGAAAACTGAAACTAGAAGAGTATTGGCATTAGCAAAAGGGCTAAATCTGCCAATTATTTTGAAACAAATTAACAAAGAAAATCACTGGGAAGCCACTTGACTCCCTGAATCATTGGTCATGATGGGTTCAATCTTTGCAGCTTTTCTCTTTCGCCCAAAATCTGATGCTAACCTGAGAAATTAACAATTCATAATATCAGTCGGCTCCCAACTTTAATGAAGTATTTGAATTATAGTTTCAACGTTAAGAATATGTAATGACATAAATATTAATATTTTAAATATCATATTTTTTTATGTCGATAAAGCTTTTGGGTCTGACAAAGGACATCGTTTTAGTTACAGTTGACATTAAGTATATGATTTAATTATGGACTTGATTTGACATTAGATTCTGAACTTTTAATGAAATTCAAGCTTGTTGCTATCCGTACTCAACTCAGCTTGATTACATCCCTACTCACCCCTTTTTAGGTGGACTCCCAAGATGTTGGGATTTTAGTTAGGTGTGTGATCTAATTCAGCTCAATCTCGAAGTTCAAGTCGAGAATTGTTGAAAAAAGGATAATCATCAGGAATTAAACAAACAAGAACACAGGATTTTAACGAGGTTCGAAATAACGTCATCGAGAGCGATTTTTTTCTTATTTGAGATTAATAATACAATTAGGTTACAAAATACATTATATAAGAGGGTGGTACAATTCAAAATACCCACTATGTTGGCAAATTAACTCGAAACTTCTTTAATGGTGATCTCTCACTCTTGCATCTCATCGCTCACGAGGACGTAAGCACATTCTCGAACCTTGTTAAAATCATGTGTTCTTGTTTGTTTAATTCCTTTTTGATTATTCCGATTTCTCAACAATTAAGTTACAAATACATTATGTGCCATACTTAACAAGAATTGAGACTCGAAATTCAGATTGAACAAGATAAAATTTTACTTTCAAAGTTCAAGTTTAATCCGATATAATAAACAAATTACTCCATTATTTAAATTTTATCGTCCTATGAGCACGGATATTTCATTTAAGCATACATATCCTAAGTTGAAGGAAGTGTCATCATCTGAAGCACAGTTATGGTAATCAGCCTTTGAACCATTGTGGGAATTAAGTCTTCTTTCCAGCAGCGGATTCAGTTCTAGTAAGTTTGAGCTTCTTTTCTCTCTCAATTCCTCAACCTTTAGCACATTCAGTGGAGAGCATACAAATTTCAAAACCTTAATACGTATGTACGTACGTATGTATGTACCAGTTGATCGTATGGCCTACGTACCTGTTTACCTAGAGTTTCATTCTCCAGAACAGCTTTCTGTTCCTGAAAAATACATAAATATCAAAACAAAAGGTATTAGTCATTAATTACAATTACTTGATTGCTAAAGATATGCATGTAGTTCAAGTTCTTTTAGGAACCTTACAAGATTAGTATCTCCAAACCCACATTCAAATATATATCTGACACGAGTATCCTCGTTAAATTAAGGATTAAATATTAGTTTTTTAATTATAGTCAGACTCGGAGTACGTGTCAGATATTAATATATGTTGATAGGAATATGATCAATTCATTCAAAGTTCTTATAATATTTCGAGGATCATATCTTTATATACATGTTAAAAAACGTAGTGCAAATGAAGAGTGAGAGGAACATAAGATAGTGCAAATGAAGAGTGAGAGGAACATAAGTTTTAGAATTTACCTGCAATCTAGATATTTTAAGCTGCTTCAGTATAATTTGCTCCTGCATGAAGGAGTATGGGATTATTATGGATATAATCCAACATCGGTAGAGTATAATTTGCAGTACTAATGAAACTTGCAGTTTCCAGTACCTTTTGTTGCTTAACTGATGATATTCCTTCACATAATTGATTTTCCAGCAGTTTTAGTTCTTTGAAACTCAGACCATCCAATTCCTTACCATTAAGCTGCCTGCAAATCACAAACTGAAATTAGGTGATGAACATATTTAACTACATTTTTCATGTAGTATTTGTAACTCAAACTTTTTAAGAACCTTTAGAATATATGAAAATCGCAAATCTTAAAACGAAAAACATACTCATGTTGTTACTCAAACTCAAATTCGAGTAACATAGAAATTACTAGGAGATTTATTTCTACCACATTAGTTATATAAATGGCAAACAATAGAATTGAAATGGCTTACATGTATTTTGCATGTAGCCTCAAGTACTCTTTCATGTTGTTCACATCAGTTGCTTGACACTTCTGCTTATTTAACCAATGGGGAAACAAACATAAGAAATATAATTATTATTTATGATGTTCGGACTCTTCTTTTTTCTTGAAGTACTCATGTAACAAATACTTATTCAACACTTATGTTCAAATCCGATTAACATAGATTATCATTTACGGTATAAAATACGAAGAAAATTGTGTATGCATACAGAAGTTATACATACATCTTCCTGTTGTTCATCAACAGGATGCTCCTGAGAATTATCATCCTCCATGCCTCTGTTGTATCTTGAAAGAGTGTTCCATGCTACATTAATACAATGCCGTATTATTTTTTAACAAAAACCCAGTTTTCAATTATAAAAAATCATCCAAAAAACACACAAATATATATATATATATATATATATATATACCTGGTGCTGAACCATTGATAGACCTTGCCAGTGCCGGAGAAAATAATAACACCAACCTCTGCATCACAGAAAATGGACAATTCTTTAGCTTTCTTCAACAACCCATTTCGCTGCTTCGAAAACGTTACTTGCCTGCTATTCAAATTCTCTATCTTTTTATCTCGATTTTCCCTCTTCTCATCTGTTTGTTTTACTTTTTCCCGGAAAATAAAACACAAAGAATGATAAACCCAGAATTTGTATCTTTAAAAACCAATGGTTTATAACAACAAAACACACACAGCGCAGAAATTAAGGCAAGAAATATAGGAGGGGAGATTGCAGAAGATTCTATATGTAGCAATTTCTCCAACTATGGAAAGTCTAATTATTATGGGATTAATTTCTGTCTTTCTTTTCTTTTTTGGTTAATTCTATCTTAATTCTCTACTTTTTTAGTCAACTGTTTTAGACATTCTGTAGCGATGTCTTTTTCTGATACTTCTCATCGCTAAATAAAAACGATTATTTTTCGAAGGATTTTTGAAAGGTGTTTGTGACTCTTTTGGATATAAAATATTTATTCCGTGGGGTTTTTAAAAGAAACCGTATTAAAAAATAGAGTCGCCACCGGCCACTTAGGTAGGCCGGACACCATAAAACCAGAGATTCAAAAAGATTGGGTTCGGGAGTCGGTTACGGATGGGGAAGGATTAGCACCCCACACCGCCCAAAAATTGGTACTTTAATAATTACCGCTTTATTAATATTGGATTTTCCGGATTAGAGTGACGATTATTTTAAAATTCGGTCATAATTGCGAATTAATTTTAAGGGTCCCGTTATCCGAGAGTAAACGCCAACCACTATCACTACGCCGACATCGGCCCGTTTACGCTCGGATAAAAGGACACCGCGTTAACAATTTATATATCATATGCAATCTTAGTGGCAAAAATATAAAACATGGCAAAATATTTAAATGCAATAAATATTGACATAATGAATACTAATCTAACATAAATGATATACTAGACTAAAACATGCATATATACATATTAATCTAACTCATAAATAAAAACATATCTAGCATAAACAAAATACTAATATTCATAAATATTAATCTAACATAAAAACAAATTCAACATAAAATACTATTCTAAAATATACATACATAAATATTAATCTGACTCATAAATAAAAACATATCTAACATAAATAAAATATTAATATAAAACACAAATTTAAAACATATTAAATATTAATCTAAAACATAAACATACAAAATAAAAAATAAGACTAAAATTTTAAGATAACTAATACTTCATTAAATTATAAAAATTAAAACACTAATAAAAAAGGAAAGAAAATATACCTAACTAGGAGCTCGAACGGCGAATCCCGATTGAACCCCACCGAGATCTACCGCGACCCCTCCAAAAATATTAACTAGATCGGACCTAAAATAAGACCCCGATCGAACCGGTTAGGACCGAGGATATTACCCCGGTCCTGGGCTAGCCGAATTGGCCTGCCCTTGCCGATTCCAATTGTTGCAATTGCCATTTTTTCTCTTCAATTGGCGTGATTGCAATTCAATTTTCCTCCCCATTCTTGCTGCCAATTGCTTCTATTTATAGGGGTGAGGAGGGTGACGTGGAGCTTTGTGCTCCACTCCCCTCCCCCTTTTTTATTATTATTATATTATTTTTTTTGCTTTTTTTTTTGCTTTTTTTATATATATAATTTTAGTATTATAATAACACTAAAACCCGGTCAAAATGAGTGATTACAGTTGCCCCTCTTTGCTTGTTCTTGTGAAACGAGGACAAAGCAAAGATCAAAAGCACTCATTTTTATCAGACTTCCCTGTTTGTAGCCTTGGGAAAACGAATTTTTTTGGACATTTCCGCTCTTCCTTGACTGAATCTTCAGGCTCGTAAGTTCTTCCTATATAGAGCTTCGTCACCTTCCGATCTTGGAGCTACAGGCTCTTTCGACATAGAACCCTTCGCTCTCATTTTTATCAGACTTCCCTGTTTGTAGCTTTGGAAAAACGAATTCTTTTGGACATCTCCGCTCTTCCTTGGCTGAATCTTCAGGCTCGTAAGTTCTTCCTATATAGAGCTTCGTCACCTTCCGATCTTGGAGCTACAGGCTCTTTTGACATAGAACCCTTCGCTCTCATTTTTATCAGACTTCCCTGTTTGTAGCTTTGGAAGAACGAATTCTTTTGGACATCTCCGCTCTTCCTTGGCTGAATCTTCAGGCTCGTAAGTTCTTCCTATATAGAGCTTCGTCACCTTCCGATCTTGGAGCTACAGGCTCTTTCGACATAGAACCCTTCGCTCTGACATCCCGAATTATGAGTCATTTCTTTCACTTTGAGACAATAAAGCTTGGAGTCCTTCCTATATAGAACTCTTTGCTTTCAACGCTGGTTTCTCCTATATAAAACCTTTCGCGCCACTGATGAATTCTTCTGACTGGGAGTTCCTCCTATATAGAACTGCTAGTCTTCAAATCCTGGAGCCGTCAGTCCTTCCTATATAGAACTTTTGGCGTCTGAAGTCTCAGAGCTACAGGTTCTTCCTATATAGAACCTTTCACTCTAAGACAATGAAGTTCAGAGCCTTTCCTATATAAGACTCTTCGCTTTCGACACAACAGGTTTCCTATATAACCCTGTGTCATAGGTGAATTGCTTTGACTGGGAGTTCTTCCTATATAGAACTGCTAGTCTTCACCTTGGAGCTGTCAGTCCTTCCTATATAGAACTTTTCATTTTGAGACGGTGCAACTTGGAGTCCTTCCTGTATAGAACTCTTCGCCTTCAACGCTGGTTTCTCCTATATAAAACCTTCTGCGTCACTGATGGATTCTTTCGACTGGGAGTTCCTCCTATATAGAACTGCTAGCCTTCAAACCCTGGAGCCGCCAGTCCTTCCTATATAGAACTTTTGGCGTCTGAAATCTCAGAGCTACAGGTTCTTCCTATATAGAACCTTTCACCCTAAGACATTGAAGCTCGGAGCCCTTCCTATATAGAACTCTTCGCTTTCGACACAACATGATTTCTTATATAATCTTGTGTGTCATGGGTGAATTCCTTCGACTGGGAGTTCTTCCTATATAGAACTGCGAGTCTTCACCCTGGAGCTGTCAATCCTTCCTATATAGAACTTTCAGCTTCTGAAGCCTCGGAGCGGAGGATTCTTCCTATATAGAACCTCTCTCTAGAGCTTGAAAACATGTGTCTTTTGTATGTAAAAACATTATCTTCTCATTTGGGATTCACACCACGATGGCCATCAATGTCTCTTCAGATTCGGGGATTCACACTGAAAATGGCTACCAATCTTCCAATTTTAGGGACTTACGCCGAAGGTGACTGCCGAAACTTCTTCAAATTTAGGGACTCACGCCGAAAATGGCTGCTGATCTTTCTTCAAATTTTAGGGACTAATGCCGAAAATGGCCGCCAAAACTTTCTTCAATCTTTAGGGACTCACGCCGAAAATGGTCGCCGGAACTTCTTCAGATTTTAGGGACTCACGCCGAAGGTGGCTGCCGAAACTTCTTCAAATTTAGGGACTCACGCCGAAAATGGCCGCCGATCTTTCTTCAAATTTTAGGGACTAATGCCGAAAATGGCCGCCGAAACTTTCTTCAATCTTTAGGGACTCACGCCGAAAATGGCTGCCAAAACTTTTCCACTTCTTAATGTTCTTTGATAATTCTTCAGGTACCTGTCCAAAATAAGCAGAAATTGACATGCCCCTATCTATATGATGCATGCAATGTAATGGTTTCTTTTTTTTTTGTTCTAAAGTCTTACACCCTGAAAGGTCGCTCCTCAGATTTCTTCATCTCTCTACTGTTTTCTGTATGCTCTTAAATCCTTTTGTGCGGAAGGCTTTCTTGTCTTTAGGGTTATCACCCGTCTTCATAAATGATCTTCTGGTTCTT
Source organism: Hibiscus mutabilis (assembly GCA_019671005.1). Lineage (NCBI taxonomy): Eukaryota > Viridiplantae > Streptophyta > Magnoliopsida > Malvales > Malvaceae > Hibiscus > Hibiscus mutabilis. The sequence continues at coordinate 39,133,081 of CM033750.1, read as the reverse complement.
ATATCATTCTTATAAGAACCTTTGTCATCTTCTTGGCTTGGCGTTGCCCCATTCAACCACGGGCTCCCTTTGCTTTGAATTTTTTCTGGCCCATCCTATAGAGCCTTGATCTATTTCTAGTCACCAGGGTGAGCCAAGATTCTTCCATCCCTTGAACTCTTCCTTGATTTTCTCGCAGCATTTCGATGGGAACTAACTTTCGGTCCCTATGCTTTAAATCTCATCATCATTCATTTTTAAAGTAAAGTAAAAGGCAATTTACCTGTGTATATTTCAAAAAAAAATAATGATTGTTTGAAAAGATAATCATTTGAAAATCACAACTTGGACATTTTGAAAACATTGTTTGGAACAAATGGTAAACATCATAACTTTGGGAGAAAATGTCAAACCTTTTTAAAACATGTTTGCCCCCGAAATATCAAACACCATAGCGCATCTGTTTCAAGTTGCCAGAGACCAACTCTAATGAAGCGCATATTTAGAAGATCTTAACCATTGTGGAGATATATGCCAATGTATAGTTTCTTTTGGTCTAATAGGCTTTTGAGAGGAACAACCCTACCTAGTTTCTACCCCGTTTAAGGTGGCTCTCTTAATCTCACTATCTCACCATGCCCCATCCTTCCCTCATTTGGGTGTCGATCAAGCACTTCAAGTTTGGCGTTCCTTGAAGAAAAGTTAACCCTTATAGGCGGAATGAAATCAAGACATTCTCATTCAACTTGGATATTTATGGATGACCGAGAATGGTCTTTGGGGCTTGTAATGTAGGCCTTTGGTTTATGGTTAAGTGAAACAAAGTATTTTGTACTTGTGTAACGTGGATATGCCCATTATTCCTTCTCTTTTTGGATCACTCTAGACTGCCCGTTTTTGGGTTTTCACCTAGAGTTCATTTTTTTCTTTTTATTATATCTTTGCCTTGCATTCGGCTATATCTTGATGTTCATTTTCTGTTCAAGAATGTTTGATCCTTCAAAACTCCTCGGAATCGAGATTTCTTGAAGGACTACGATTACATTCGGGAATTCTTGTGATTGGCACGCCAAGATGAAATGTTATTCTTTCTTTCTTTTTCTTTTTCTTTTTCCTTTCTCTCTTGATCGCTCTAGATCTGCCCATTTCGGGTTTTCACCCTAGAGGTCACTTCCTTCTTTTGTACCTTTGGATCAATGTATTTTGTTTGGATATTGATGCCAGCATGCTCAGCAGACTACTCCTTTTCCTCATTTTTAGGATCACTCTAGACTGCCCATTTTTGGTTTTTTCACCCTAGAGGTCATTTCCTTTTTCAAAATTGGCAATCTTCGGGCCGACTTGTCTTGACTTGGCTTCAATTCGAGCTTCTATACTAATTTTCAAAACTGTGTTTACTTGAAATGTGGATTCCTTACTGTCTCTTGCTCATAGTTGAAGTCTCGTTCTTGTATTGTTTGATCTGTGTGTGAAGCATAGACTGTATTCTTTCTTTCTTTCTTTTTTTTTTTTTTTTAGACTGGTCACTCGGGTTTTTAGCATTGAATCTCTTTCTTCTTATTCGAGTCTATGAATGTATCCTCGAATCAACACGGATCTATCTTGGGTATTGATGCGATCTTCCTTCGGAGTTAATTGCCTCTCTGCAGTTCTTCTGATATTTACTCGATCTGGATTGCTTCGCCTTCGATCTTTTTTTTTGGTTTTTCGTTTGGACATATCCATGTTTTCAACCACGTTCTTCTGGTGATTTTCTGATCTTCGTATCCAATCTGCATGCGGACTCATGTGTCTTACGGTAAAGTAAAAGAACACTATTCGTTGTCATATTCACAAATGTCCCGAGAATGCCTTGGGGGGTAGAGGTTTAGGGTCAACTTTCGTTTCAAGGATCTAAAACGACAAGTGCCTCGAGAAGATAAATTCTTAAAATGGGAATTGCCCATTGTCTAAACACTCGCCTTTGTTCCTCTGTTGGCCTAAGTAAACTAGCAGATACTCACATTTACTGAGTATCACCACAACATTCAATCTCTTCTAAATATATGCAACTTAGAGTTGATCTTTGGGTTTGAAGCAAATGTACTGTTGCATTCAAAATTCGAGGACCTGGTATAGAAATGATATATACATATGTCCATTCAAAAATGTGTGTATATGCATATGGGAAAACTACCCCATAAAAATGAAATGTTTAAAGAATCAAGAATGTAAAAATGCTTTTCTAAATGGAAATGTGATTTTTAATTCTAATAAACAATGATTTTTTTGTTGAGAATTTCTTTGTGAAATGATGAGAAAACCATAGGGACCTTTGGATTATCTCCAGGGTGCTAACTCATTCTGCCCCTTCCAAGGTAGTGTAGGCTTGCCTCTTCTCTTGTTTTTCCACCGCTGGATCAACTCTCTCGTCATGACTTCCTCGTCAACCAGCTTCTTAATTTTTCTATTAACGACCCCAAATTTCTTAGTGTCATGCCCCAGCGCCTCAATGTTTTGAAAGTGGTACCCATTTATCTCTCTGTTTTCTTCTGCTCCTAGGCAGGTCTGGTCTTTAAACTTAGGTCCCGGAGTGCATGTTCGATTTCTCTGACTGTCATGAAGTCCTCAAAGCTGGCTTTCATTTTCCCGAGCATCTTATTAAAGAAGAAATAAGAAAGATGACATGGAATTCACTTTCCTCTTCATCTACGGGAGGCTGCACTTGGGTCGCTAAACACATACACCTCAAAGCACATTCCTTGAAGCTTTAATCAGGTTTCATCTTCGTACCCTGGAGATACTGACGACTTGCTGCTGGGTCCAAAGTATATCATATCACGATAGGTCCTGCTAGACTGTCGGGTAAGTAGTGGATCGGTAATTTTCAATGTAGCCCCCTATCTTTTTTACAGAATATGGTCACATGAATCTTGGGGCATCTTGGAAATCTTTGGAATCCAGAGGAACGACCAAATCGAGGCTCAAACAGAGTTTTCTTGTATTAAAGGCATCAAACTTCTTTTTCTCTCTTTTTCTCTCGAGTCCATCTTTAACTGCTTTCGAATCTTGATTTTTGAGTGTGTTCAATTCTTTTATTCACGATAAAACTCTAATTGTTCTTTGGATTACCCCTCAAAAATTTTATGCAAGGTGTAAAATATGTCATGATTGTACAATGTAATGCAATGCAATGCAATGTAATGTAATGCAATGCAATGCATGAATGCAAATGCGGTGTTGATTCTCGAACAGTCCTTAAAAGGCTTTCAATCAGTAGAAAAATGTCTGGTTGCAAGAAACTAATAATGAATTATAGGTGACAGTTAGTTTCCTTCTGGAGATCTTAACTTCGGGAAGCAAAACCTGTGCTCCACGTCTCGACGTCATCTTCAGGATGATGGATGACTTCGTCTTCTCTTCTTATTCTATGGACTCGTGACGTCATGATCATTATTTTTTTATGGCTTCTAAAAATAACATCAACAAGTGCAGGCATAATGCATATAAGATCTTTTCTGGGTGCAAACGAATAATACGTCTAAACAGGGATGGATTCTATCGGTCCTAAGGGAGTACTTTAAAAAATTTTAGGGTTTAAATTAAAATTCTCAAAGATCATTTGGTTTAAAAATTTCCCTATTTTTATTATAAAAAATTTTAACTTACTTAAAAATGAAACTTTTAGGCTTCTTTTTGTTATTATTATTATTCTGAAAGTTTTATGAGAGAAGAAGTTTCAAAGCAAAATAATAATATTTTTAATTTTTTCTTTTTTTTTGAGTTAAATTAAAATCGAGAGAATTTAAAAATGGTCAAATGTGAAGATTTAAAATTGGGGTTCGCGCCTGATTGAATCTTTCGTCGCCGTGACGTGCCTTATTTGTCGCACCGTCCTCTTTTCGCGATTGGTCTTTGCTCGGCCTAACTTGATCTTGTAATATTATTGTTCCCGACAAAACAGACTTTTTCTATTTTGAAAGCCTTTTAATGAATTGTTCTTGAATCAACACCATGTCATGATATGCAACATGAATGCAAATAAAGGCGTTAATTCCGCTGGTAATCACCCTTTCGAACGACTTTCATGGGAATTAAAGGGTCCAGATTACAAAAAGATCCATATTACAAAATGAGTCCCTATTACAAAAAGAGTCTATTACAAAGTCTTAATTACAAAATAAAGTTCTACACATAATCCCTAGCTCTACCTCCTAGCTCCTCGACAGCTCTGAGCAACTTGATAAACCTTGGTGCTTCTTCTATGTCCGGGGTTACGAAAGGTCGGAGAGCCGCGACTTCGGTAGTTAAGTCATTCACACGCTTTGCAACTCGTCGTATGTCCACCATCAGGGTCTCATGTGTATACTTTGGCACTACACGCTCGTTCGGCAAATTGTTACGTCGGATCTGTTGAGTAATCTCTAACCGATGTCACGCGACTGGATCAATGCTGTCCTTCCTAAGACACCTTTTTTCCATGATGAAAGATTTTCTAATCGGGCAAACCACTTGAATCAACGCCTCTATGTAATGTGGATGCAATGATAATGCAACAAAAATATGTGTAAAAATAAAATAAAACACAAAAAAAAATGAGTTAGTACCGGATAAAAATAATAAATATATAAATAAAAGGACAAAATTAAACAGAATAAACACACAAAACAACCCTATTTATCCCGTCTAAAACACTTAAGGTTATCCGCATGGCTCTAACAGGGTGGGTTTCTATGTTCTCTACATGCAGTGTTGGTGCTAGGAGGTACCGAATTGTCCTTCTTTGTCCTCTACTAAGAGTAGCAAGGCCCCGATCATCACCCATTATAGGCTCCTTTCAACCGGGTTCAATTGGGGGACCCATTCGCTTATGCCCGTCTGAAGGCGCGATATCCTTACGAAAGCATAAGGTACTCGAGCCCCGAAGGTACTTGCTAGGCCCATACGGGAGAACGATATCTCCACGAAAGCATTAGCGTTTTCCCCCCACTTAAAAAGACGGGTTTATATGCCATATTTTAAATGCGTTAAAATAAACGCGCAATTATGACCGAATGTTAATTTAATAGTTACTTTAATCCGGAATTTCCAATATTAGTAAAGCGGTAATTATTTTAAAAGCTTGACTCTCATTTGTTTTTGAAAAACAAAAATGTCCCCAGCGGAGTCGCCATCTGTAGCGATGTCTTTTTCTGATACTTCTCATCGCTAAATAAAAACGATTATTTTTCGAAGGATTTTTGAAAGGTGTTTGTGACTCTTTTGGATATAAAATATTTATTCCGTGAGGTTTTTAAAAGAAACCGTATTAAAAAATGGAGTCGCCACCGGCCACTTAGGTAGGCCGGACACCATAAAACCAGAGATTCAAAAAGATTGGGTTCGGGAGTCGGTTACGGATGGGAAGGATTAGCACCCCACACCGCCCAAAAAATTGGTACTTTAATAATTACCGCTTTATTAATATTGGATTTTCCGGATTAGAGTGACGATTATTTTAAAATTCGGTCATAATTGCGAATTAATTTTAAGGGTCCCGTTCCGAGAGTAAACGCCCAACCACTATATCACTACGCCGATCATCGCCCCGTTTACGCTCGGATAAAAGGACACCGCATTAACAATTTATATATCATATGCAATCTTAGTGGCAAAAATATAAAACATGACAAAATATTTAAATGCAATAAATATTGACATAACAGAATACTAATCTAACATAAATGATATACTAGACTAAAACATGCATATATACATATTAATCTAACTCATAAATAAAAACATATCTAGCATAAACAAAATACTAATATTCATAAATATTAATCTAACATAAAAACAAATTCAACATAAAATACTATTCTAAAACATACATACATAAATATTAATCTGACTCATAAATAAAAACATATCTAACATAAATAAAATATTAATATAAAACACAAATTTAAAACATATTAAATATTAATCTAAAACATAAACATACAAAATAAAAAATAAGACTAAAATTTTAAGATAACTAATACTTCATTAAATTATAAAAATTAAAACACTAATAAAAAAGGAAAGAAAATATACCTAACTAGGAGCTCGAACGGCGAATCCCGACTGAACCCCACCGAGATCTACCGCGACCCCTCAAAAAATATTAACTAGATCGGACCTAAAATAGGACCCCGATCGAACCGGTTAGGACCGAGGATATTACCCCGGTCCTGGGCTAGCCGAATTGGCCTGCCCTTGCCGATTCCAATTGTTGCAATTGCCATTTTTTCTCTTCAATTGGCGTGATTGCAATTCAATTTTCCTCCCCATTCTTGCTGCCAATTGCTTCTATTTATAGGGGTGAGGAGGGTGACGTGGAGCTTTGTGCTCCACTCCCCTCCCCCTTTTTTATTATTATTATATTATATTTTTTTTTGCTTTTTTTATATATATAATTTTAGTATTATAATAACACTAAAACCCGGTCAAAAATGAGTGATTACACATTCAACTCTCAGGATGGGTTCCATTTTTGCTTGGGTTTCTTTCCTTTTTTTTCCCTAAACGTTTTCATCTGATCAAAACGAAAGGTTGAGGCTCAATTTGTTTTGAAGGATTCAAATTGAATAACTATGTAAACATCAAGGGTTAAATTTGATGTTATGTTTTATATAAAACACTAAAATATAATAGGATAGTAAATCAATCGAGCTTGAATGAGTAGATCTCGTTTATATTAGTTTGTTTAATTAAGTTTATTCGTGTGCTGTTTGTATTCATTAATAATTTTTAAATTGTATTTGTTTTTGTTTTATTTAAAATTATGAGTGATTGTATTTGTTGTTGACTTTATCTAACCTATCCATACATGTATAGGTTAAGTTCATTTAATAGCTTATATTAAATACAAGATTCTATTAAAAATCTCTATCATTTAATGTATTACAATTTCCTAAAAGATTTCATTAAAAAAACTCTCATTTATGTATTAGTTAGGGTTTAGTTTTAGTGTTTAGGGTTTAATATTTAAGGTTTAGGGTTCAGTATTTAGAATTTTAAGATTTTAGTGTTTATGATTTTAGGGTCTACGATTTAGGTTTAGTGTTTTGTAAAACATGAAATGAGAGTTTTTTTAATGAAATCTTTTAAATTTTGTAATACATTAAATGATAAATTTTTTCAGTAGAATCTCGTGCATGCATAATGGGGTATTTTTCCAAATGTAGTTCAAAGGGGTGGTTATTAGATTTTTTTCCCCAAAAGGGAATATTAAAACAATAAAGCGTTTTGCATATGAACTTTTAAAAACTTGAAATATATCTATTTTATATTTAGTCATGTTTGTTATCGACTCAGTAAATAATTATTTGAACAAAAGTGATTCAAAAAATATTAAATGTCAAATAGGTACCACGCAGAAATTAATGCGCACTATTAAAACTCAAAATATAATTTATAAGGTTACATTTATATTTATATAAATACTACAACTCAAATTTTTATATACTACTTCAAATTTGTGCTCTTTCATGTAGTGGGCTTCATTGTCTTTCTTTTTCTGATTTCCAGTAAGTTAAAGATTTCTGATTTTAGTATTACTACAAAAATTGTTCACTTTGGATTCAATGTGCTTGATTTTACTGCATTATTTCTGGGTTTTGATCATTCATTTACATCTCATTTAACTTTGTTTGATGTTCAACTCACTGTCTCAATCTCTTCTCTTTAAATTCAAGGAAATGTGATTGTTTTTTGTATTTATTGCCCCCCTATTCCAGACCGGGATGGACCAGGGGTGTTGAAGGGCAGTTGCACCCTTAGAAATTTCAAATTCTCATATAGTTTATGTATTTTTTATATTTTCTTTGTATTTTTTTATTCATGTGTTAAGTTTGCACCACTAAAATTTGTTATTTTACACTCCTGAATCTTTAATATAATTCTCTAACAGTTCGCACCCCTTATACCTAATAAGTTGATAACTGCTGAATTTAGTATTACTATTAAAGAATTGCCCATTCTGTCTTGAATGAACTGATTTTACTTTCTCATTTCCGGGTTTTGATTCATTCATTTATATTTAGTGAAAAAACCTCCTTTTGAGTCTTAAACAGTTGGTGTTTAGTTTAAGTTAATATTTATTGTGTTTTTATCTTTCTCTAGGTTCCCTTAGTATTTCTTTTACACCCCATAAACTGTTGAGTTATTGCTTATCTCTTGTAATTGATTGTGGTTTATATTGCCTATAACCTATTGGACTTCCACTTTATTAGGTAACATTTGATGCTCGGCTTGAGTTTATTGAACTTTGTTTGATGTTCATCTTATTGTCTTTATATTTTATCTGATGTCTTGTTTATTCATTTTCCATTTGCCTGCGATTCATGGATTCATACGGTCCGTCAACATGATTCACGGAATTCATCCATAGTCCATTTGATGTTCATCTTGTTGTCTTCATTTTTATCATGTGTCTTATTAATCCATAGTCCATTTACCAGTGATTCATGGGTTCATATGGTCCAGTCAAAAGTCTCACATTACTCATCTCTTATATTTGTGTGTGGTTTATATGCCCCCATTTGATTTTTCATCTTATAAACTAGTTTTTAAGTTCAGATTCAAGATTATTGAACTTTTTCAGTCGATCATTTTGCTATTCGTTTCCCAATTTGTTCTAAATTCTGCTATTACTTTCATCAACTGTGTTATTCATTATACTGTTAGCATCCTATGAAATAGCCACATTTGGTCCCTTGGTGTCGATGCGTTGATTTGAAGGCTAGACACACCATTGCAAAACCTCCTCAGTGGAAGAGCTGGCCTGATCATCCTCTGATGATACGTTTGCAGACTCGAATAGATACTTTCTATCACCATTTTTCTTAGAAATTCGACATAGTTTTGAATGTCTTGACAATAGGATCGGGCAGGCAATTTTCCTTCAATCCTCACTGAAGGGTCCTGGTTTAATTGGTAAGCAATCTGATTTCTTTCTCTCCTTCATTCTTTGAAGGGACCAGTGTGGGAACATAGGAGGATTTTGTTTCAACTTTGAAACCATGTAAATGATACCTGTTTTTGGATTTGGTTCACATTTTTATAGGATTTATGTTCATGTATTACTAGTATGTTCAAATTTCATTAGAAATCGATTTTACTTCATGTAGTTCATGGTTTTCACATGTTTTTTTCTTTTCGATAATGTCTAGTTTGTAATAATTACATAAATTTCGATTAACTAGATTAAACTTTTAATCTAAGACAAAGCTCTCATAACTGTTCTTTTATTCACAATATTCGAATCCGAAATTGGAGTAAAGGATAATTATTTTTTTTTACCAAGGCAAAGCTTAATTTTAATATGGATATAATAGTCGCGGGATCTAAAGGACATCTTACTATGAAAAATTAATGAAATTGGGCTAAATCAGAGAACATGATTTTGGCTTGTTTGTTTTGATCATAAAAAGCAAACCAATTTTTACAAATAATTTTGTTTGATTTGATGTTATCGTGTTTTAATTTTTTGAGTAAATTACAGAGATCATCACTAAATTATCTTCTCATTTTTATTTTACTATTTAATTTTTTTTTTAAAAAAATCAATTTAATAATTAAAATTTAAATTATTCGTGTTTTAGTCACTAAATTATTTAATTATTGTTTTTGTATGATATGACATTTAAAAACAGACCTTAAAATCTTTTATAGATGTTGATTTTGTGGTGATGAACTTCATTTCCTGAAGGCACCAGTGTTATTCAACTGAAATTTGTTGCATGACTAGCAACTCAATAGGGTTGTTCATGTTTAATCGTTGTAGTATTTCAGTTAATCATAATGAGATGAACACGTTATCTTTAGGCATTATCATCTAATTATGTGACATAGTTTTAGGCCTGTAGTATTCAAATTTAATGCGAAGCTAATCATAACTGCTTGTGATTTAATACCTTGGCTTTGCTAAGGGGCTTAACATAAATGATTTGGAGTTCCAACAAAATAGAAGTTTTCCATATGCCTCTTGTTGTTCCAACATGTGGTTATATGTTATGTCTATATTATCGCAGAACCGACGAGGCAAAACAACTTCCGAAGAAGGTGAAGGTAATGATGCGGATACAGTGGATTCATTGACCGAGGGGTCTGATCTCTTTCTGCTGCTGCTTTTACTGTTTTCAATTTATTGGTAGTGTTTATTGTTGGAATGTCTTACAATCAAGGATTGACGGATTAGAGGGGACGGTCGACCCCCTTAAGGTTTTAAAATTTGTATATGATATAGAATTTTTTTTAAAAAAGTCTATTAAAAATTTATTTTTGCTCTCTAGAGTTTATAAGTTCGTCTCCTAAAATTTTATAGGTTCGTCTCCCTAACATAAAGTTATACTTTCGTCCCTCCTAATGAAGAACCAATTCGCGTAAATATATTAGAGAGATTATAACTATCTTACACTGATGAAATTGTGTTTTAGAGAGTAGTAGTGAAAGTTAATTTTTAATTTCAATTGAGATTTTTAGTTTTGATTCACCAATATTAACCATCATATCAAATTGAAACTAAACTATGTTAAACTTCAAAATTAATCTTTCTCACCATTGTGACTGATCGACGACTGTTTCGTTAATGGAACTTATGGCCTGGGTAATAGTTGTAACGTTTAAAATAATTAGGACTCTTTTTTGGGAAGAAGATTTTAACGTGCCACATCAACATTTTTAATGAGATTAAGAGCACTGCAACAGTGCCCATAATGAATTTAAATTAAAAGTTTAATAATTATAATAAAAAAATTTCAATTTTAGTGACTAAAGTGAAAGTACCCTAAAAATTTAGTGATTACTAAAGTAGTTTATCATGATTTCTTAATAGTGAGTCACTTGACCCACCATGTACCATGGTGCATCCGCCTCTGATCAAAAGAAAAAGATGGATCATCAGGCTACGAGCCGAAAGATAAGGCAGCAGCCGGCAATATACAACATTCTTTCAAGGTCCGAACTCGACTCAAGAAGTTCGAGGGGATAAATAAGAAAAGAAGTAGATAAATATATACACATCGGGTTGATTCAGTAGAGTTGGACAAGATTTTGCCATAATTTCTTAATTAATATAAAGGTTGAATGATTCAATAATCTATGTAATTTGCATATTAAAATTTTGGCAGCCATGAATTAATGAGATCAAAGAGCCAATATGAATTTGATTGCTTAAAATGAAAACTGAAACTAGAAGAGTATTGGCATTAGCAAAAGGGCTAAATCTGCCAATTAATTTCGAAACAAATTAACAAAGAAAATCACTGGGAAGCCACTTGACTCCCTGAATCATTGGTCATGATGGGTTCAATCTTTGCAGCTTTTCTCTTTCGCCCAAAATCTGATGCTAACCTGAGAAATTAACAATTCATAATATCAGTCGGCTCCCAACTTTAATGAAGTATTTGAATTATAGTTTCAACGTTAAGAATATGTATCTGACATAAATATTAATATTTTAAATATCATATTTTTTATGTCGATAAAGCTTTTGGTGTACTGACAAAGGACATCGTTTTAGTTCTGGTTGACATTAAGTATATGATTTAATTATGGACTTGATTTGACATTAGATTCTGAACTTTTAATGAAATTCAAGCTTGTTGCTATCCGTACTCAACTCAGCTTGATTACATCCCTACTCACCCCTTTTTAGGGTGGACTCCCAAGATGTTGGGATTTTAGTTAGGTGTGTGATCTAATTCAGCTCAATCTCGAGTTCAAGTCGAGAATTGTTGAAAAATCAGGATAATCAGCAAGGAATTAAACAAACAAGAACACAGGATTTTAACGAGGTTCGGAAATGTGCTTACGTCATCGAGAGCGATAAGCGGCAGTTTTCTTATTATGAGATTAATAATACAATTAGGTTACAAAATACATTATATAAGAGTAACCTCGGTACAATTACCAAAATACCCCGTACTATGCCCTGCAAATTAACTCGAAACTTCTTTAATGGACAGATGCTCTCACTCTTGCATCTCATCGCTCACGAGGACGTAAGCACATTGCCGAACCTTGTTAAAATCATGTGTTCTTGTTTGTTTAATTCCTTTCTGATTATTCCGATTTCTCAACAATTAAGTTACAAATACATTATGTGCCATACTTAACAAGAATTGAGACTCGAAATTCAGATTGAACAAGATAAAATTTTACTTTCAAAGTTCAAGTTTAATCCGATATAATAAACAAATTACTCCATTATTTAAATTTTATCGTCCTATGAGCACGGATATTTCATTTAAGCATACATATCCTAAGTTGAAGGAAGTGTCATCATCTGAAGCACAGTTATGGTAATCAGCCTTTGAACCATTGTGGGAATTAAGTCTTCTTTCCAGCAGCGGATTCAGTTCTAGTAAGTTTGAGCTTCTTCTCTCTCTCAATTCCTCAACCTTTAGCACATTCAGTGGAGAGCATACAAATTTCAAAACCTTAATACGTATGTACGTACGTATGTATGTACCAGTTGATCGTATGGCCTACGTACCTGTTTACCTAGAGTTTCATTCTCCAGAACAGCTTTCTGTTCCTGAAAAATACATAAATATCAAAACAAAAGGTATTAGTCATTAATTACAATTACTTGATTGCTAAAGATATGCATGTAGTTCAAGTTCTTTTAGGAATCCTTACAAGATTAGTATCTCCAAACCCACATTCAAATATATATCTGACACGAGTATCCTCGTTAAATTAAGGATTAAATATTAGTTTTTTAATTATAGTCAGACTCGGAGTACGTGTCAGATATTAATATATGTTGATAGGAATATGATCAATTCATTCAAAGTTCTTATAATATTTCGAGGATCATATCTTTATATACATGTTAAAAAACGTAGTGCAAATGAAGAGTGAGAGGAACATAAGATAGTGCAAATGAAGAGTGAGAGGAACATAAGTTTTAGAATTTACCTGCAATCTAGATATTTTAAGCTGCTTCAGTATAATTTGCTCCTGCATGAAGGAGTATGGGATTATTATGGATATAATCCAACATCGGTAGAGTATAATTTGCAGTACTAATGAAACTTGCAGTTTCCAGTACCTTTTGTTGCTTAACTGATGATATTCCTTCACATAATTGATTTTCCAGCAGTTTTAGTTCTTTGAAACTCAGACCATCCAATTCCTTACCATTAAGCTGCCTGCAAATCACAAACTGAAATTAGGTGATGAACATATTTAACTACATGCTTCATGTAGTATTTGTAACTCAAACTTTTTAAGAACCTTTAGAATATATGAAAATCTTGAAACCGAAAACATACTCATGTTCGCTACTCAAACTCAAATTCGAGTAACATAGAAATTACTAGGAGATTTATTTCTACCACATTAGTTATATAAATGGCAAACAATAGAATTGAAATGGCTTACATGTATTTTGCATGTAGCCTCAAGTACTCTTTCATGTTGTTCACATCAGTTGCTTGACACTTCTGCTTATTTAACCAATGGGGAAACAAACATAAGAAATATAATTATTATTTATGATGTTCGGACTCTTCTTTTTTCTTGAAGTACTCATGTAACAAATACTTATTCAACACTTATGTTCAAATCCGATTAACATAGATTATCATTTACGGTATAAAATACGAAGAAAATTGTGTATGCATACAGAAGTTATACATACATCTTCCTGTTGTTCATCAACAGGATGCTCCTGAGAATTATCATCCTCCATGCCTCTGTTGTATCTTGAAAGAGTGTTCCATGCTACATTAATACAATGCCGTATTATTTTTTAACAAAAACCCAGTTTTCAATTATAAAAAATCATCCAAAAAAACACACAAATATATATATACCTGGTGCTGAACCATTGATAGACCTTGCCAGTGCCGGAGAAAATAATAACACCAACCTCTGCATCACAGAAAATGGACAATTCTTTAGCTTTCTTCAACAACCCATTTCGCTGCTTCGAAAACGTTACTTGCCTGCTATTCAAATTCTCTATCTTTTTATCTCGATTTTCCCTCTTCTCATCTGTTTGTTTTACTTTTTCCCGGAAAACAAAACACAAAGAATGATAAACCCAGAATTTGTATATTTAAAAACCAATGGTTTATAACAACAAAACACACACAGCGCAGAAATTAAGGCAAGAAATATAGGAGGGGAGATTGCAGAAGATTCTATATGTAGCAATTTCTCCAACTATGGAAAGTCTAATTATTATGGGATTAATTTCTGTTTTTCTTTTCTTTTTTGGTTAATTCTATAGTAATTCTCTACTTTTTTAGTCAACTGTTTTAGACATTCAACTCTCAGGATGGGTTCCATTTTTGCTTGGGTTTCTTTCCTTTTTTTCCCTAAACGTTTTCATCTGATCAAAACGAAAGGTTGAGGCTCAATTTGTTTTGAAGGATTCAAATTGAATAACTATGTAAACATCAAGGGTTAAATTTGATGTTATGTTTTATATAAAACACTAAAATATAATAGGATAGTAAATCAATCGAGCTTGAATGAGTAGATCTCGTTTATATTAGTTTGTTTAATTAAGTTTATTCGTGTGCTGTTTGTATTCATTAATAATTTTTAAATTGTATTTGTTTTTGTTTTATTTAAAATTATGAGTGATTGTATTTGTTGTTGACTTTATCTAACCTATCCATACATGTATAGGTTAAAGTTCATTTAATAGCTTATATTAAATACAAGATTCTATTAAAAATCTCTATCATTTAATGTATTACAATTTCTTAAAAGATTTCATTAAAAAAACTCTCATTTATGTATTAGTTAGGGTTTAGTTTTAGTGTTTAGGGTTTAATATTTAAGGTTTAGGGTTCAGTATTTAGAATTTTAAGATTTTAGTGTTTATGATTTTAGGGTCTACGATTTAGGTTTAGTGTTTTGTAAAACATGAAATGAGAGTTTTTTTAATGAAATCTTTTAAATTTTGTAATACATTAAATGATAAATTTTTTCAGTAGAATCTCGTGCATGCATAATGGGGTATTTTTCCAAATGTAGTTCAAAGGGGTGGTTATTAGATTTTTTTCCCCAAAAGGGAATATTAAAACAATAAAGCGTTTTGCATATGAACTTTTAAAAACTTGAAATATATCTATTTTATATTTAGTCATGTTTGTTATCGACTCAGTAAATAATTATTTGAACAAAAGTGATTCAAAAAATATTAAATGTCAAATAGGTACCACACAGAAATTAATGTGCACTATTAAAACTCAAAATATAATTTATAAGGTTACATTTATATTTATATAAATACTACAACTCAAATTTTTATATACTACTTTAAAAAGGAAAAAAATTAACTAATGGTACCCATGTCCACCGGTACCACAACCTGGTGGATGCCGAGGTCGATCGGGATTGCGTCGACGCCGAAGGGGCTGATCTTCCTCCTCCTCATCGTCATCATCACCACCCTTATTTTCGGTTCCATCTCCAACCGTACCACTCGTTCTACCTAGCCTACTTCTGAAGAATGGAGACTGCGACGGTGTTTGCTGAACAAATCCGGGCCCAAAATCGACCGACCATGGTTGAAACGGATAGAAAGGTACGTAGCCTGGAGGCAAACTCGACGTGCCACTCATCATTGCCGAAAATGGTTCGTATGGGTTGCCGACAACAGGTGTGAAAAAACCTTCTGTTGGACTCGGCGGATGAAACGATGAGTGCATGGAGTGGGTAAAAGGCTGTGGTCGGATCGGTTGGGTGACCTGCAATGGTGTTGGTGTTGAGGAGGCTGAAGCATTTCTTCTCCTCGACGACGAAGCATCGCCAGAAGTCGAACGTGCCCCCTCGTATGTTCAGTCTGCGGGCGATTGCGTTGCATACGCTCAATAACGACCACCTGCTCTTCTGGAGTCAAAAGATTTGGCTTCCCATTCACCAAGTACCACGAAAAGTAATCGTGGCTGACCATCATATCGAACATTACATACTCACGAATGGGCTGTCGTTGCGGATGTTCTCTTTCCCTCCACTGAGCAATCCACTCTACGTGCCTCATGGACCAATCCACCTACCACGCAATATTAAAAAATGTATTCTTCTTTAAATCAATATAAACTTCATTCAAATTGATAAAAACATTCAACCAATTAACTTTATTGTACCTCCAGCATTCCTTGTCGAATTAGCTTATGTAATTCGTTAAAATTTGGAGGGTTCGACGAGATTCTTTGGATGCAACCAAACTGGCGTAAGACGCGATCGGTCGGATGCCACTCAACTGTTGAGTAGAAGATGAGTGGTACCGTCGCCGTCCAAGCACTCATCGTCCCCTCTAAAAATTTCGGGAGGCATTCGTGGATACTCGGATCCGCGTACGGTGTCCACAAAAACTGTATAATTTACAATTATAACTTAAATTGATAAACTTTATTTTAAATATTTACATCAAATTCAATATTAAATTCACACTCCAAATATTTACCTGATTCCCAGATTCATTTTCAATGTCCTGTCTGATAGCCTTCAAACCTTTCGCCAGACCAACATGGCTTAAATTACCTCTCCACCTACAGAACAACCAACATAACTTTTAATATTAAAAAATGGCTACCAAAATATTATTAGTTTTTTTTTAAATTATTTTTTCCTTACCTCCGGCATAGTGGAAAAATGTAAGGACTCAGCACGCTCAATTTAGGGCGTAAAAATGGCATTCTGAACCACGCCCAAGACGGCAACAAAAGAAGACAACCTCCAATGTTGTGCTTCTTGAGATTTGTGGTCTTGCACAACTCTCTAAACAGAAATGACAGTACCGCCGATCCCCAGCTCAGTTTATCGGCTTCATCAAAATCCCGCAAATGCCGCAACCACAACATGTGTACTTTGTTGCGAGATTTGTCCGGCACTAATATCCCGCCAATTATTTGTAAAATATGCACGCGAGCATATGCCTACAATAAAAAAATTATATTCAAATATTGAAATTTATTTTTTCAGTAATATTCAGAAAAAAAAATATTCTTTACCTTTCTCAACCGCGTTCACGCTCTCCGGTAAATGGCTATAATTTTCCCGCGGCCGTCGAAGAAACACAGCGCCACCATCCATCCGATCTGGCGCAGCCCCTAGCAACTCAAAACAGAGCCCACGCCAATCACTACTACTGTGGCTGGTAATAGTCTCTCCATCTACCGACAGACCCAGAATATGTGACACATCCTCCAAGGTTATCGTCGCTTCACCGCACGGAAGGTGGAATGTGTGTGTCTCCAGCCTCCACCTTTCTACAAGGGCGTTGATCAAATCAACATTCAATTTTACACCGCTAATAATTTTGGATACATGCAAAAATCCAGCCCTCGCAATATATTCTTCTACGCTCGTGTCGGGTCCATTAGTTATTCGAGTGATAAAAACTTCGAGACGACGTTCCATCCCATCCTAAAAAAATAAACATTCACACCTTAATTTCAATTTTAAATTACTGTATTTTTTAAAAATTAAACTAAACCAAATATGAAAAATTAAATTTAAAATAAATAAATAAATAAATAAAGCTTGCATTTTTTCGCCAAAAATCGAAGACGTGTTTATGATCCAACCTTATCAACGAGCCCTCCATTATCGCGAATATGAAATATTACATAATGGATTCAGAGATGATATTTTTTGTTTTATTTTGGTGTGATTTGTAGGGTATGGGGTAGGGTTATTTATACCAGAACCCGCGTCGGTTCAAATGCGTATTTAATCGAATTCGCGTTCTCTCAGACTTAATTTTTCTGAATTTATAGATATACGCGTTTCGTAGAACGCAAATTTTCTTTTGTGTCAGGCTCGATTGCAGAATTCGCGTTATTTCAACGCGGTAATTAATTTTCAACTGTTTCCTTTGACTGCGATAAATACAACCATCTCGTTGAATTCGCGTTCTACTAAATGCGGATTCAATTTACACCATTTAAAATAAAGTTAACGGATAACACATGTCACATTAGACTGAATATGCGTTTCGTTAAATGCGTATATTGAATCCGTGTTGTGCAGAACGCGAGTCCTGCTTATGTATGCTAAATGGGGGTATTTTTTTAAATGTACTTTAAATGGGTAGTTATTCGATTTTTTTTCTAAAAGGGAATATTGGGACAATATTGCTTTTTTTAGGGTTCGTATTTTGTCTCCGAAGCGTTCTTTAATTAGCTGTGAAGTTCATCTGGCGAATCGAAGATCTTAAACCACTTCAAACGACGCAATGTACGGATCCAGAGGGTAAGTTCGTTAAATTCCCTTTTTAAAATTTTTAATTTTGGGTTCGCGTTCTTGATTGGAATTAGGGTTTTCTCTGTTCTGATTTTGTATTGGGATTTGACTGAATAATTGAAATTAATTGAAGATAAAACGGGAGAATGCATACCTCCAAAATAAATTTCAATTTTTTAAGTTTTATTCTGAGAGCTAATTTCAGGGGTGAATGCGATATCGTTCGTGTTTTATATTAAATTAGGGTTTTCTCTGTTCTGTTTTTGTATTGGGATTTGACAGAATAATTAAATTAAATTGAAGATAAAGCAGGAGATTTTCGGGTTTTCAACTTTTCTGCTAAGACCTAATTTCACGTGTGAATTATACGTGATTTGCCTTTCTGTATGATGAATTTTCTTTTACTTTATGAAATTAGACATAATAATATGGAGAATTCTTGCTTTAGTTTATATAACGATATGAATCTTTATGCTGTTAATGAAATTGTTTGGATAAGATGTAAAAAGATAGGATTTTGGTTCTTTAGAATATAATAAAAAGAGATTGTGTCCTATGATTGTTATATGTATGATTTCTTTTATGTTTATTGTTTGAAGGAGGGTTGTGAATACGGAAAATGTTTTTAGAATACATGAATTTAAGAAATTAGGTATTTGGGGACTGTGGGTTGGGTTTGGTTTTATTAACAGGTTTAATGGTGGATTTTCTGTTTTTTTTTTTGCTTTTTTGGGTATGGATAATTGAAGGGCAATGTTGGGAAGGGGGGGGGGTTCAGACGGGTACGAGGTGGGCTCAAAGAGACAGAGAATGATGGAATCAACTCCCTACTTTGCAGTGAACAGTGGTATGGGCGGCTATCAACTTTACGGTTATGGTGGTGGTTACCAGCCATCTTCATTTCCTGTGGTCCGTCTGAGGGGTCTTCCTTTCAATTGCACTGACATTGACATCTTCAAATTCTTTGCTGGACTGGACATTGTCGATGTTTTGCTAGTCAACAAGAATGGGAGGTTCTCTGGAGAGGCCTTTGTTGTCTTTTCTGGGCCCTTGCAGGTGGTGTTTTTTTTGCAAAGAGACCGGCAAAACATGGGGCGTCGCTATGTGGAAGTTTTCCGGTGCGAGAGGCAAGAATATTATAATGCTGTGGCAGCTGAGGTGAATTATGAAGGTATCTATGATAATGACTTCCATGGAAGCCCCCCCAACCATCTGGAGCAAAGAGAATCAACGATAAGGATCAAATGGAATACACTGAGATACTCAAGTTGCTCAGTCTTCCCTTCTCGGTGAAGAAATTAGAAATAGTTGAATTCTTTGGAGATTTCAAGATCATTGAGGATCGTATACATATTGCATACCGGCCTGATGGGAAACCCAACGGAGAGGCATATGTGGAGTTTGATTCTGTTGAAGAGGCAAAAAGAGCAATGTGCAAGGATAAGATGACAATAGGTTCTCGGTATGTGGAATTGTTTCCTTCAACACCGGACGAAGCTCGACGGGCTGAAACGAGATCGAGGCAGTGAAGAGGTACTGTTATGTGTGTCATGCATCTCCCCCGGATTTCTAGGGGTAATCTTCTTATGCGTGTGTCTCATATGTCATCTCCAAATACCCATTAGGTTAAATATGATTAGTATGTTGTTAATGTACTTTCTCATATATTCAGATGAATATGTCAACCTTTTTCCTTTCAATTCTGGCTCATGATTGTTTTGGGGGTATTTTCTTCAACATCTTACAATTTCAGCTTGTTAATTCATAGTCCCTTCATAATGATCTAGTCTCTCTCCTCATCAACATCACCTTTCTAAGGACTCTGGATAATTGAAACCGAAAGTAAACGGTTCATTACAATCAAAACCAAAAGAAGCTAAAGCACGGGCAACTCTATTCCCCAACATATGAACGTGGCAAACTCGCACATCTTCAAACGAATTCATCAACTGTTTTGCCTCTTCAAGAATTAAGCCGAGTATGGAGAAATCTGGCAACTTCATTTTCAATTTATTAACCACCGCAAGTGCATCACATTCAATAATGACTTTCTTGAACCCTCTCGAACTAGCAAACCGTAAGGCATGGATCGCCGCTTGCGCTTCTACGAAATCGGCCGACTGGGCTTCTCGAATCAAATGTGCTCCCCCACCCAACACAAAACCTACACAATAACGAGCAACAAAGCCGACAGCCCCACAACGATCCTCAATCCAGAATGCACCATCCACATTGAGCTTAACAGCGGGATGCTTGGAGATCACCAATGCACAACTTTAGGCCCCAAGGGAAGGGTAGGTCTTCTTGTATAGTTGTGAACTTGGAATTCCTCTTGAAGATCACTCCTTGCCTTTTTGAAAGCCACTGGTGGCGGAATGGATTTTCCCTACATTATTACGAACATTCTAAAGTTCCCAAGGTAAAATAATAAAGCATTACATTAAAGAAAGAACATTCTAAAGTTCCCAAGGTAAAATGATAAAGCATTACATTAAAGAAAGGGCGAGGGTCGTACATACCTTTTCAATGGAGAACAATTGTGTTTGGGGTTGGGACTCTACATGACCAAATATCTCCCTTTTACCACAGCAACGTGTACTCACAGGCCATACTATTCTATGCTTTCCTGGATAGAAACATATGAAAAGGTTAACTGATTAAATTCAAACCAAATTTTCCGTTCTACTACAAGTTCTTTGACACAATCTCCTTCACCCCCCACAGTTAACAACAGTAAGGCTTTCAATATGTAGAAGATGTTTGGCTATTGAAAATAAATTATGTAAAATATAATTAACAATCTCCTCCAACCTAAGTAGCAGTATATCAAAAAGTTAAAACTTCCATGCGATTAACAAGACCCCAACAAAGCTATGATGAAAATAAATTTTGTAAAATATAATTAAATGTATATGTTCTTGAATGAATTTTCAATCTGTACCTATTCTTTGTATAACTGCTCGACAGTGCCATTAAGGTCCCCAGCCCAACGTCCCTTAAAATCCGTTTTTGTTAACTGTACTCTCTGCAGTTTTGGTGTACTTAACACTCCTTGACAAAAGTTGTTGATTCCAGGACATTGGCTCAAAATGACTTGTTCCAAGGAAGGAAACCTAAGTGTATGATTCCCTGAACAAAAGCTTTTGAGGCTTGGTAAACGATGAAGCTCCAAATGTTTTAATTTTTCGAAAACAATCTCATCTGTCGTTTCGTCCCCTTGGCATGCAACTACTTCCCTCATCGTTTCACATTCTCTTATCCTCATTGTCACAAGGCACACCAAACTTTGGGCTTTGCAGGATGTAATCAGCTCCCTCATCCCTTTGCATCCCCAGACATCTAAAGTTTGTAAGGTTTTGCAAAGTTGAAAAATAGGATCCCAAATTAATCAAACTGTTGCATGCCCAAACTTCAAGGGTTTCAAAACTTGCAGAAATAGGGTCCTCTTGCGTCCATACAAGTCTTGTGTTGGTAACACCAAGCAGTTTCAAGTTTTTAATTTTGGAGAGCGTGATAATCATGTTGTTTTCCTCACCCGCATCACCTTTGGAAGGAGACAGCTCTTTGATACTCCAAGGACCCACCACATCAAGAGTTTCCAGATTGTAAATTCTTTGAAGGAAACAAAATGAGAAAACATTCGTTTCATTGAAGTAGCAATTAATCAGAAGATGTCTTATATTGCAAAAGAAGTCAGCCTCAAACTGACACTCATTGATCATAACAATATCACCAACATCAAATGAAACTCGCTCCATTTGGGGGATAACCTAATGAATCAACAAGCAAGAACAAGGAGATGACATATACATATATATAGGGGAGAGATAATATTTATATCACCATATATATAGGGGAGAGATGTCATTTTTTTTCATTCTTTCCTAATTGTTCTTATTTTACACATTCTTTAGTCCCAATTGGCATCCCCAATTTTTAAACATATTTTCAATTACACTTTTTAATAAACTCTCTTGGTGAGATAATTGGATTGTATAAGATGATATCTATGATTTTTTTATGACAAAATCGGGAATTAATGTCATTTAAAATTTTATTTCAATAGAAATCTTTTTCATTGCACTACAAGCTCGATTTACTTACTAGTAAAACGTAATAATATATGAAGTAACTCTATAATGAAGTTCAACAATTGTCACGAAACTTTACATAAATATATATAATTAATGATTAAAATATATAATGTAATTAGTATTATCTTATGTTAAAAATATTTATATAAAGATCGTAAAATTTATAATCATAATCTTAATATAAAATAATACAATAATAATAATAACTTATTTAATAACAATAAAGTAATATGATAAATATGAGTATTTTGAACTGTTCAAAAGATTCTCTAAGTTCATACTCTATGTATACACATGTATTATTTCAAATACCAAAAAATATACTGAAATTGTTCTATAAAAAACTGAAATTCTTACGGGACAACGTGTAACTCATAAAAGGTGTTACCAACGATTTTTACTATAAATTCTATGAAATTTCAAAACATGGATGCTTAGTTAATTCATAGATCTAAGATATCTATGAAATTAATAAATATTAAAAATAAAAAATAGCATTCAATTGTCCATCAGGTTTGAGAGATAGTTAACGGTTCAAGCAGAAGAGATGAAGTATATTTAAGGATAGGGTGAAGGGTCATACCTGTTCCATGATAAACAGTGGTTTTGGGATTTGGGACTCCACATGCCCAAATATCTTAATCTTCCCACAACGGTATGTTCCCAACTTTTTTAACGCAGGCCATGATGTTTTATGCTTTCCTGGGTAGAAACACGCGAGTTTTGGTAGATTCCAAAGACCAAGGGCTGATAACTGATTAAATTCAAACAGAATCTCAGGTTCTATTCCTCCATCACTCTTTGAAACAATCTCCTCCACCCCACAGTTATCAACGATAAGGCTTTCAAGTTGTAGAAGACGTCTGGCTAACAGTACTCAACTCTCAACTCTTTTAGCTTAGAAAAAGAATCAGCATGAAGTTTATCACACCATATCCTCTTCACATTTCTCAAATGAGAGACTTCGATATTCTCCAAATTGGGAAAACCAGCCTACAACACATTATTCATGCCAATATAAATAATGATTACAATAATTAAAAGATCAGTAAAAAATAAACTTACTATTTTTTTAAAATGCAACTTCCTGATATTTTTATAGATTATCAATGATATTATTTTGTATTGTATTGTATTGTATTATAATATAATATATTCGGCTAGGAATTTGTATGTGAAACCATAATCAAACTATAACGACATAAAATAAGTCACGTACAAGAGATGTGATTTAACGTAGTTTGATCTTGTTTACCTCCACGAATGAGAGAAATAAATAATTTACTATAAACGTAGAGATCACGAAAAATACAAATACTTGATATATCATGTATCTCATAAACCCAATATTTTTATACCAAAACCCAATTATCTAAAACACTCTCCCAATTTAATTACTCGGAAAAAACTTTGATACACAGACCGTGTAAACTTTAATTTACATTTGCCTTTTAGTTTTGGGGGTTAGGGTTTAAAGTTTAGGGGTTTAGGTTGTAGGGTTTAGAATTTAAGGTTAGTGTTTAGAATTTAGTGGATAGGGTTTAAGGTTTAGCGTTTAGTTTTTTAGGGTTAGGGTTAAGAATTTAGGATTTGGGTTTTTATAGTGTAAATACGCAGGCTTTTAAAATTAATTTTACACAGCCTGTGTATCAAAGTTTTACACTAATTACTAACCTATATTTACCATTAGAATTATAATAAAACTCAACTTATTTTTAACCATTAGAATTACAATAAAATCCAATTTAATCATTAACTAGAATTTGTGTCCGTATCTAACTTAATTACCAATTATTATTTAATTGTTAAAATCATATCAATAAGAAGTTACATTTATTCTTTAGATCAATTATCACTTTAATCGTTACAATTACATACAAATTAAAATAAAAACTCAACACTATAAATTGTTACAATTACATTTATCTTTATTCTCTCATATTACCTTAGGTTATGGGCTCCAAACCCATTTTCATTTAAGTACTTAAAATATTTTTTTTGGTCAAAATAAGTACATAAAATATACTTTTTGGCCAAATTAAATACCTAAAATATTTTTTCGTCAAAGTAGGTACCTAAAGTATATCTTCTTTTTTTTTATCAAAATAAGTACATAATGTATTTTTTTAATCAATGTCACATGACAACTTTTAAGAACTAGATGAAATATATAAATGTGTGTGTATTTTATGTACTTATTTTGACAAAAAAATACTTTAAGTACCTATTTTGACCAAAAAGTACTTCTGATATCTATTTTGATAAAAAATATACATTAAGTATTTATTTTAACTAAAAAATACTTTAAATACCTAAATAAAAAAGTTGATATACTTTAAGTATTTATTTGTAATAAAAGCCATTTGGTTTTTTCAATCAGAAATTGTTATAGAAACTGACCGAGTAAAATACAAAGATTGCTAGCATTAATAAGTTAGACGTGTCCTCAAAAGAATGGAGTTTCTAAGTATTGATTCAACAAGGAAGTATTGAATTATATTTAATGACAATAAAACCGGGAAGAGATTGAACATCAATTTAATCAATGAAAATAACAATAGGTATATATCATATTACGTTTGTTTAGTTTATTATAATATAATATTATTTTTAAGATTTTAAAAAGTAGCTTATGAATATCATTTGAATAAAATATTATTTGAGATTATTAATTGAGGGGAAAATGAATAGTTATGTTCTAAACATGTTTTTTTTAATCAACTATTGATTCTATGATTATTATCTTATACACAGGTAGTACAAATTTTTTACTTCCACAATTGTCTTAATTTAGGGTTTAGGGTTTCAATTTAGAGTTTAGAGGTTTTTGTGTATAGGTTTAGAATTTAAGGTTTATATTTAGAATTTAGGGTTTAGGGGTTTTAGCGTATGCGTTTAGAATTTAAGTTTTATGGCTAGAGTTTAGAGTAATATGATTAGAGATTTATATTTTGACCTATAAGCTCTAAATTTTAACCCTAAATACAAAATTCTATCAACAATTTCTAAATTGAAAACTATTACACTTAGGGGTGTTCAAAAGTTCGGTTAACCGAATTAACCGACCGAACCGAATTTTTTCGGTTAATAGATCTGTTAATTTTAGGTTCGGTCAGTTAACGGTTAATAAATTTTTTTTTCAAACTTCGATTATCGGTTAATTCGGTTCGAAATCGGTCGGTTAACTGAATTACCCGAAATTTTTATATTTTAATATTATATATATTTATTTTTGGTCACTAAACTTTTAAAAATTATAAAATGGTCATTAAACTTTATCAAATTAGCACAAAATGATCATTAAATTTATTAAATTATTAAAAAATAATCATTAAAATTTTCAATATTTATCAATAATTTATAATGTGCAATAAATCAATCATCATTTTGTAATAATTCGATAAGTTTAATGGTTGTTTTATAACTTTTGAAAGTTCAGTGGCTAAAAAGATTATTTTAACATAGTTCAATGATCATTTGTGTAGTTCACCCAAAATTTTATTAAAAAATTCGGTTAATTCGATTAACCGACCGACCGTTTGAACACCCCTAATTACACTTAAACCCCATAAACCTTAAATAAAATTTCTAAACCCTAAAACTAAAACGCTTGTGTAAACAAAATTTTCAGAAGTACTTAAGCATTGAATAATTACCCTAACATTATATTATCCTTTAAACAATTAATAATTTAAACTTATTTCATTATTATTTTGGAGATGGTTAAAAATATGTTTTACCATTTTTAATTTAATATTTAAATTCAGACTTTATATTTAAAAATTTAAAATTATCAGACAATATATTTATATCCAACACTTAAATTTGAGTAAATATCAAACGTTCTCTACCATTCAAATTCAATACTACATGAATTCAAAATTGAAATTCAGAAATTTATTTTTGATATTTATTCTTTTTAATTTATCAAACGACATCTAGATTAAAGTTATAATCCAATCGAGTGAATTGACTAATTAAAGTCACGAGTCGGGACTAGCTACACGATATATATATATAGAAATGTGAAGAACAACCACCACATAAGAGAATAATCAAATGTATAAATATTTCACTGGGGGAAAAGGCTAACCTTGTCGGAGAAAAATGTATCAGCTTCTTCACAGTTTCTCAAAAAAGAAGAAACAAACGACGTCATTTTGGGGCAGCCGGCTACCATCATTTCTTTCAAGGATGTGCATTCAAGAGCGGCACTTCCCAGGAAAAAGCTTGTCATATTTGAACACGACTCCAACACAATGGACTGTAGATTAGGAAATATGGTAATGATTTTATTACCATTTGTTGTTATTGCTTCCTCAACCACCGTATCTGAATCCTCCTCTTTGATGAATTGTTCCAAATGACTGCATCTCTTGATTTCTAATTGTCGGAGTCGTCCCAAGCTGAGGGCTGTAGAGAGGTTAAAAATGCATCTCAAGTTGTCCAAATCACAAACCTCTAAAACTTCAAGACTTTTCAAATCCAGCTTTTCTTGGGGTTTCTACTCCATACGCCCATCAGCTCCGGAAATTCTGACAACTTCAAATGCTTTAGGCCACGATATCCAACCTAAGTAGCAGCATATCAAAAAGTTAAAACTTTCATGCCATCCTATTCAACAAGAGCCCAACAAAGCTGTGGTGAAAATATAATTAAATGTATATAGATTCTTGAATGAATTTTCAATCTGTACCTGTTCTGTGTATAACTGCTCCACGGTGGCATTAAGGTCCCCAGCCCAACTTCCCTTAAAATCAGTCTCTGTTAACTGTACATTCCGCAGTTTCGGTGTACTTAACACTTCTTGACAAAAGTTGTTGATTCTAGGACATTGGCTCAAAATGACTTGTTCCAAGGAAGGAAACCTAAATGTACGATTCCCTGAACAAAAGCTTTTGAGGCTTAGTAAAGAATGAAGCTCCAAACATTTCAATTTTTCGAAAACAAGCTCATCTGTCGTTTCATCCCCTTGGCTTGCAACTACCTCCCTCATCGTTTCACATTCTCTTATCCTCATTGTCACAAGGCACACCAAACTTTGGGCTTTGGAGGATGTAATCAGCTCCCTCATCCCTTTGCATTTCCAGACATCTAAAGTTGTAAGGTTTTGCAAAGTTGAAAAATAGGATCCTAAATTAATCAAACTGGGGCATTGCCAAACTTGAAGACTTGCAGAAATAGGGTCCTCTTGCGTCCATAGAAGTCTTGTGTTGGTAACACAATCCAGTCTCAACTTTTTAAGTTTTGGGATCGTGGTAATCATGCCTTTATCCTCACCAACATTACCTTGGGAAGGAGACAGCTCTTTGATACTCCAAGGACCTTGTAAAATCTTTGAAGGAAACAAAATGGGGAAACATTTGTTTCATCGAAGTAGCAATTAATCAGAAGATGTTTTATATTGCAAAACAAGTCAGCCTCAAACTGATGGTCATTGATCATCGCAATATCACCAACATCAAATGAAACTCGCTCCAATTGGGGGATAACCTAATGAATCAACAAGCAACAATTTAATGATATATATATAAACTTATTTTAGGATAATCTTGAAGACATTAGTTTTTAGACGCCAATGAAATAATATCATGTCATTCATTTTTAAAGGTAATATACACCTAATATCCTCGCCAACCCAATCAACTCTAATTAAAATATTTATATATTTAGTCAACACAGTTTAGAGCGGATGACTAAAGACTCTAGTTGATACTCAATTCATTCTCCTAGGTCTTAAGTTCTAAACACAATAAGAGCAATCTTATCTTCCCCTCCTCCAGGGACGGAACTATGTGGGAGTGGGAGGGGCAATTACTCCCACCTTGAAGAAATTTTTTTTCACTTTTGTCTCACTATTTAAATTTTTTAAAAAATTAGTTTATTTATGAATTTGTCCCCACTTTTAAACATTTATAGTTTACCCCAACCCAAAATCCTGGCTCCGTCATTAACCTCCTCTAGGTAAAAATTGTTCAAAAAAATATTTTTATCTTTAAAATTTTATTTTATAAAAATTTTCCCCACTAACTACCAAGATATGAAAGATACCACATTGAATAAGTCCACAACAAAGCAACATAACACGCCAACGAAACCTAGTAATGTCATTTAAAATTTTATTTCTTTTATTTTTTGAACAATTTCTACTTAAGGGGAAGTGATGAGAAATTTACTCCTAATGGGTATAGAACCCACAACTCAAGGGAAAAGAGAGGAATAAATATAGAACTTTTAACCACCCGCTCTAAAAATTGTTGTTCATTGCACTACAAACTTGGTTGACTTGACTGATATAAAATTATATAACCAATTTACTGACAATTATTGTAAAACTTAATAATATATAAAGTAACTCTATAATGAAAAAAATAATTCGACATTTGTCACGAAACCTTATCTAAATATATATAATTTTTTTGAATAGATAAATATATAAAATTAATGATTAAAAAATACAATGAAATTATTATTATCTTAATTTTAATAATATTTGTATAAAGATCCTAAAAATTATAATCCTAATTTTAATATAAAATAATATAACAATAATGCATTTAATAACTATCAAGTAATATAATAAATATGAGTATTTTGATCCGTTCAAAAGATTCTCTAAGCTCATACTCTCTCTCTATATATATATATGTATCAAATACCAAAAATATACCAAAATCCTTACGGACAACGTGCTCAAGTAAAAGGGATAAGGGAAGGAGCAAGATTTGATGGTAGGAGGTGAACTTATTAAATTTTAAGGGGCGAATATAGATTTTTAATAGAAAATATCTAAAAATTTATTTAAAAAATTCTAAATCATATAAAAATTTCAAATTTTTAGGAGACGACCGCTCTTACAACCCCGGTCCATCCCTGAAAGGGATAAACTATCTTTAAGGAAAGGGTGAAGGGACATACCTGTTCAATGATGAAGAGTGGTTTTGGGAATTCGGATTCGACATGCCCAAATATCTTAATCTTCCCACAAGAATATGTCTGCAAGCTTTTTAACGCAGGCCATGATGTTTTATGCGTTCCTGGGTAGAAACATACGAGTTCTGGTAGATTCCAAAGATAAAGGAAAGATAACTGATTAAATTCAAACTGAATTTCATGTTCTATTCCTCCAGCAATCTTTGAAACAATTTCCTCCACCCCACAGCTAATGACATTTAATCTTTCAAGTAGCCGAAGATCTTTGGCTATTGAAAACGGAAACACAGTTTTCAAACTCCAACACTCCTTAACATCTACTTTTCGTATATTTTCAAAAGAAAGACTTCCATTAGGATCTTTGTTCCAGACATGCTTCAACTTTGGCAAGCGAAAGAGATTCACTTCTCTTAACCAACTGCTCATCACATTTGTTTCTTCAATAATATCTGAACCATGGACTTGGACTTGGACTTTGACTTGGAACACTTCTTCTAATGAAGCACAATCAGTTACTCTTAGTATTTCCAGTTTATGAAATACTTGCAGCAAAAGAAATGGAAAAATATTCAACAACCCATCGCAGTGCTCAACTTTCAACTCTTTCAAATTTGGAAATGAATCCACATGGAGTTGGTTACACCATATCCTCTTCACATTTCTCAAATTAGAAATTTTGATTTTCCGCAGGTCGGGAAAAGCAACCTATAATGCAGTATTCATGCCAACGGAAACAGTTATTAGAAGAGTTAAATTAAAAGAGAGACAGAGAGTGGGAAAAGGGGGAAATGTACAGTGTAGAAAAGAGTACCGTATTATTGAACAAAACAAAATACCATCAGTAGGGATATCTTTGCTCATGAACCCCTTCAGTTCTGGACAGTTTTCTATCTCAACAATCTTCAAGGCTGGGAATTCAACAGTATAATCTTCATGGCAAAATCCGATGAGTTTCTCAAGACCCTTCAATTTGAGGGAGGCAAATTGGAAGAACTCTGCTTCGGGATGCTTCATCCATTGATATTATCTCCCGCATGCACTTACATTTGTTTATTTCCAAGCATTCGAGCTGCTGCAGATGTTCAGCCATAGAGTCGGATAACACGTTCTTTAAGTTGGCGCAGCCCTCGATTATGAAACTTGTCAATTTTGGAGTTGAGCAAAAAGCTTGGGGAACCCATATTCTTTCAATGTTAATGGAGGATAGTTTCAACTTCTCTAACTTTGGAAACAAGGTCTGCACACATGTACTAGTTTACTTATCAAATCAAATCTTAAATCTAAAAAACAAAAGCGCTTTTTAATATTCAAAAACATTATTGAGAAAATAATGAAATAAATACACTAAATTTAATAGAGAGCTCAAATTTCTTAAAGACTGACGGAGAACTAAATTTAGTTTTAATTAAAAACTTCAGATGGAAATTAGACAAAAATGCAAGCAGTGGGAGAAGAAAATAAATGAATACCTTTTGGTTGAAAAGGGCCGTTTCCTGTGGCTGCGGAGATATGGAAGTCGAACCTTTGTTGCCAGAGCAAAAGCTAAGGAGGTCAGGCAGACCCTTAAGCGTCAAAGACTCAAGTTGAAGAAATTCAATTCTGCGAACAGCATCATTATCTTTAAGGATATATCGGATCATCGCACCATTTTCGATATGCAGATTCTTCCACTGTTGAAAACAATCCCTAAACTCATCATGAAACAAAATCTCCCCACCTTTCACTTCATCGATATATAGATTTTCAGCTTTCTTCAATAAAACTTTGATTCCATAATTAAGAAAGCTAATGCTTGTCTGTAGGTTGAGCCGTAGTGTTCTGGAGTATTCACCAACCCAATCCCAATCCCAATCCCAACCCCAACCATATGCCTCTCCTATGAAAATAATGTATCTTTGCAGCTTTTCAAAGGAGAAGTCTTTGGGGATAATGTTGGCAGTAGGGATATGAATTTCTAAGTCAGTTAAACATGACAATGCTTTCAACTCAGCAAGAGTAGAATTGCTTTGCTGACTAGATTGTTCCTCTGCTCCCCATTCAAGAAATCTATTGCCCATATTCAGTTCTTCTGATCTGGTCAATTTGCAGAAAACACCAGGTGGAATTCTTTTGAGTTTGGAACAACCATGTAAATCTAACCACTTTAGCTTAGTCAGTTGCCCTATTTCCTCGGGCAGCGTTTCAATACAGAAAACGCAAGGCATAGAATTTCCAGATTCTTGAGCTCCCCGACTAGGGAAATATACGGGATTTGAGTTCGCTGTCAAAAAAGAAAGCTGTAAGAAAAGTGTTGCGACAACATCAGTGTGAAATAACATTTATACAACGAAAAAACCTATAAGAAATTTCAGAGGAGTTGGTTCGACGTGTTTGGCATACAAATTAGTTTGAGTTTGAGTATGCGATAATTGTTGGGTGTTTTATCAGATGTTTAGCTGTGTGGCATGTTGTGTGTGTATGCTTCGGGCACGGTTGATGGTTAAGCCTTGTTCTCAGAGCAATTACATGTGACACTAGGTTCAAATACAATCCCATCGTGGTGAGGCAGCGATTTTAATGTCATCAAAACGGTTGAAAAATGAGTGGTTGTTCGAGAAATGTAAGAGGTATGCACGCTTTTTCAGATTTCATTGAACGCGAGGGATTGATGAATGTGTCGATGGCAAATAGGCATAGGCTAGGGACGTGTTGTGCTGTGCAAATATTCATGAATCGTGCTTTTAGTGCACATTTGGGTGTCGACTGTTGTATGGCTTTTGCTGGGGTGTAAGGCTGTGTTTGCTTTTTTTTTAATATTTCATATTATTTAATTTATTTTTCGATTCCTTATGTATTGGTTGTGCTCACATTATCGCAAAGTACTCTTTTCATCCATTTAAACTTAGGGAAGTTTTTAATTAGGCTCTCGATAATATCTATATGATTTTTCTCATCTATAAAATCATATTTGATGATTAAAAAAAAAGCATGACTCGGGTTGTCTTAATCATGTGCCTGGGGATGGGGGGTAGGCTACAGTGCTCTAAATAAAATCTCAAGTCTTTGGAACCCAGCTCTGCCTTTCCGTTTGGTAGATATGGAAAAGAATAACTATTTTATGTTTGAATTACAAAAATAAATGATCAAATTATATCAATTAAAGATTATAGAATAAAATATTGTTTATAGGATCAAAACTATAATTTTACCAAGGTACTCATATAAAATTGTGTTAATTGCATCACATGTTCCCAATCTATGACATTCTTTTTAAACTGGTCCCTAAACTTTTAAATGTTCCAATTTTCTCCCAAATTACAGCTTCCATTCTAAATTTGTATTCAAACTTTTGAATGTTTCAGTTTTATCTCCAAACTATGATTCTTGTTATAAATTGGTTCCTAAAATTTTGAACGTTTCAATTTTATCCTCAAATTATCATTTGTAGCACATCATATTGTTACATAATACACATCGATGTTTACATGACAGATAATAATGTTTATAACGATTATATTAACATGAGATATGCTTAACATATATTGATAATTTAAGGATAAAATTAAAACGTTTAAAAATTTGTGAAACAATTTAAAATGAAAGTCGTAGTTTGATTATGAAGGTGAAACGTTTCAAAGTTTATGATCAATTCAAAATATATATATATATATAATTTAGGATATGTGATGCAATTAATTCTATAAGAACTATTAAGAAAGGAATTTGGTTAAAGACAACTTTTATATCAGGTCAATTCATGACCCATATTTTATGGTTGAAGCTTTTATGTAGGAATGGCAACGGCTCGGGTTTTTGGCCGCCCCGACCCCGACCTGAAATTGAATCCACTCGACTCGATCCTGACCCTAAATTTATCCTATCCCCGACCCGTCATAATAAAAAATATAACCCGCCCCGCCCTGACCCGACCCTAATATTTTAATAAAAAACCCGACTAAACTCGACCCGGCCCGGGAAAAATTAATAAAAATATTAAATATAATATATAATAAATATATATAAATATATCGGTTCGGGTCGGTTCGGAACCCGGGGGGTCGGATCAAATTGCCATCCCTACTTTTATGATGATCTTGGTACAAATTTGAAGGCAAGTGGATTATGGATGTCTCGGAGATTTTTGAGGTTTTTTTGTGAAAACTAAAAAATGGATCTTTATGTAACAAAATATACTTTATTATTTTGAACAATTAATTTAATATTTTATTAATAAATTATAAAAACATGATTAAACTTTGTTAAACACATTATTATTATTGTTAAATTTATTTATTTAGGAAATAGAATTAATTTTTTACTATTAGATTTATTTATTTATTTGATAAATTAATTTTTTTTAAATATAGATAATTAAATTTTAAGGGCTCTAGGCTGATTGGAGGCCTAAACGGTCGCTGAGGGCACTCCCCTTATAGTCGTCCCGAAGTGGATACAATTGTAGATATGAGAGTTCAAGAGTTTTTTTTTTTTTACAATGGCAACTAAATATTATTAAAATTTATAAAAGATATTATAAATACAATTTATCTAGAAGGGAGAATAATGAGTACAAGTCCACCAAATTCTCATATAACCCAAAGGTGCAAAGAAAACTAAATAGTTTCATAGAGATTAATATACCATCAAAATTCAGAAACCTTCCCGAATCTCCTTGTCTTTATCCAAACAAGACGTTTTACGGGGCGAAAAAGGAGTGGTGAGCGAACCAAACTATCATACAAATTATTCCGCTACCCAGATATGATTACATCGGCAAACAACTATCAACCGAGTGGGGATCTATCTTTTTATAACCACCGACAAAATTAAAATCAGAAACTAGCATCGTAAAGATCTCTATATGAGCACCAAACAAATGCTAAGGTATATTGAAATCATGTCAAACGATAGATAAAATGAATCACAAGAACAAAAAAATACCACAAAGACATAGAAAAAACGTGACACAAAAACATATATTCTTATTAATAATATGAAAAAAAAAATAATAAATCCGGTAATCGATAACTAATACTAACATTATTACCGACCACCAATCAAAGAAACAAACGAAAAAAGAAATGAAAGATTGGTCGACAACCAATATAATTTGCTACAATATCTATAATTCATATTCATTTATAATTTGAAAAATATTAAGTATTTACATTACTTTTATATAATGTATTAATAACATATCAATTAAATTAAATTAAATCGACGAAAGTTCAAAAAATTTAAATATCCAAACAAATTAAAGTACTGCATTTAAAAAAGATAAAATTGACTCTGAAGCCTTGATTGAATCCGAGTCGTCTTCTATTGTCTTATTGTGCAGAGATCGGTCGAAAGGTCGTGGAAATTTCGGGACCTAACAAATGACAAATTCATTAAAGATGCGTATAAATTTGTTCACAAATAAGTCAAGGAGACAAGGACAAGCTTTTATAAGGGACCAGGGGGGGACGGCAAAAAAACCAGAGAGATGAAAAAGAGAGGCAAAGAGAAACCAAACGAAGAAAATTTTCAACAGCAAACCAACAAAACAAGCTAAATTAGATCCCACTCAATATTTAAGCCCGAAGCATCATAAACAAATTCCCCGAACATCATGCTTAATTCTACCAGCAATATCAGAAGTCTGCCTTACAGGGTTACCATGCAAACGTCCTTTCCTTTGATACCATTTCCTTGTATTATTTATTTGGATATTTCGATATTCCTCAACCTTTTCTTTTGTAGGTTAAGGTTTGGATTCGATTGTATAATAATGTTCATAAATAATAATGAATGACGGTTAAATTTTTTATTAGACGATAATAGATGGAAGTTCAGCGTATATTATGGTCAGGGTCGTCTTGAAGATTTTCACGACTCTATGCAAAAACTAAAAAATGAACCCTATACAATGAAAGCATAACACATTATTTTGAACAATTAATTTAAATTTTTTTAAGTCTTAACTACAAAATAAATAAACTATACATATTTTTTTGCTTTAGACGCCTAAAGTTGTTTTTGTCAAGATATATTATGGTTAGGACCGTCATCTAAAATCGATGAATGAACCATCAATTGCTTCGTTGACAAACATTCAACAATAAAAAAAGACCAACTAGACTTTTAACTGACGATAGAGGGTAGCAGATGCCAAACGGTGAGGTACGCTACACTTGAGTGGTAAACGATAAACCACCGGCATATAGAATACGTCGAACAGTGATGGAGATGTGATTCAAGAGTTTGTTTAAAAAAATTAAAATCGAGTTTTTTTTAAGAAATTCATATTTTAAAATAAATTAAAAATTAAATAAATAAAAATGAAGCTATGTGTTATGTTATAATTGAGTGGCGATATTTTTTTGAATGATTGTTAACACAAAAACCTAATTTAAGTTACAAAATTAAAAGTTATACACTAAATTAACCAGAAACAAATGTTGGGCACCAAACTAGAAAAAAAAATAGTTTGGATACCTTCCTCACGTTTAAGCCTAAAAAACGGTGTCATTAAAGTGTAAGGTAAAATTCAGAAATAGTCACTAAACTATGGTCTGCTACTTTTTTTGTCGCCTAACTTTCAAAAGTTACAAAATCAATACTTTAGTGACCATTGACATAAACACATGCCAAAAACTCCATGATGGGATCTTTGTAAGAGCATTGATCTTGCTGGATAACCTTGATAAATTCTTTGAATTGAGGTCTTCTCCTTTTGTTGACAATAAAAGCAGTAGCTAGGTATCTTAAGAGATGTGGAGCACTGGTTTGAATGGCATTTAGATACCTGGAAAGAAGTGAAACCACCTTGTAAGAAAAGGCAACTACACAAAGTTGGATAACAGTGAAGGCAAATATGTAAACCCAGAGACAACAATAATGCATGAACAACCAACAAAAAGTAAAATTATAATCACAAAGAGAATTGTTATGTTTAATTCCAACAACAATCTCCCTTAGGAAACAAACCTCCACCATAAGCAGTCCGGCAGACATCTGATCTGACCCACTTTAACCTTGAAACTTTGACCAAATGTTTTGCAAATTATATGGCAGGGTGCATATTAACTTCTCATGGATGAAGGAATTCCATAAAGTATCTAAACATGTTTCACTCTAGCGTAGTCCAAAATCAATGCATATGAACACAGCAGAAGCTTGAAACAAAAGTAAGTCATGGCTTAAAAATACACAAATGAAGAACAGAATACGGATAAGCACTAATATTATGCGACAATATGGTCTTATGAACTACACAACTAATGCAACAAGAAACATCATTAACAAGTATTGAAATCTTAGTATTAGTCGTCAAAGTAGCATACTTGTCTTGGTTAAATAGGTCAATGATCAGTGTTCTTCCATTGTCATGGTTGAAAAAGATGAAGAGGCTCCAATGCATAAGCCATATTCTACTCTGAACCTGTTCAAAGGCGATGAGAAACTCTGCAGCAAGAAGAGTAGAGGACAAATACCAAAGGAAAAAAAAAGAGAGTCAATGAATCGAGAGAAAGAAAATTGTCAACATAAAAACCATATAATCAATAGGGACCATAACAAAAACCTTGGAGTCTATTATTTCTTTCAAACAGTTAAGTTCTTCAAGAGCAATATCCCAGTTTTGCATCAGTATCTCAGCTGCCAGCTTCCCCCACAAAGCACACGAACTCCTTTCGCTGTTAGTACATAAAGCTCGGAACTGATACAGATAATCAGCAGCACCCGAGTAGTTACCACGCTCAAACTGGAATTTCGCATACTGATATAACGCCTCTATCTGATCCGGTCCAATCTGTTAGAAGTAATTTTCTCCACCATTAATTTTTTTAAGCTTTCCAGAAACAACAACAACGAGGATGCTAGAATTTTACATAACAAAGGATACGTCTTTGCTGATTACTGTCTGTATCAGTGTATCTCTTATTTTTCCTTTAAGAATCACATATATGCTATGACTATCACAAATTCATCAATCTGAAAATCGTTATTGCTTTTGCATCCAAAGGAATTAATATTTTCAAGCTAATAAAAAAAGGTTGAACATAACATAAAATCAACCTTAAATTCAACGAAGAAAAAAACAGACCTGGTAACGGTCTTTGAGCATCTGTAGATTATACTGTTTATCAGCAAGCAATTCCTGAACAGCGCTAGGGTTCTGCAAGAAAGCGACGAGAGGAGCGGCGGAATCTTCCAAAGCCTTAAGACGAGCGACAACCTCGACTCTCCTGTCGACCATGTCCTGTGGGACATCATCGGTACGCTAAAGGTTCTTGTGGACGTCCATAGCGTACTCGACCATGTTCGTCTTGTTCAAAAGCTCGATCTTCGCTTTCAGGATCTGCTCATCCGGGTATAGCTGTCGCTCCTGCAAGAACTCTAGCAACGGAAACACCAAGTGCCTGTCCAGATTCGGCGCGATCCGTGGGGTTAAGTCGTAGGTTGCCATTACCTCCGACGGTGTTTTTGCCTCGATCTTCGATTAGGGTTTTGAGTTAGCTCTGGTTTTCGTGTAACGGGACGGGACAGATTTTTGGCCGCCCAACCCATCTGATCTATTAACTCTTACACTCGATCCGTCTTGTTTTAGGATTAAAATATTAATTTATTTGTCTTAATTTATAAATTTTTAAATTCGATTTAATTCAATTTGATTTAAAAATTTTAAATAAAATTAATCTTTATCAATGATAAAAATGTTTTTATATATTAATATTTTTATAAATATAATAAAAATTATATATTTATTTAAATATATACTGAGATAGGATTAGAGCAGAATTTTTAGTATATACTCAAATTTGTTCGGTACTTACAAAAAAATTACTCCACCCCATTTTGATCCTCAAAATTTAAGACTAAAAATCTGACCGAGTTAAATTAGGGCACATCAAATCAGATCAGAGCCGAGTAATTTTGTCATATTTATTTTCGTGGTCGATGAAACGCTAGTAGTGGAGAAAGGTAGTAAAAATTAGTTTTTTATTTGTTTTCTGAAATGCCATTCTTGCCCTTATAGTTTTGAGAAAATATCACTCGCGTATCTCATATGGGCTCGGTCTGGACTTTTTTTTCTCATCGTTTTGAATTGGTCTTTTGATATGGTAGGCTTTGATCTTCTGGTTGAATATTGGTATTCGATTCAGTTAAGTTAAAAGTTTTGAATTACTTCAATTAACGAGTCA
Source organism: Hibiscus mutabilis (assembly GCA_019671005.1). NCBI lineage: Eukaryota > Viridiplantae > Streptophyta > Magnoliopsida > Malvales > Malvaceae > Hibiscus > Hibiscus mutabilis. Next base: position 39,094,695 of record CM033750.1, on the reverse strand, counting down.
TGTTTTATAGTTTAAAATTTATTTAATTTTTTAAATTCAATCGTTTAAGTTTTCATTCAAATTTAATTGTAAATATTTATAATGTTATAATATTAATTAATTTTAATTTAATAACTTTCTATAATCATATACAATATGTATTTGTTCATATGTATGCAATATACATATACCAGACAGAGTAAGAGACTCGAATCGAACATAAAACTAATTCACTAATTATTAAAATTTTCAAAACTTTTTGATTTTTTTAAAAAATCAAATCAAATTTATAAAATTATAATTCCAAGTCATTTCTTCAGATCAGTAAATTTGGTTTTTAATTAAATAGCGAAGTATAACAATATCAAAGTAAATATCAAAATTTGAATATATATAAAATAAAATAATATAAATATCTTCGACGACTATGAAAAATTTTGGTGGATCTAATTCCATTTTTTCTAATGGCGGGCGAATTTTCCTCTAAGTTTACACTTGTTTAAAAATGACCTCTTTGCCTCCCCTTTATTTTGACTTTTAAAGCTTCTACTCGGATTACACTACTGCGTTCATACTGATTTTCAATCATTTTAAATAGGTCCCGAAATTTCCAAGAAGAGGAGTCAGGTTCATTCAATAACCTATAATTTTGTTAGTTAATTAGTTGTATTTAATTCATTAATCGATTAATTCGAATCAAATACTATAAAATTATTAAAAGCGATACTTGCTCTATTTACAACGTTAGATTCGAATTTTTGATATTGTTCGAGGATTTAGTACATCGTGCACCAAACTAACCGGTCGTTGTAATCCATAACTTTTAATCCAACTAGATTTTAACAAAGAGCTCCAATGTCCATTTTAATGGCTGAATACCTACTCCAATGCCGTTTACTTTATATGTTGTATAATAAACTATGTCTACAAATATACACGCCTTTCCCTACCCATGCGAAAGCCATTGGACTATCATTGCAGTTTCCTGGTAATTTTCTTGCATCATATTTGTTGAAGTAATCTCAGTCTCGGGTATGCCTAACCAAAACCCACAATCGTTTTCTCCTCTATTTTCCGATCTTAGCTACGTTTAGTTCTTTTCTCACTGATGCACTGAATAAACCCTTTCGATTGCTTTACTCTTTGTCTTCCCTAACGCTGTTTTTGTTTAGAGCTTGGAATCTGTTTCCTTATTATTTGAATCTCCTTCCCTCTTGTCTCAGTTATTATCTCATCACTTACGCTTTGCTTGAGTTCTTAATCCCCACAAAAAAAATGGAAATTACTACGGGCAGCGCTAGCAACGTTGTTACCAGTGTTGCCGGATTCCTGTTCGGAAAACTTAAAGGTGGATTCGGTTATGTACGCAACTATAGAAAAGTGGTTTCGGATTTCGAGGATAAAGTCGAGACTTTGAGAGGGAAAAGAGACAGAGTGCTGCTGGATGTTGATGCTGCCGAAAAGAACGGCGACAGTATATACCCCGATGTCAAGAATTGGTTGATTAAAGCCGATGGCGTAGTCAATTCGAAGTATAACGAAGTGAAGGGTCTTGTAGACGAAGCACACAACAAGTGTTTCGTCGGCTTGTGCCCTAATTTCAAGGCTCGCTATCAGCTTTGCAAGAAGATAGAGGAAGAAGCTGGAGCTGTTGATGAACTCCTCCGGTCAGGTGGATTTGACAGAGTATCATATCCTGGTGTCCCACCGCACATGGCGGATTTATCCCCCAAGGATTTTGAGGACTTTGATTCTAGAAAGCAGTCTTTTAACAACATCATGGAGGCGGTGAAAGATCCTAATGTCAACACTGTAGGGGTGCATGGAATGCCTGGTGTTGGCAAGACCATGCTTGTTAAAGAAGTTATGAGACAAGTCAAAGAGGATAAGGTTTTTGACTCGGTGGTTTTTGCTGTTGTGACTCATACCCCTGACATCCTGAAAATTCAAGACCAGATTGCAGATATGTTGAGATTGAAATTCGAGGAGCCGAGTGTGAGTGGAAGAGCAAGTCGGTTGCATCAAAGGTTGAAGAAAGAGAAGAAGATTCTTATTGTTTTAGATGATATTTGGGCAAGATTGGACCTGATGGAAGTGGGGATCCCTTTGGGAGATGAGCATCAGGGATGCACCATACTGCTGACGTCCAGAAATCTTCGTGTTCTGTCCAAGGGTATGGATGCTAAACAAAGCTTTGCAATCAGAGTTTTAGAAGACGACGAAGCTTGGGCTTTCTTCAAGAAGATGGCAGGGGACGGTGTTGAAAGTCCTGACTTGTCACCTATAGCAACTGATGTAGCTAAAAAATGTGGCGGTCTACCAATCGCCATTAAAACACTTGCAATGTCTTTAAGAGATGAACCTTTGTTTGAATGGGAGGATGCTTTGTGCCAACTAAACAGGCCTTCGCCAAGCAACTTCAGCGGAGTACCACGAGATGCATATTCAGCTATAGAAGTGAGCTACGATCGTTTACCAAGTGAAGAACATAAACAGACTTTCTTACTTTGCAGTCTAATGGGTCATGATGCTTTCTTGGATGAGTTGCTCATGTGTTCGATTGGGCTGGGGTTATTTCGTGGTGTCAACACAATTGAAGAAACACGGAACAGACTGTTGACAGTGGTGAGTCATCTCAAAGCCTCTTGTTTGTTGATTGATAGTTATAGCAATCACCGCTTTGATATGCATGATCTTATTTGTGATGTGGCTGCGTCAATTGCTTCTAAAGGCAACCATGTGTTTGTTTTAAAACATGGGGATGTTTTAAATGATTGGCCAGATGATGAAACAATGAAAGAGTGCAACAAAATTAGTTTGCGGTATGCTAGGATCAGCAAGGTTCCTGATCAGTTGAAATGTTCGAAACTTACTCTTTTCTGTATGGGTAGCAAGGATCCTTGTGTGAAAATACCACCAAACTTTTTTAAGGAAATGGCCAATCTTAAAGTCCTAATTTTGGCTGACATAAGTTTCCCGTCCTTGCCTTCATCAATTTCCTTGCTAGCAAACCTTCGAACATTATGCTTGTTTTGTTGTGTGTTGGGAGATATTTCCCTTGTTGGAGAGCTCAAGAATCTGGAAATTCTATGCCTTGTAGGTTCTGATATTGAAACTCTGCCCGAGGAAATAGGGCAACTCTCTAAGCTAAAGTGGTTAGATTTACGTGATTGTTCCAAACTCAGAAGAATTCCACTTGGCGTCTTCTGCAAATTGACTAGATTAGAAGAACTGTATATGCGCAACAGTTTTGATGAATGGGGAGCTGAGGGACAGTCTAGTCAACAAAGCAATTCTAGTCTTGCAGAATTGGAAGCTTTGTCCTGTTTAACAGCTTTAGAAATTCATATCCCTAATGCAAACATTATTCCCAAAGACTTCTTCTTTGAAAAGCTGCGAAGATACATTATTTTCATGGTAGAAGCTAGTGATTGGGATTGGGTTTGGGATTGCAACTTTGTTTGTGAATACTCCAAAACAGTAAGGCTCAACCTACAGACACGCATTAGCTTTCTTAATAATGGAATCAAAGTTTTAATGAGGAAAGCTGAAAATTTATATATAGATGAAGTGAAAGGTGTGGAGATGTTGTCTCATGATGAGTTTAGGGATTATTTTCAACAGTTGAAGAATTTGCATGTCGAAAATGGTGCGACGATCCGATATATCCTTAGAGATAATGATGCTGTTCACAGAATTGAATTTCTTAAACTCAAGTCTTTGACGCTGAAGGGTCTGCCTAATCTCATTAGCTTTTACTCTGGAAATAATGGTTCAACATCCATATCTCCACAGCCACAAGAAACAACCCTTTTCAACCCAAAGGTATTTGTTTATTTTCTTTTACCAACGATTGCATTTTTTTTTTATCATTTCCAACTTTGTTAAATTTAATTCTATAAGATTTGATTTGGTGAGTAAACAAGTACATGTGTGCAGACACTGTTTCCAAAGTTGGAGAAATTGAAACTGTCGTCAATTAGCATTGAAAGAATATGGGTTCCCCAAGCATTTTGTTCAACTCAAAATTTGACTAGCTTGATCATTGAGGGCTGCGCCAACTTAAAGCATGTGTTATCCGACTCTATGGCTCAATATCTATGGCAGCTCAAATGCTTGGAAATAAGTGAATGTAAGTGCATACGGGAGATAATATCAATGGAAGAAGCATCTCGAAACAGAGCTCTTCTAATATGTTTCCCTCGATTGAAGTCCCTCAAATTGAAGGGTCTTGAGAAACTCATCGGATTTTGCCATGAAGATTATACTGTTGAATTCGCAGCCTTGAAGATTATTGAGATAGAAAACTGCCCAGAATTGAAGGGCTTCGTCCATAAGTCCATGAGCAAAGATATCCCAACTGATGGTGTTTTGTTTAATAAAACGGTACTCTTTTCTACGCTGTATATTATCGCTTTCCCTCCCTCCCTCCCTCTCTGTCTCTCTCTCTTTTAATTTAACTCTTCTAATCACTGTTTCCATTGGCATGAATACTGCCTTATAGGTTGCTTTTCCCAACCTGCGGAATATCAAAATTTCTCATTTAAGAAATGTGAAGAGGATATGGTATAACCAACTTCATGAGGATACATTTTCAAATTTGAAAGAGTTGAAAGTTGAATACTGCAATGCCTTGTTGAGTATTTTCCCCTTTTTTCTGCCGAAAGTATTTCAAAAACTGGAAATACTAACAATAACTGATTGTGCTTCACTAGAAAAAGTGTTCCAAGTCCAAGGCTTAGATATTGAAGAAACAAATGTGGTGAGCAGTCAATTAAGAGAAGTGAATCTCATTCGCTTGCCAAAATTGAAGCATGTCTGGAACATGGATTTCAGTGGAAATCTTTCTTTTGAAAATCTTAGACGTGTATATATTTGGGAGTGTTGGAGTTTGAAAACTTTGTTTCCATTTTCGATAGCCAAAAATCTTCAGCAACTTGAAAGGTTAAATGTTAATAAGTGTGGAGTGGAGAAGATTGTTTCGAAGAATGCTGACGGAGTAGAACAGGAAATCCTGTTTGAATTTACTCGATTATCCTACCTTGGGCTACGGAATCTACCATACCTCAAATGTTTCTATCCTGGGACACATAAAACAAGTTGGCCTGCGTTAAAGCAATTGAAGGCATATTCTTGTAGGAAGATTAAGATATTTGGGCATGTCGAATCCCAATTCCCAAAACCACTCATCATCGTTGAACAGGTATGACTCTTCACCCTCTCCTTAAAGATAGTTCATCCCTTTTACTTATACCATAAACTATCTTTCAGTCTTGATGCCATCCAATTTAATGTTGAATTTTTTATTTTTAAAGTTTATTAATTTCATTCATATCTTCGATCAATAAGGATTTCAATATATTCTTGGTATTTGAAATAATGCATATACATAAAGTATGAGTTTAGAGAATCTTTTAAACCAATCAAAATACTCTTATGTTTACTAAATAAATAAATAAATTATTATTATTATTATTTTTAGGATTTTTATTCAAATATTTTTTAAAATAAGATAATAATAGTTTCATTATATTTTTAATTGAATAATTAATTATATATATTTATATAAGGTTTCGTTACAAATGCCGATCTATTTTTTTATTATATAGTTACTTTATATATTAGTAAGTTTCCCAGTAATTCTCAGTATATTAGTTATATAATTTTGTTGTAGTCAAGTCAACCAAGCTTGTAGTGCAATGACAAAGGACTTCTGTTGAAATAAAGTTCCGAATGACAATAGATCCTGATTTTTGTTATTATAAAATAAAATAAAAATTACAACGGTCAAACTAAGGTCTCTCATTATTAAGTACTTGTTATTCCCATAGACCAACAAATCTTGAGTAACTTTTGTTAACATTTTTTATTTTTAAATATTATTTCTTGCTTTTTTTATATAATTGTTTTGGTTATTTTATTCATTATCACACATTTTATCTTATTCTTTGAAATAAAATAGTTTTAAAGCATTTACTTTGATGTTTTGATTTTGAGAAGCATAGTTGCAAAAGTAATTTTAGATTTATAGAATCTAGAAGCTTTAAAGAGATGTTGGCAGATAAGACTAAAAATATAGGGAAAGAATGAAAATAAAGCAAAATATAACAATTTCAAATAGAGAAAAAGCGGCAAAACAAATTAAAGTCTAAAGTGTTTTTCCTTAGTTTTAGGTTGATTAATATGTATTCTATTGGACGGTTTTACTAGGTTTTGTTGGTGTTTATTATGGTGCTTTGTTGTGGACTCCTTGCATGGGGCATCTTTCCGATCTTGGAAGTTACTGATTAATTTTTTAAAAAAATAAAATTTTAAAGAAATAATTTTTTTAATTAGAGTTAATTGGGTTGGAGAGGATACTAGGTATAGATGAGTGAATAATAATAATAACGCCTTTAAAAATGTATGACATGCCATTGTTTCATTGGTGCCTAAAAACTAATGTTTTCAGGATCATCCTAATATAAGTTAATCCCTATATATATATCACACACACCATCTCATTGTTCTTGCTTGTTGATTCATTAGGTTATCCCCCAATTGGAACAAGTTTCATTTAACAGAGGTGATATTAGGATGGTAAATGACCGTCAGTTTGAGGCTAACTTGTTGTGCAATATAAAATATCTTCACATTACTTGCCTCTTCGATGAATTTATCGTAATTGGTTTCCTTCAAAGATTTTACAATGTGGAAACTCTTGAGGTGGTGGGTTCTTGCAGTTTCAAAGAGTTGTCTCCTTGCAAAGGTGATGCATGTGAGGATAAAGACACGATTACCACTCTCCCAAAACTTAAAAAGTTGAAACTGGATTATGTTACCAATACAAGACTTGTATGGACTCAAGAGGACCATATTTCTGCAAGTCTTGAAAGTCTTGAAGTTTGGCAATGTCACAGTTTGATTAATTTGGGATCATATTTTTCAACTTTGCAAAATCTTACAACTTTGGATGTCTGGAAATGCAAAAAGATGACAGAGCTTATTACATCCTCCAAAGCCCAAAGTTTGACCTGCCTTGTAACAATGAAGATACGAGAATGTGAAACGATGAAGGAAGTAGTTACAAGCAAAGGGGATGAAATGACATATGAGATTGTTTTCGAAAAATTGAAATGTTTGGAGCTTCATTCTTTACTAAGCCTCAAAAGCTTCTGTTCAGGGAATCATACATTTAGGTTTCCTTCCTTGGAACAAGTCATTTTGAGCAAATGTCCTAAAATGAATAACTTTTATCTAGGAGTGTTAAGCATGCCCAAACTGCAAAAAGTACAGTTAACAAAAACAGATTTTAAGGGACGTTGGGCTGGGGACCTTAATGCCACCGTGGAGCAGTTATACAAAGAACAGGTACAGATTGAAAATTCATTCAAGAATACATACATTTAATTATATATTACATAATTTATTTTCATCATAGCTCTGTTGGGCTCTTGTTAAATATGATTGGCATGAAAATTTAACTTTTTGATATGCTGCTACTTAGGTTGGATATCGTGGCCTAAAGCATTTGAAGTTCTCAGAATTTCCGGAGCTGATAGACATATGGAGTAGAAATCCTCAAGAGCTGTTGGATTTTAAAAGTCTTGAATTTTTAGAGGTTTGTGATTCCAACATCTTGAAATGCATATTTAGTCTCTCTATGGCCCTGAGCCTAGGACGACTCCAACAATTGGAAATCAAGAAATGCAGTAATTTGGAACAAGTCATCAAAGAAGAGGATTCAAACACAGTGGCTGAGGAAGCAATAAGAACAGATGGCAATAAAATCATTAGCATATTTCCTCATCTACAGTCCATTGTCTTGGAGTCCTGTTCAAATATGACAAGCTTCTACCTGGGAAGTACAGCTCTTGAATGTCCATCCTTGAAAGAAATTATGGTAGCTGACTGCCCAAACATGACTACCTTTGTTTCTACTTTTTCGAGAAACAAGGAAAATGAAGCAATTATTGGTATTGAAACTGATAAGGTTGCTACATTTTTCTCTGGCGAGGTTAGTTTTTTTCTTCTTCTTTCTTACATGTACTATTTATATATTCAACAATTTAAGTGATAATTATTCTAAAATAATAGTTGTAACTTATAGATATGATATTATCCATATAATAAGCTTAATACATGTATATAGATATTATGTATACTATTATAGTTGATCTATTAAAATACAAGGAAGTTGAATATTTTTTAGAGAAGTATAAGTTTAAATTTTTTATGATCTTGTTATATTTAATTAGTGTGATCACTATTTACATTGGCATGAATAATGTATTGTAGGTTGCTTTTCCAAATTTAGAGAAGATCAAAATCTCTCATTCGAGAAATGTGAAGAGGATATGGTATAATCAACTTCATGCGGGTTCTTTTTCTAAGCTAAAAGAGTTGAAAGTTGAGTACTGCGACGGGTTGTTGAATATTTTTCCATTTCTTTTGCTGCAAGTATTTCAAAGACTGGAAATACTAACAGTAACTTCTTGTGCTTCACTACAAGAAGTGTTCCAACTCCAAGTCCATGGCTTAGATATCGAAGACACAAATGTGGTGGGCTGTCAATTAAGAGAAGTGAATCTCTTTCGCTTGCCAAAGTTGAAGCATATCTGGAACAAGGATCTTAGTGGATTTTCTTTTGGAAATCTACAAAAAGTAGACGTTTGGGAGTGTTGGAGTTTGAAAACTCTGTTTCCGTTTTCAATAGCCAAACATCTTCTACAACTTGAAAGCCTTACTATTGATAACTGTGGGGTGGAGCAGATTGTTTCAAAGATTGATGGAGTAGAACATGAAATTCGGTTTGAATTTAATCAGTTATCTTTCCTTAAACTCTGGAATCTACCAAACCTCATAGATTTCTACCCAGGAACACATAAAACAGTATGGCCCGCATTAAAAAAGTTGAGCACATATTGGTGTGGGAAGATTAAGATATTTGGACATGTAGAGTCCCAACTCCCAAAACCATTATTGATAATTGAACAGGTATGACCCTTCAACCTTTCTTTAAAGATACTTCATATGTTTTACTTGAATCATCTATAAAATAAAATAAAAATAATCGCAAACCTCAAGGTTTTATACTATCTTCATATGTACAAGACTTGGTTATTACTCTGTAAATTAATCTATATTCATTTTATTTGAACGCCACACCTACAGGCTAGTAAGCAAATAGTCTTTAAAAATGAAGGGGTCATTCACCATTGATCTTTGTATGTTTGCCTTTTTTTATTATAAAGTCCTTGACCTATAAGATTATCTTAGTAATGATCCTTTAACCTTTTTTTCTGCTAAGCCACTATAAATTTTATTAACCCAAAGTTAACGAGTTTAATACATCCATCACACACAAAAAGCTATATTGAAATCATAATGTTGTGAATTATAAAAAAAATCATCCTGCAGTACTGCCTCAATGCCTCACAATTCAGCTAACTAACAAAACAGCTGCAGTCAGCAGGGGATGTAAATCAAAGCATCAGGTCGATAGATCAGTACTTATCAGCAAGCCTTTAAGATAGTGGACCTAATAACACCTTTTCCTAGCTTTTATGCCATGTTGATGGCTTCTTTTAGCACCTTGGTAATTATATAACATAATCGCTTTAATCATCTTTACATCAATTTGTTAAAGAACTGGACATTTGCCATGCCAAAATCTGGTTTCCTTTTGTTTGCACCAGATAGCTAAAATAATTGAAGTTTCAATAATCAAGCTAACTTGATAATGATCCTTTCCCACTTGAAGCCTTATTAGTTCACAATTAATTAATTAATGGCTGTTTTTTTGTTTGGTAACTTCTCAGATCATCCCTCAACTGGAAGAAGTTTCATTTAGCAGTGATGACATTGCAATGATAAGTGATGGCCGGTTTGCGCTAGACTCCTTTTGCCACATAAAATGTCTTCGAGTTACCGATTACCTCGACGAATCAGCGGTTTTTCCGTTTCATTTCCTCCAAAGATTTTCCAATTTGGAAATGCTTGAGATGGTTTCTTTCGATTTCGAAGAGTTTTCTCCTTACGAAGGTGATGGTGGTGGTGAGGAAAGAGACATGATAACCCATGCTCCCAAGAATTAAAGAGTTAAAATTGCAAGATTTTGACAATATAACACATCTATGGAAGCAAGGCTCTCCCCTCGACCGCATTTGTGCAGATCTTGAAACTCTTCAAGTTTATGAATGTGAAAGCCTAAGTAATTTATCATGTGCTTCCTCATCTTTTCAAAACCTTACAACTTTGGATGTTTGGGAATGCAAAGAGATGGTAGAGCTGATTACATCTTCGAAGGCCCAAAGTTTGGAGAGGCTGGTTACACTGAAGATAACAGAATGCGGGTCAATGAGAGAAGTGATTGCAAGGGATGGAGATAAACAGACATGTGGTGAGATTGTTTTCAGGGAGTTAAAATGTTTGGAGCTTCATTGTTTACAAAACCTCAAAAGCTTCTGTTCAGAAAAATACACTTTGAGTTTCCCATCATTGGATCAAGTAATAGTGAGTGAATGTCCTTCACTGAAGAAGTTTTGCCATGGAGCTTTAAGCACACCAAAGCTACGTGGGGTTCGACATACAGGAAGAGGTTTTAGTAGGAGAGAGTGGACTGGTGACCTTAATGCCACCATTGAACAGTTGAACACACAAGGTACAAAGTACCGAAAATTGGTTCATATATATATAATGACCAATTGTTAAAATTTGATTTTTATTGTAGACTTGTAGTAGGCTTCTTGTAAATCCATCTAATTCTGAATTTATATGCTAAAGCACATAAAGTGAGAGTCTCATCTCCTGATATGTGACTTCTTATAATTACAGAAACAGATTTTAAGGCACGTTGGGCTGGGGACCTTAATGCCACTGTGGAGCAGTTATACAGAAAACAGGTAATGATTGAAAATCCACTGAAGAAAATATACATTTAATTATCTTTTGCATAATCTATTTTCATGGTAGTCTTGTAGGGATCCTGTTAAATATGTTGGTACTGAAGTTTAACTTTTTGATATGTTTCTACTTAGGTTGAATATCGTGGCCTAAAAGTTTTGAAGTTCTCAGAATTTCCGGAGCTGATAGACATATGGAGCAGAAATCCTCAAGAAATGTTGGATTTTAAAATTCTTAAATTTCTGGAGGTCTGTGATTCCAACAACTTGAGATTCATTTTTGACCTCCCTATGGCCTTGAGCCTAAGACGACTCCAACAAATAGAAATAAAGAGATGCAGTAATATGGAACAAGTCATTAAGGAAGGGGATTCAATTACAGTGGTTAAGGATGCAATAAAAAAAGAAATCATTAGCATATTCCCTCGTCTACAGTCCATTTCTGTGGAGTCATGTTTACATATGACTAGCTTTTACTTGGGAAGTGCAACTCTTGAATGTCCATCCTTGAAAGAAATTTTGGTAGCTGATTGTCCGAACATGACTACATTTGTTTCTACATTTCCGAGAAACGGGGACGAAGAAGCAATAATTGGTGATGAAGCTGATAATGTTGCTACATTTTTCTCCGGCAAGGTTAGCTTTTTTCCTAATGAAATATTTTTATATTTGAGTATTCTCTTAATTGGTTGTGGTTCTTAACATAATTTTTATATTAGGCAATTCACTCGATAGGATTAGAACTTTAAGCTAGAGGTTGTTTGATAAACTGAAAAAAATAAGTACCAAAAATCAAAATCTAAACTTTTAATTTTGAATTCAATAAGTATTGAATGATATCTTTTAAAAATTATGTTTAGAATGATATCTTTTTAAACATGTGGAAAAATCAACTGATGATAAATCGTATGAAGTTTCTATCAACTGTCATTTAATATTAAATTCATTTACTCTTCTCTATCAACAATGATGGCAATTATCTTAGTAACTGTGATTTAATGGCGTCTTCATTTAAAAGTCAATGAGCTAACATTTCATTTAACTTAATTTTTAAAATGGATCTGTTAGTTTACTAATTCAACAGCTCTTTTGATTGTTATGTAGGTTGCTTTCCCAAACCTGGAGAAAATCGAAGTTTCTCATTTGAGAAATGTGAAGAGGATATGGTATGATCAACTTCATGCCGATTCTTTTTCTAAGCTAAAAGAGTTGAAAGTTGAGTGCTGCGATGCGTTGTTGAACATTTTTCCATTTCTTGAGCCTGACGTATTTCAAAGGTTGGAAATTCTAACAATAGCTGATTGTGCTTCACTAGAAGAAGTGTTCCAACTCCACATCCGTAGTTCAGATATTGAAGAAACAAATGTTGTGGTCAGTCAATTAAGAGAAGTGAATCTCATTTGCTTGCCAAAGTTGAAACATGTCTGGAACAAAGATCCCAATGGAAGTATTTCTTTTGAAAATCTACGAAAAGCGTTTGTTTGGGAGTGTTGGAGTTTGAAAACTCTGTTTCCATTTTCAATAGCCAAACGTCTTCTGCAACTTGAAAGCCTTATTATTGAGAACTGTGGGGTTGGGGAGATTGTTTCGAAGAATTTTGAGGGAGTAGAACCGGAAATTTTGTTTGAGTTTAATCAGTTATCCTTCATTGGGCTCTGGAATCTACCGAACCTTGTATGTTTCTATATAGGAACGCATAGAATAGTATGGCCTGTGTTGAAAAAGTTGAGTACATATTGCTGTGGAAAGACGGAGATATTTGAGCATGTAGTAACCCAACCCCAAACATCATTGCTCTCGGTTGAAAAGGTACGTACAGCCCCTCACCTTTTCGTTAAAGATAGGTCATATGTTTGTAATGTTTTATCATTTTACCTCTGGGAAATTTTGAATGTTCGTGATGCTTTTGTTAATGTAGGGAAAATCCATTATGCCACCAGTGGCTTTCGAAAAGGCAAGGAGTGATCTTCAAGAGAAATTCCAAGTTCACAACTGTACAACAAGACCTATACTTCCCTTGGGGCCAAAAGTTGTGCGATGGTGCCCTCCAAGCTACCCGCTGTTGAAGCTCAATGTGGATGGTGCATTCCGGATTGATGATCGTTGTGGGGCTGTTGGCTTTGTTGTCCGTAATGGTGTAGGTTTCGTGTTGGGTGGGGGAGCACATTTCATTCGAGAAGCCCACTCAGCCGATTTTGTAGAAGCACAAGCGGTGATCCATGCCTTACGGTTTGCTACTTCGAAAGGGTTCAAGAAAGTCATTATTGAATGTGATGCACTTGTGTTGGTTAATAAATTGAGAAACAAATTGCCAGATTTCTCCATGCTTGGCTTAATTCTTGAAGAGGCGAAACAGTTGATGAATTCGTTTGAGGATGTGCGAGTTTGCTACATTCATAGGTTGGGGAATAGAGTTGCCCATGCTTTGGCTTCTTTCGGTTTTGATTGTAATGAACCGTTTACTTTGGGTTTCAATTATCCAGATTTTATCCATGAACTTGTAAGGGAAGACGCTACTAAGTTTGTTTGATTAATAAAAGTCATCATATGCTTCCCTCAACTGTAAGAAGTTTCATTTACTAGTGATGACATTGCAATGATAATTGACATGTAATGGCCAGTTTGTTATAGACTCGTTTTGCCAGATTAAAGGTATGCTAGTATCAGCAAGCTTCCTGATCAGCAGGGATCCTCGGGTGAAGATACCAACCCACTTTTCTAAGGAAACGGGAAATCTCAATGTCCTAATTTTGGCTCACTTCAGTTTCCCGTCCGTCCTCGCCATCATCAATTTCCTTGCTGCAAAACCTTCCAACATTATGCTTGTATTGTTGTGTGTTGGGGAGCTCAAGAATCTGGAAACTCTATGCCTTGGGGGTTCTGATATCGAAACCCTGCCCGAGGAAATAGGCCGTCTGGCTAAGCTAAAGTGGTTAGATTTACGTGAATGTCCCAGTCTCAAAAAGAATTCCACCTCGTATCTTCTGCAAATAAAAGTATGAGTTTTATATTGTATGTAAGTGGATTATAACTCATATATATTGTATATGGTTATAGAAAACCGTTTAAACCGAAACTAATTGGCATTATAAATGTATACAATTAAATTTGAATAAAAGATCGAGCAACTTGACTCGATTCGAATTTTATAAACTCGACTCGATTTGAAAAAAATTCAAATAAAGTTTGAGTTATAAAATAAGATTCTTCAACTCGACTAACTCAAAAATTTTCACCAAACTCGAATGAATGCTCACCCTAATTTCTACGCGCTTTCCCACTAATTGATATAAAAGCTTATTACTTCCCATACAAATTAACATATGTTCTTTTCCCATCATTCCAGGTTGAGGTTCCAAGCCTCTTAAACTTAAAATCATAATTATTTAATACGACAATACACACAACTGAAGCATGTCTAAGGCTTAGGTGAAGTATTTATTGTATATTCGAATATGTGTAATGAATTTTGTGTTTCGTTTAACATCTCTGATTCGGTTTCTGTCCAAATCGGGTTTGGGTATTACAGTTCAAATTTGTGATTAAAAGAATGAAATTGACTTATATAATGACGATAAATTTTGGTGTGGTTACATTTTAATATCTATTTATTTTTCTTTGTTCTTTAATATATACACCGTACACATGATACTCAAACTCGGATCATTTGAATAAAATACATCATTAACCATTAAAAATACTCCACGAGTTCAAGTATTTCATAATTACAAAAACGAAATTAATTGGTATATTGACCATACTAGGTAACATAAATATCATTATGAGTAATGAATTATTGCAATAATAATTTATACAATAGAAGTACAAGAGTTGGTCTACGTGGTAAGCTTTATATCGTTTAAGTAGGTTTCGAGTTCGAAGTTTTGTGTATGCAAAAAATTCCTACTGAGAGACTCACCTACTACAGACAAAAATTCTCTACCCTTTCTATGTCCCAACACTAGAGTTAAATTTTAAGCTCTAACCATAAATTCTAAATTCTAAAGTTTAAACAATACCTCATACCCCTAATTCTTAAAACCTAAACCTAATTTTTTAGTCGGTCCAAATTAGTAAGGATAAAGTCTTAAAAAACAGAAAGAAAAAAAAATCGAAACGAACTTAACCACCGCCAACACTTTTATAGGAACTGAACCACCAACAAAGTCTAACAATAGCCCTGCTACAGCAACAATAATCACCCATCTCTTAAACTGGAACAAGATTCCACCAAAAACCAGCAGCTTGTTAATCCAATTGTCTCATTTTTCTAACACTGTTGAAAAATCCTTTTTAACCAATTAGAATGTGCCATGTCAACACTTATTAAATATTAAATAAAAACACATTTTATTAAAAAAAAATATTATAAAGATTTGATTATTATTGGGAACCACCGGAGGAGAGGTGGATGAAATTGAACACGGACAAGACTAGGAGTAGTGTAGATGGCATCACGTCCTATGACGGTGTGCTGCGAGATTCAACCGGTAACTGAGAACTTGGGTTTATCAAGTTTATTGGGGTGTGTTCGGTTTTAAAGGCTAAACTTTGGGGCGCGTATATTGATTTTCGCAGGGCTCAGGATATTGGATGTCGACATAGGGTGTTAGAAATAGATTGCTTGGATGCTTTTAGTTTATTTAGATCGGACTTGGATCGATGTGGCCTCTTGCATGAAGATGGTTCAATTCTCCCCCGATTGGCATTTGGTGGCCTCTTGCATGAAGATGGTTACATTTAGTTTCTTTGGTTTACATTGAATTTGTTTCGTCGGGCTTTTTTCTTATAATTTGACTCTTTAATTATTTTCACGTGTACTATTTTCTTTCGATTGAATTTAAGAGGTTTTATAATAAAACATGTGTTAATAATTCCCCCTCCATAAGAAATATTAATGATAACTTCTTATTACATTAACTCTCTCGATTAAATTCTTTTACAATATGAAGACAACTTCAAAAAATTTTTTTCTATAAAATTCTCTATCTATTGGCAATTGATACTCTCGTAAGAAATCTAACTTCTGTTGGGTGAGGGTCTCACTATGTGGGTAACCCACACCGTTTGTACCCCAAATTCAAAGGGGTTGTTGTTGTCTGTCATATTTGTTTGTTTTGTTTGACTTTTGTAAGCCAATAATTATGGCTTTTATTAGTATATTATAGAGGTGGGCAGATTTGAAAAGATTAGAGAGAAAGCTCACTTGTTCGAGAGAAAAACCAATTTTGAAGCTTTGCACAGCAGTGATCAACTTTTCGATTGGAGGTCCATCCGTGGTTCGATTGAGTTGATTTTTTGACAACAGCTAGGCGTCTTGGTGTTCTTGACTATGTACGGTCGGATTTTTTTATCCGAGTCTTGTAGCGTCGAAAATCCCCATTTTACAGCAGCTGCGTTTTTGGTGATGTTCTCTCATTTTACTCTCTTTTGTTAAAGACTACTTGTTATTAGCCTTGTTGGAGTTGAATGCTTGTTGTAGCCTGGATATTGTAGTCTTGTAGTTGAACATTTGATTATAGTGGAGCTTTTTGATCGGACTCTAAAGTCCCGTGGTTTTTACCCTTGATTTAGAGGGGTTTTCCACATAAAATATCGTTGTCTCGATTTACTTGTGTTGTGGTTGCATTGTTGATTTGTGGTTGATTAGTGTTGCTAGAGAACATATTTGTGATATTGTGCTTGCCATAATTATTGACTTGAGTTATAGGGAGAGAAAGAATATCGGTTGTGCTTCCACTTGATTTCGGTTGTTCGGTTTCTTCCCCAACAAACTGGCATAAGAGCTTGGTTATTGTGTCAGATAATTATGAAGATTAATACGAGCAAGATGATTATGTTGAATGACACGAATTATCAACTTTGGCAGAATAAAATGAAAGACTTGTTGTTTGTAAAGGCTTTGCATCTTCCTGTCTTTGCTACTCAAAAACCCGATTCGAAAAGTGATGAGGAATAGGAATTTGAGCATCAACAGGTGTGTGGCTATATTCGAAAATTTGTTGAAGAAAATGTTTACAACCACATTGATCAGTAGACACATGCTCGCACATTGTGGGAGAAGCTTGAAAGCTTGTATGCTTCGAGGTCGGGCAATAACAAATTGTTTTTGCTAAAGAAAATTATGGCGTTGAAATACAGAGAAAGAACGTCTACAGCTGACCATGTTAGTGAGTTTCAAAGTGTGATGAATCAATTGCTTGGTATGGGTGTCAAATTTGATGATGAGATTTTAAGGGTTTGGTTGCTTGCTACTCTACCGGACTCTTGGGAGACTTTTCGAGTCTCACTCATTAATTTTGCTCCACAGGGTATTATTACTTTGGATTTGGCTAAGAGTGGTGTGTTGAATGCAGAGGTTAGAAGAAGATCTCAGGGTTCTACATCACAGTCCGAAGTGTTGGTTACCGAGAACAGAGAGAGAAACAAAGAAAAAGATGGCAATGGTAGAGATAAAAGTCAAAGCAAGTCAAGATCGAGATATAAGAATCTTGAGTGTCATCATTGCGGTAAGAAATATAATATCAAGAAATATTACTACAAGTGAAAGAGAGAGAACAAAGATGGTGGTGATAAAAATGATCAGAATGATGATGAAAAAACTGAGCGTGTTGCTACTGCTACTCGTGAAGATCTATTGGTCATTTTTTCTGAGAATTTGGTCAACCTAGCATGCGACGAGACTAGTTGGGCGATTGATACTGGTGCTTCAATTCATGTCACGTTGACAAGCGTCGTATTTGTCAAATAAAATATTCCTTAATCTCAGAATAAATAAATAAAAACATAGTATAAAGAAGAAGGGTCGATCCGCAGGGACTAAGGAGTTTCCAATATTGGTCTGAATCGATCTTTAACCAAGAAACTTGCAAGTAAAAAAATGGGTTTAGCGAAATGAGTTGAATAAATCTAAGCAAACAAAAATGATAAATAAAGGAAAATAAATAGTTGAAAGTAATTATGATAATATATAGCCTACAGCTTTGCGTCGCCTCAACTCGTTTCGATCACTGAAATAGATTTTACTTCGAGTTCTTGCCGGTTACAGTCTACAAGGCCCAACCCTTATAACTTGCTCTTCTCTATGGTGAACTAATTTTCCAAGGTCAATCCCTAGAATTTAGCACTTTTTTGGATTAACGACGGCAATCGATGCTAATGCCAATGTTGTATTCTGTACTGGAAAAGCCCGTGCTCGGATAATTTTGTCTCAACGAGAATCGTATCCTATCTTGATTTCCCTCAGCATACCGCTGCTAAGTTTGTTCTTAGGGAGTTGAATTTGCTACAAGCCTACTCTTGTCCCCAACGTTAGATCAAAACGTCGATCAAACCAATGCGCACTTTTGGAATGAAGGAGTTGAGATGTTTAAAGGAAAAGTCGATTGCCAATCCAGTAATGCCGAAAATCAAGAAAGAAGTTTGAAGGTATGAAGAGCTCTTGCAATTCTCACGAAATGAATTGGGTTCCTCTTAGCTATCGGCTAATGGCAATTTAGCTAAGCATGACTATGGAAGAAATCATACTTAGCATTAAAATAAAGAAAAAGAACTTAAAAGCATAACGTAAAGAAAAAGGAAATTTATAAAGCTTTAAAAACATAAATAAGCCAAGAACAAGAGATGATTCATAGCTTACCCCATAGGGGGTATTTATAGTGTCTAAAATCCCTAAAAATAATCCTAAAAGATAAAAGATAAATCTCAAAATAATATTCAAATTTTAATCCTAAACAAAAGATAATCCCAATTTTAAATTTTAAATATGTCTGATAAGATATCGAAATGCGGCTGATAAGCTATCTGACGTTGCTGACGTCATCTTCTAGAAGCGCTAACGTGGCGTCCAGTCAGATTTTTCATGCCTAGATTCATGTCTACTAGCCCAGCATTGACTCCAGATAAAATTGTAGAACTTTGCCCTTTTTAGCACTGTTTCTAAAATCCAATGTCCTGCACAGAAAATAAGAGAAAATGCCTAAATTAGCAATATAAACCGACAAACAATGAGTAATTAATAACAAAATAATAATTATTTAAATCACTCATCAAATTCCCCCTCGCTTATTCAATGCTTGTCCTCAAGCATTTCTCAATCAAAGTATCAAAAATTTCAAGTTGCCATCTCAATTTCACAAAATTCCCAAGACTTCCAAGCAAATCAAAATCATAGGAATTGATAAAACTCAAGAGCAATCAAGCTAAAGGCACAATTAAAAGCAAGTAATAGCAAAGCATGACATTCCAATTATTCATTAATCTCAAAGAAGCAAAACTTAGTACCTCACATTGGTTCACTCATTCCGCTCAAGTGTTTCGGGTAAAAAGAATCGCTCAAGCCTAACTAATCAAAGTATTACCATAAGCTTGTAACTAAATCTAATCTCCACTACTAAATATGAACATGATGCAATAATCAAGAGGTCTTTAAAAGGGTTGTAATGGGGCTAAGGTTCGGGTAGGATAAAGGCCAAAGATTGGGTTTAAAAAAATCAAGACAAAGAGAAAATTATTCTAAAGAATTACTCAAAGGGAAGTAAAAATGAAAGAAAGGAAATCAAACAATTTTATTCTCTTTTTTTTTCTTCTTTCGAACCTCTTTTTTTCTTTTTCTGCTACTCGAACCAAACTTTTTTTTTCTGTTCCAACAATTTATTCGACTGCTTAGACCGCTCAAATTGAAACTTATTTGTTTTTTTGCCTTTATTCGAACCAAAGCACTTTGTATTTTTTGAATCTCTCTTTTTTTTCACTTCGGAATAACCTTAACTTTGTCCTGAAAAATGGTGACAAAGAGAGGGAAAAACAACAAAATCGGTTCGGGTTAAATATGTGGTAAATCAAAGAAAAGGATAAGGCTCAAAATTGGTTATCTAAGGGGTAAATAAACAAAGGGTAGGCCATTTTTGGGAAGAGAAAGGGGTTAAAACCTAATGCCTCTATCACACTAAAGCATCACATTCAATAGTGTAGTCTCGACAAGCATTATGCTACAAGTTCTAGAATGCAAAGAATTAGTCGGCACACTCAAAATTAACAAAGAGCAAGAACGAAAATGTATGCTCATTAGGCTCAAAATTCACATGAAAGGTTAATTGCACTAAATCATGCTATCAATTTAACCAACAAATGCATGGAATGTCAAAAATTTTAAAGAAAAATAAATTAATCATGCCAATTGCCATCATGCTTCCTAAATTCTAACAAAAACGAGATTAAAATTCACAAAAAAAACAAAAAAACAAGGTGAAAATGAGATATGCAACCATCAATTTTAATACATCAATTCAAGGAAAACTCAATTCCAACCAATTGAATAAGCAAAGTGAAATTTGATGCAACTTCCACCCCTCGCTTAAATCATAATGTCCTAATTATAAAAAATAAAGCAAAAGAGAGGGAATATAATACTCTCCGAACTAAGAGCATAACGTCGCTGTCCAGTGAGGTTGACCGGTACTTGTGAGAGCCGGTGAACTTGGTCTTGGTTGCGCACCATGGTGACTGGTTAACTTTACAAGGTCAAAGGAGATAGGGCTGAAGGTATTTGTGTTGACCGAAGGTGGGGTAGAGATATGCTGCTGAAGGAGAAAGAAAAAGGGAAAAGAAGGGTTTGGTTTAATTAGTCACGTGAGGGAATAAAAATAAAAATAAAAATAAAAAATAAAAAAAATAAAAAAATAAAAAGAAGTTGATTAGAAATGGCTTATCATTCAATTCCTGGGGTCTACGGGTTTTAAAATTTGAAAAAGAAATGATAAAAAATAGGGTTTAAAATAAGGATGAAGATAGCTAGATAAGTGATGAAAATGACAGGTGGGTGATAGTTTGGCTAACATGCACCTAAAGATGGTGTGAAATTTTGCTAACGTGCACCATTGTGATACATGATTTCTCCACTGTAGATCCAAGCATAAGATATTTCCATGAATTGGACATTGCTTCATGTTCGATTAAAAAATATTTGGGGTACCTAAAAATTCAAATAAAATAAATTTGGAGCAAGTTATGGCCAGGAATGGCGGAAGTAAGGCAGGAATCCTTGTACCTTTGGTTTAATTAGTTTGCAATTCAATTGGAACTTGAAATTACCAAACACCAACTAGTCTTGGACAAAAAAATGAAAAACTTATAATAGTCATTTTCAGATAATAGAAACATCAAGTCCCAAAACACGTTCTTCTTTGAGTAGCATTCAAAATCTCATTGACATTGCGAGTAGATATCTGGTGTTACTAAATTCCTCGGCCCCAAGTATCGTTTTTGGCCGAATCAAGAAGCCTAAGTGCCAGCATTTCTGCGGCCAACACGAGCAACGAAACCAGCTTTAATTGGAGCAACTGATCGTCCAGAACCACACTACAAAACAAAAGAAAGATCGAGATCAAGACTTCTTAGGAAACAGTGGGCAGTGAGATGGGAAAAAGGGGTAAAATCATAACTTAATTGGAATAAACAACAAATCGAACTAAAATTGAAAAAAGTCTTTATAGAGGCTTCGGAACTATTAATTTCTCATTCACAAAACAATATGGTAATGCAGGCAGTTGTCGAACATCATAAGCCCCCTTGGGAAAAAGATGTGATGTAGTTAAATTTGAAAATCCATTAAAAAAATTTCTTAAAAAACAAATTTACTTGATGTTGATAATCCCATTACAATCAAGTTTTAAGTGATGAACACAAACTCCAGGCCTCAGATTTGTCGTTGTGATATCATCAAATCGAAGATCCGACAATGTAGGCAATTGCAATCATCATAAGCCTCTAAAACCATTCGATTTATTACTAGTTATATCACTTAAAACAAAGCTATATACATACAAAGTTGGCTCGACACCCTTAACCAATAAGCATGACCATTGAATCAATAAAAAATGACTATACAATAGAAAAAGGATGAAAGGGGTTGGAGAAGAATGTAACATTGATACCTTTTCACATCTGAGAAAGAAAAGACGATTCTCCTTTGAGAGAATTGTATCCGGACTTTTGCATCCAAGGCAAATAACATACTCATCTGTAAAGAGGAAAGCATATTTCCAAAAGTCCATCAAAATATTTCCGGCTTCCTGTTTACATTTTTTACCATCTCAATATCAGTTATAATGACAGAAAAAAGGGCTCTTACTGATGTAACGCCTTAGGATCCCCTCAAAATTTTTGGGTGCAAACCTGCCCTTCACAACCAACCTTTGCTGCCCATCAAGTGATCCACTTGTCCCCAACTCAGCAAGCAAGAAGGCCATGACATGGTCAGGTTGTCGATGCATTCTAAATGATTTCACAGGCAAGAATTTGTTAGAAAGGATATTGTGTAACGACACATCATAAGTCAACATACTTTGTTGAAGAACTCCAAGCATGACCAACATGCAAGCAATATATTTTTATAGAACGGATTTAAAAAATTTAAAATCTAAAAGTGACCATTAGAGGAGATATCCCATCCTCAAACATCCCAAATAGCACCAAATACTGTGTGTGTGCATATACATATATGAATTAGAGTACAAAATACAGAAAAAGAGCCAGTAACATACGTCTTGCATAGATCCATGAAATTTACAAATACAGTCTTCTTGGTTCCTTCACGAAGAACTTGCGGAGGCCTCATAACAGTTCTACGCCTATCTCCAGCAAGCTCAGGGTTGTTCTCCTTGAGAATGTTGAACACACGACCAAGAAGCTGCATTCATCCCATCAAATGAAGGTTAAATCAATGGTGCAACATAAGAAATAGGCTGTTAAAAGTGAAAAGCTAATCCTTTCGAGCTCTACTAGCCACCAATTACCCACCCCTTCAAGCCAAATAAGATCAAGATCAATCTCTCCAGAGTTATGAAGACACAAAGACAGCCATTCAATCGGTAGTCTTAGAGGAAACACAAAAACATCCTCCAAAATGGATAATAGTGAACGGTGAAATTCCAAAACTGCATTTGAAATTTAACATTCCAACAAGTACAGTTCATAGGCACATTACCACAATAAGTCCATGAATATCCAATCAATAATCAACAGGCTAAAGCATACAATATCAACAACACACCGGGATACACACTATACCTCCTCATACAAGTAATCACGGTCACTTTCTTCCCAGGGATAGCGTTGTCGCAAGGGAATACCATCGCCTTCTTCATCCCCATCGATATGACCTAGTCAAATAGTAAAACAGCATAACAAAAAAATTATTACATATTACACACAAGACATGCATCTGGTTCACAATATCACCAATACACTAATTTAATGAAAGAAAATTTTACCATCCAAGTCATCTCCAGCATCCCCACTTTCCTCCTCGAATGTGCTGGTCTCTACCTGCAATATTGCACGATCCGATTATTTCAGTTAATCGGAAAAAAATAACATATCTATTAATTTAAAGCCATAAAATTTACTTGTTTTTTCTTCTTCTTTTTCATGTTGCTGAAGTCAAGCCCTTCGGAAACTGTAAGTAGAGAAAAATAAATAAACAATAAGCATCCTGACAAAACATAGCACATTTACTATGAATCCAACAGGATCATACTTTCACAATTTGCCTTCTACCCTTCGTCTCTTGTATCGATTATATTATATTTTTACTTCTATCTACACACACACACACACACATATATATATATATATATACAGATTTTGTGTATGAAAAATTGGGGGGAAATACCTGATAAGGATTCAGTTTTCTCGGCGATCTTATCGACAGGATCATCAGTGGTGTCCTGAATCACAACCTTCTTCTTCTTCTTCTTTTTAGCAGGATCAAATGATGTAAGCTGAAGCAAAGACGTTAATTAAAATAAATAAATGTTCAGAATAAAGGAGGGGAAAGATGAAAAAAAGGGGGACTTACTTCCGGAATCTCATCCTTCACTTCATCGTCCGCCATTATTGCTGCGAAAACAAAGGAAAAATCCAAAGAAGAAATGTTTAGAACAAAGAGATAAATTAAATTTGCTTTAAAAATGTCTTCTTTTCAGAAATGGAAAAGAAACACTAAATTATGAGATGGTTTTATTTGCTTTACTTTACCTAAAATCAGAGAACAAAAGAAACGTTGATTTGGAAGAGAGAATGAAACAAAGGGAAGAGTCGGCATAATTGGGTTAATTCAGAAAAAGTCCTTTGATTATGAGATGATCTTAATATGATCTCTAAAGTTTTAAAATTTTAAGTTGAACCTTGTACTTATTAGGGAGAGAGAGTCGTAAACTTTGTAATTGGAATAAAATTCGATACTTTACTTAAAAAGATTTGCCCCTAAATAGATGTTACATCAAGTTTTATTCTTGTACAACAAGAAATTAAAATTAATGTCTCTAAAATGAAATGAAACATTTGCTAGTTAAGTATCTTAAATGTGAAAATTATTAAAATAAAATTATTCTATCTTCTTTATAAAATTAATGAAACATGTCAAAGCCAACATCAATTTTGGTTAAAAGTCTTAATTCGATCGTTGACACCATCAGTATTTTCCTTTTAAGGCTTTGTTTGCCGTTGTATTTCGAAAATCTGAATTTGGGGGGCAAACGCCCGTTTACAGAAGCCAAATTTTTTGCTGTCTGAAAACGCCCGTTTAAGCGAGAAAATCGACTAGTGAACGGTCGTTTAAAGCCAAACGAGGGTTGTTTGGGGTTGTAGTTGCTGTGAACGGAAGTTGCCCACGGCAACAGCAACCAAAAACACAGCCTAAATTCTATAATCAAGACACCGAGCAATCGGACCAACCCCGGAAGTAAATCGTTATGAACTCACATACCTAATAACAAGCAAGCAAATTTTAACAAAAAAAATGTTATCAGTGTCAACGATTGGATTAGAACTTTTAAATCGATAATATGATCTAATTTTTCTTTTTTGAAGTATATGGACTGAATCTCAAACTTACTAGAGTCATATATTAGCAATGCCATCAAAGCAAATCTAAAGCCAGATTATAAAACAGTTTTACATGTCTGATTTCTGCACATTGGTTCACAAACTTCAAATAAACACCACACAGACCAATTTGGAAGATTTCAAGAACATAAACATTATATTATTCCACAATCCTTCATTCCAAATGAAACGGTACCTGTTTGATAAAACCACCCTAAGGCAAATGTCACACTAGAGTGCCAACAAATTCCAAGGCAAAGCAGCCGCTTCCACGGACTCCCATCGGCACCAAAAGAAAAACTGTATGTTTCATTTGAATTTACTTTTGAACTCGTTTCCCCCTCTCCGAACCACGCTAATACCGATGATGTCAGATAACTTCTTTCTATCCATCAATCAAAGCAGTTGAGTTGTTGATTTCTAAGATGCTATATACAAAAACCTTTTTATTGCATAGGAGAGCCAGCTGTACCTGCAGTAAATCGTTGCACGATATGGCACTGTAAGCGACTATTTTTCCACCGGAAGAAATATTTAACTGAAAATATTCATGGCTTGAATCAAAGATCAAGTGAACACTACATAACCGAAAAATCTATCGACAAAAGGAATGGAACTATGAAAAAACATAACAGTGGCAGTAAAGAATCATAGCAGCAGCGAAAACTTGTCTCAAAAGAATGGGCCGGTAAATCCCAAAATAGTTGCTAGCAAAGCGGATAATGAGAACATAAAGCAAATATTTGTAAAGCAATACCTTTAATGCTGTAGAGCTATTCGTTTCTAAAACCTTCAAAACTCAATCCCTCTGAAATGGTATCCAACCTTCTGTTGTCTCCTACAAGCCAAAGACAAATGTCATGCTCTTCATAAATCAGAACCAACAAACCTCGATATATAAATCTTTCAACGGGGAGACAGGAGAAACGAGGTTCACCTTGATGCTCTCTTTCACGAGAATCCAGGAAAGTTTCATTATCAGTTGCTAAAAAAGGTGATCGGGGGTAGCTCTCCAATATATCTGAAATTATAACGAGGTTAGTCTAAAATAAAGTATATAAAGATTTCCTTTTTTCGATCATGCAGATAATAAATAAATATATCTGGTATTATTAAGAGGTTATTCATAAAATGTTATGATTTTCATAAATCAAATTATCTATTGCTAACTAGGCCAAATAAATGCCTGTGCACAGGACATAAATTTCAAACTAAACTAGCAACTAAGATACGGATGCACAAATACATGCTTGCATGCAGACAAATATTTGTGGCATAGGGAACATGCATGTGCTGACAAAAACTGTCAGAGCAAGAGACCTGAACTCTGAGAAAAATCAGCTGTGAGATCTGAAAGACTGAAATTACGGGGGATCTGGCCTAAAAATCCAAATGAAGAAATGTCGGCATCCAGAAGAGGTTCATTCAGAGGTTGAGTGCTTGATTCTACAGTACTGAAAGATGTATCCCCAATTGCTGGGCGTGACTCCAGAACATTGCCCTCAGCACCAAACATGTAAGCAGAACTGGCCGAATAACCAGCTTCTGGTTTTATCATTTTGCCATTCATTCCTTGCATCAGACCCATGTTTGAATTCTGAGTTGAAAGCATGCCTGGCTGGGCATCAATCCTGCTGGCATGGGTAGGCAGATCAATAGAAGCATGAATCCCAGCATGTAACGAAGAACTACCATTAGTGAATACATTAGGCAAACTAGATCCCATGGGATGGTGCATGTCCTCCTGCTTCAGAGCTGGCCCTGTGTTCTCTGGGGCATAGCAAGATGAGTTCTGGGCCACTGCAAGAGAAAGCTAATTCAGTTGCAAAAAAATTGAAAAAAAAAGCTTGGTTTTCAGATTGTCAGCAACTGAAAAATGCAATAAATAGTAATAGTAATAGCTAATATCAACTGCCACCTCTGATAATCTATCAACAGCAGATTGCTACTACAAGCACAAAAATCAATGAAAAAACGAAAGACAAGAAGATTGGGGAAGTTAATAGACCAAAACAAGGTGCATAAAAAACCACCCTCAATCTTTGCCTCTAGAAAAATGTAAAATGATTGTCTAACAAATCAAATCTCAATTA
The DNA here is from genome assembly GCA_019671005.1 of Hibiscus mutabilis. Classification (NCBI taxonomy): domain Eukaryota; kingdom Viridiplantae; phylum Streptophyta; class Magnoliopsida; order Malvales; family Malvaceae; genus Hibiscus; species Hibiscus mutabilis. The sequence goes on along the minus strand of CM033750.1, from coordinate 39,067,853 downwards.
AATAGACGATATACTAAGAAAGTGCTAATTCAACAAATTTGGAACATGCTTATGCAATTAAACAAAAAATTAGCATGTCCAATGGGGAAAAAAAAAGCAAACTTACTTAGTGGCATTTGAGGTCCATTAGAATTAGAGATCGAGGAGACTCCAGTAGAATGAATCTGATCCATCAATCGAACCTGTTGCTCAAGCAGCTTGTTGAATTCCATTATTTGTTGCTTCACCATCAGTCTCAGATAATAAGCCTGGAAGAATCCCCTATTCTCTTCTTCAAGCTTTTGCCAAACTGACAAGCATGAGATATTCGTGAAAGTAAATAAAAAAGGCTAATGTTATGGAATGACCATAAACTATCGGAAAAAAATGATTAAGTTGTGATCAGAAACAATACACCTGTTGACCAACACAGCAATCCTTCCCCAACAATAAATTAAAGCTAGGTGTACTACCTGTCCGGTCTATAAGCTTCCCTTAAAACAGATTTTGCAAAGGCAGAGCATCGCTTTAGTGTATCTTTTCTTATAAATTTTCAAATAGTTGATCTATAATACATAGATCTATCAGACAGGTATCTCATAAAGACAAACAATCAGGAAACTGCATGGATGTTATGATTAAAAAAAATATTTCAACAAACATTTACCAAGTTCAGTAAAACCAGGCTCAATTTTGGCCTGAGCCAGCAGAGTTTCCACAACTTCCTTCTGCGTCATGTAGAGTTGAAGACATCGTTCTATGAGGTTTTGCACCTGAAATCACACATGTAAGAGCAAAAGCACCTTTAGCCACTGTCTCAGAGCCCACATGCCAAACAAATCTAAGACGGTAGAAGCCCCTTAAGAGACGCACACAAAAAAGGATGAACAGAAGCAGGCAACGTAGAACTAATGGCCAATTAGATATACATCTTAACTTTGGTACAGGAACAAATATTAAGAGGTTTGTGCTGTTTCTCCTTTATCTTTTGAATCTTTCCGCTCTATTGTAAAAATGAATTTTTCTATTAAATACGCTTTATTAACTTACCAAGCATATATTTTTCAGCTTCACATTATTTCCAGCAAGTAGTTCATTCTTATATACAGCTTCAAAATTACAAATTCGTAGAAACATTAAAAATTCACAAAAATATGAATTACCAACGAAACACATCTAAAATATAGCACAAAATCCCCATAATAATCTCACTCCATCTACCCGGTGTAAAGTAATAACTTTGGCAAGACATTTAAGCTTAAACGAAAAAGGATAACGACAAATAATAAGTAAATCTATACACGACAGAATTAATGCATAAGCATACAGTTTATCATACATGATCGATAATTAACTGTAAGGATCAAGTTCAACATCTCACCAGCTGTATATCTTGACGCGAAACCCTTCTACCCGGTCCAGTAGACATCTTTTATTCAAATTTCCAAATGGAGTAGGATATTAACCTAACACAAATATACCAGTAATTATAAATTATCTTCCCAAGATTAAGAAAACAAAGAGTCAGGCGACCTTGCATGCCGCTATATACCTGAAAATGTACACAATTTGACCCCAAACACAAAAGCCATTTATTCAAGAGAATAAATAATTTAATATCCCTGTACTACTAGCTCTTGCTCAATTTTTCATTAACAATTTAACAGCAATTTATAAAACCCGGGGGTGTTCACAGACAAAAACTTGAGTATTAAATTGCCGCAAAGTTATCTAATTTCATTTAAAGCTACAAGTTTAAAGCAGTGGTCAACACGAAAAACATAATAAGAATTGTCAACAATTAACTTGACAGACGAAAACCTAATTATTTGAACATTCAAACACAAGATTCGACAAAAACAACAGATTAAATTGCCTCAAGGTTATCTAATTTCACCTAACACTACAAGCTTAAAGCAGCAATCAAGCTGAAACAACATAATTCTAATAATAAAAAATCAACAAATATTCATCCCTTTCTCTTTTTTCAATTAAAATTTAAGAAAATATGACAACAAACGTAAAACAAAGGGTAAAGCACATGATAAATACACAAAAATTGAGGGATTGGTTTCGTTTCGATTCACGGCGGCATGCAAAGAGAATCAAGTTTGTAAAACCGTAAAAAAATAGCCAATAAAACTTAGAATAAATAAATAAGTTTTTCAACTGACCTAAAGCTGTGAGCCGATTCGTACAAATCTCAGAAACCTGAGAAACGGAGGAAGAAACGGAAGGAAAAGGGAAATTATGATCACAAAAGGTAATGATTTGTTATTATTTATTATTTTACAATAAATAATAAAAATCCAGTGCAAGTGATGACAGAAAATTTTGTTTTTTTATAGGGCATTGCCGCATTTATGTAAAAAAAGGCAGAATGGCATCAATGGCCCTTGAATAATAACAATATTTTCAATGTCGTACGTATAAGTGATATTTGTTAATATAATCATTTTAGTCTTGATTGACATTATATCTCGAAATAAATTAGAAACAATTTTTTTTTCTTATCAATATACACAGTGATATTTACATTATTATTTTTAAAAAGAAAGTGACACCACATAATAAAAAAGATGATATATCGTATGACACAACATGTTATTATTATGTTGTGCCGTGTATAAATTAGAAAATATTTGTAGTTTTAAAAATTGAGATGTGCATGTACCACTTTAATAGAAGGAACGATACTTTAGTACCAAAATAGACATTTCTTAATTATAAGTACTCACTACCGCATTTGAAGATTTGTTACAGTTCAAAGATCACTCAATGGAATTATCCCTTTAAAAACTTATATACAAATATGATAAGATCTAAAGTTCAATATAAACTACCTGAAAATGAATTTTAAACCAATTAGATCCTTCTAAAAAATAGAGTCTAGCCCAACCCATTAGCAACTTGCCCATTTTATTTATATATTATATAATTTTAAATAATATAATATTGCAAAATATGTGCAATTATTTATAAAGCAATGTTAAATATCTTATTTTAGAACTTCTATAAAAAAATAAATATATAAAAAACAAATTATTAAACAATAATATTTCATTAAAAAAACAATATCGTCTACTCTTGAGAAAGTTTGATTTAGTCATTCATAGATATATTTACTCAATTTTATAATTTAACGCACGAAAGAAAAAATATGCAAAAACTAAAACCAATAATGGAAACAACAAAACTTTCAAAAAAACAATAATGGAAACAACAAAATTTTCAAACTCTACCGATGGCCTTGCATCATATGGGCAACAGGCTTTGCTTTGAATACTTGGTGTGGTCATGTTCACCTTCTGCCTCTCCTTCCTCTCCCACGCCCTCCTCCGCCTCGGCCTCGGCCTCCACCTTGCCCTCGGCCTCTGCCTCTACCGCTAAAGGAGGATCTATCTGGCTTCAACCCTAACGATTGAACTCCTCTCTTTTCGTGCCGAGTGATTTTGTCCTCGTCATCCTCCTTGTATTTGGCTGAACTCTTAGTGATGAAGGAAATCTGTCGCGACCCTCCCGGACCCAACTTCACATCACTCGGTAAACCTGAGAATTGGTCATCTCGGAGCGCCTTCACTCTCTCTCCAATCGGAAGTGAATCTTCCTTTGCGAGTGAAACGTTATTCCAGAATGCTTCCGCATGCCGCTTATCTTTAACTTCATACATTCTGTACATTTTTTTTAGAAGAAAAGGATGATTAGCAATTGCAGAAAGCTATGGCTTGGCAAATGAAGCTGTATCGAATACTTGCCATACAGACAAGAAACAGCTCACCTGGGACCTTGCGACTTCTTTCTTTTGTTATTAACGTTCAAATCTTCCGATGATTGGGATGCTTCTGAAACATCAGAATCACTCGAACTCTGATCATCGTTCTCCATGATGGGTTCGAAATGTTCTTCAACCAGTGAAGGTTGCTTCTTGGAACCCATAGGATGCAAGGCAAGATATTCTTGTGATTGATCATCAATTTCATAGTCCTATACAAGAATCAGCAAGGATACACGGTAATTTTTACGAGAAAGCGGGGAAAAGGTGGAAATTAAACTGAAAGCTGCAAGCAGCATGGCAAGAGGAACAGATTGTCATACCTTATTTTCAAACAATTGAGCAAATCGATCATCTTTAAATAATTCAGTGCTAAGTGCACCTTTCTTCTTCTTCTTCGAAGTTTTCTTACTCTCATTATCACCGGTATCTTTCTTTTCATTTTCAGCTTCTTCATTCTCCAAGATCTGCTCTGCAAGCTCTTGATTAACCTTAACCTTGGGTAATTTCCTCTTTATCTGCAGAAAAAATAAAATTAATCAACCAAATCTAGATTTTCCAACTCTGAATGATTATAACAGTCGTATCAATGAGGAAGCTTAAGCTCTTCTTTTCTGATTTATGTTATCCGTCCAAGCTTTATCACATATCTCAAAGTACCTGAATAAAGATAACTTATACCAGGAACGAAAATACTCACCGTAATACGGTTGCGACGCTCAGCCTCCAGTTTCTCTTGTTTTCGCTGCTCTATATAAGTTTCATATGCAAAAGGATCTGCCAATGCTTTTGCCTACAAATATATGTACAATATAAAGATTAAACAACAAAACAGTGAAGATGTGGTTCAAAATAACCTCATTGAGCATGAAAACCACTATTTGTTCAGAAAATAGAAAAATTATACAATTCTCTTTCCGAAATTTATTCTAGCAACTCTGACCTCATTTGTGATTTCTGCATCTTAACTTTTATTTACTCCTCAATATTTCATGTTTCACACACCCAACCATAGAAACTTCCAGCAGGTAACACAACATAATTATCCTAAGTTTCTAAACCGCATGATATCCTTGACAAAAAAATGAAAAAGATCAGCAATCTCACCTTTTTGTACAAAGGATAGTCAATAAAGAACCCATGCATGTAGGCTCTCAGAAGATTGGTCCCAATTAGATTTGTCAAATTCAATTTCTCAATATCCTCTTTTGTTAAAAATTTATAGTTGTCGTATATGCTTGTTTGTCCACCCTCCTCAAGCTCTTCCTGTAAAACATACACAAAAGTAAACCCCAGAACCACGTCTGCAGATCCCAACAGAAGGATAAAACAAAGAGTAATTAAGATACAACTTAAAAAAACATACCGTTAGAGATTCCAGCGAAGAACACCACTTGGGAACAGGCCCCAAAGCAGGTATGAAATAAGCAGGTATCTGGCTGCTATCCAAAGCCAGTACCATCAGCCCACTATCATTGAACACACAGATATCATTGATTGCCCCAGCTGTTGGTTCAATGCTGGTCATTCCTTCTCCCTTGAAGAAAGAAAAATCATTCAAGAGTTAGAGGTGAGTTTTGAGTTTTGACATTGCGGCAGAGACTCGACTTGCAACATCACTGGGTATATATTACGTACACCAAAAACACGTTACATTTATGTTGTACGTGAAAATCCTTTTACACGCCAATGTGTGGCAAAATGAATCCATATGCTTCTTATATCCCCAAAAGAAATAAAAAATCATATGCATGTTGACATGCGTCAATATCCATGTATGCACACCTGTGTGCATGTCTGGGTGCATTCATATAACAGTCCCAGTGAACAAAGACATACCTCAATAAATGAAAATCATTTTTTATTATCATGCTAATAGAAATGCCAATGGCATGATAATACATCTCCATAGGTCAAAGTAATGAAATCGAGTATAATACAGAACATCTAAACTTGAAAGCAAGCGAACAATACCATCATTTCTTACAAAACATGGACAAATGAATTTTTTTGAAAATACAACACACCTGATAAAGGCATTGACATTATTTGTGCATATACCTAGATGAGATGCAAAATTCATGCTGTGATGGTACCATACGCTCTCAAGTCCCATGCTCAAGTGCAAGAACAGTATAACAGGGAAGATAAAAAAACTCATATCAGTATCACTTTTCAAAACATGAACAACACAAACACACATGACAAGGTATACACATTTTAAGTGTGAATGTTTAGATGACAATACATTAACGTGGGACCTTGCTCATGTACGATACCCCTGGAAAACAAAAACACCAGAACAGTATAACAGGGAGGATAATTACCGTCTCAGGATCCCATATTTTAACAATATGAGTATCTGTAGTAATTAATTTTGGTCGGTCGAAGTTCAGAGTAGTATGCCACTTAATATCCAATATTGGGGAGCCATACCTGTATAACAGTAATATAGTTTCAAAAAATTAATAACTGAACCAAGGAAAAATGAGATCACAAGTGCAAGGCTTACTCACAAACTAACTCATACTTTACTGAAAAATAAAAGCGTTAATAAGCACCCTCACATACATGTGGTCCTTAACTCGGATAGGAGATGAAGAACGCAAGTCATATATTAGCACCTGACCATGATCAAATTCATGAGATATTTTAAGGTGATAAAACAAAAATATAATGAAATACAGGCATGATGAGATCATTCATCACCGCTATGCATCATACCTTTCCTGCACTGCTTCCAACACCCATGAGAAAACCACCACTCTCATCAAACTCTATTGCGGTAACTTCCTATAAATAAGCACAACTAATAAGCCAACTCTTTCCATGACATTTTTTTTCTTTTCAGGAACAGTAAGTTACAAATTATTACTATAAAATGTCAGAAAAAGTGATCAGAGATCAAGGACCAAGGATCAATCGGAAACTGTTACCTCATCTGCATCAGCAGCAGGAGCAACAGCATTTATTCTGCCAATTGAAGCTTTCATTCTCATGTCAAAGCATTGGACAGCACCATCCTCACCACCACAAGCAACTAATCCATGAAACTTGCTGAAACCATAGAAACACATCATCCTTGAATGAGCAAACCTTGCAAAGCAAATTGTCAAGTACAGAAGACAAAAAGAGTGAAATAGGAATAAATCCCCAAGAACCTTCTAGAAACCACATTCAGTGCTGGTGACTGCGTGTTAAGAGAGGATAGGAATCGTCCCTGTTGAAGAAATTCACCATCAAGAAAATAAATTATACATTTTTAGCAAAATATATAATAATATAAACCCAATATTACGAAATTCCAGCTTTAGGCATGCATAAACCTTTTCAAAAGTGAGTAAAACATAGTCCATACAACACATAAAAGGATAGTAGTATTCTATCCAGAAGTCGTAGCATCAAAGACAACAGTACTAAGCCCCAAACAAAATCATGCTTTCTCTCGGCCAAACTTCCTTTCCAAGCATTAAGCAGACAGATTGCTGTAAAAAAATTCTCTCAAGCTACTCGTAAAAAATATACTGGATAAATCTATAGTTTCTTCTTGCAAAAAATCAACCAATTACTAACAACTTTCCAAAAGAAAATTTGCAAACGTGAATTGAGAATGATGGTCATAGATATGGTCTTTCACAAATCAGAAGATGGTGCAAATCTCAAAGTCCATAAAGGCAGAAAGAGACCATAAAGAAACCTGCCACTCACTAAACAATCTCAGTGGTGTACCTGTTCTAAATTAATTCTGTATAGATCTGGAGATGAAGCAGCACAAAGCAAGTCACAAGACCAGCAATCATATGCCATATCCCTTCCCATCCTGTCAAGCATCAGATGGACAAGACAAACATCATTCAAAAATTTCTTAAATAGTCGATCAACACTACATGCGGAAGAGGTCTGAACAAGTACACAAACATCTCAAACAACTAGATTCTTCTGCAAGGATGACAAGTATAAACAGACATATGAAGGGAAAATTTTCTGAATAATCCAATACTTAGCTAGTGGCCACGCATAAGGTCAAAAAAAGACGCAAATACCCACAACTTCTATGTAAGGAAAATGAGTGGAAAAATGTAGTATGGAAGAGAATTGCAATTGCAAAGACTACTATATATATTCAAATTCTTATTCAGGAATCAGTACATAAATATATTGATCAAAGTAAACATTACATTCGTTAGGAGGCTAAATTGCAGGTTTAAACTTTTAAATTGTTCCAGTTGGATCTTCAACCTTATAATGGTTGTGACTTAGATCCAATAAATTTGGTCAATCAAAACCAATGAGTTTCACAAGAATAACACATCAACCTACCTGGCCCAGTTTCTGCACTTTTTCTTTATTTTTTCCCCTTTCATTTCTAGTTTCCTTCTTTTTGTCTTTTACATTCCCATTGTTGTGGAAGAGGAGAAGGATCGGAAAGGTTCCATTAGAAAAACCTTCTTTCTCAAATAAGCAGATGGAAATAATAACCTCATCTTTAATTTGGAATATCAACTTCTTATGCCGAGAGCTAATTATAGAATCTATTAATCACTAAATGCAACAAGTAAACCATTGATCTGGAAAGCATATGGTTCACAACACTGAAATTATTCCCAAAAACGGAGAGATCAAAAGGCAAGAGCATAGAATAAAGCACTATGAAACCTTGGAATCCGCAGACTGTAGTGCTTCCCATATTTTGCATGTAGATTAACAGAACGATCAGCACATAAGAATGCAAGTTTTGAATAGTCATCAGCCAATACCTATACATATAGGAAAATACCAAATCAATGTATCACACTGCATGAGAAAATTGTGAAAGAGAGTAAGGAGAAACTTATATTTGGATAGTAATGTAAATTATGTGTTCTGATATGAGTTTCACCACTTAATACTATTAAAAAAAGAACCCATAAAACTAGGAAAGAAAAATGAGGGGAGAAGAATTGTATTGCATTAACTTGAAGCACCAACAAGGTGGTAATTAGATGCCTTATCATGGAATGGATAAAGCTAATTACTCGTCTTCCTCGTCATTTCAGAAACAAACAGCTATTTCAAAAAGGTTTAAGTGATTGTTTTTATTCAATACAGAAACAAGATGGTTGCTATAGTTTCAAAGAAACATCAAACTGCTGCAAAAATGGGTGATATCCTTTCTAAAAACAGAGGGAAATACCTGAAAGTCTAATATTTCCGAGGAAAGGTGCCTCTCAAACTTCATTGAAAATTGCCTAAGTTCATATACTTTCACTTGTGGAGGATATATACCTGAATACCGACAACAACTCAATCATGAATGATTTCACAAATCAAACAAAGGAGAAAACAGACCGTAAAAGTGTGAAAGCTGAGCAGCAATGAACCTGAGGCAATAAGGTACTCCCCATCAGGTGTTATCTTGATTTTTGAGGTAGCGGTTTCGAATCTCAAATCCTGAATCAACTCTAACCTCTCCGTATAATCTAGCATCAAGTAAATACAGAGGATAGACGTCATATAACAATAATTTCTTCATCTAAAAAACAGAAAAAAAACGAATTTGATAGATGGTGACGTGTAATACAAATAGCAAGAGTAAATAAGAACAAATAGGGTTTAGGGTTTTAGGAGTGAGTTTAAAGAAAAAGGCTTACTTTTGTCCTTGCGGAGGGAGCGTTGCTTCTTGGGACCGAGCCAAGCAGCAACGGAGCGCTGGTGGGAAGAAATTGTGTACATCTTCACACCGTTAATGGAAACGGACTTCATTTTTCCACCGTGTGCCGCCATGTTTGCTCTTCTCTCCTCCTTTTTCGTTGGCTTTCGTACAAGGAAAACACGACGACGAAGAAGAAGAAGAAGAATAAGAAGAAGAAGAAGAAGAAGAAAGGGGGGGAGGGAGGGAATTCAAGCCTTCGCTGCTGTTGCTGCGGCTGCTGCACGAACAAAGGGGAACTAAAACTACTTCAGAAGTTGAATTATTTATTTGGGCTTGTAAATTCTGCAAATTGGGTGCGGAGAAGAAAACCCAATATAGGAAAAAGAGATTTTTTGGGGCTTTTGTTTGTATAGAGTAGAAGAACTATTGCTAGGCTCAGCTAGGTTGGTGTCTATACTATATTTGGGTTTATTTTCTTTTAACAATTAATATATATAAAGTAAAATTTTGATATAGACAGTGTAAAACTAATTTCTTAGTGTAAAATTTAAATCTTAATTTCTTAGTCCTAACCCTAAAAAACTAAACATTAAATCATATACTCTAAATTCTAAACACTAATCTTAAATTTTAAACTCATAAACTTGAAATCTAAACTAAAACTATAACCCCTAAAACTAAAAAATACGTTTAAATTAAAGTTTATACGTATATCAAATGTTTTTTTTCATATATATATACAGATAGTAACATTTTTTTAATAGCTTATAGTCTTATTGTCTCGGTGTTTTTAATGTCAAGTGCTTATAATGCGTACGCACGGTGAAGACAATAATTATTTTTTACACTATGATATAATTATAGGGTAGTATATGTTCTTTACTTCAGCACTTTGAGAACGCACACATATCGTACACACAAAATGCTCAAAGGTCTCCTAAAAAGAATAATGTTTCTTTTCAACCTAGACCACTCAATAACAATAAGGTTTAATATTGATAGTAATAAATTGCTGAGTTATTAATTTCTAAATTTGAAATTTAATAATAAAGTTTAATATAATTACCCATTGAACTGATTTCTGAATTTTCATAAATTGCAATGATCGAATTGCAACAAATTAAAGTAAATGACTAACTTCTTATTTATATAAAGTAGACAAAATCCATTATTAGACAATTTGATTATTATTATTATTATCATCATCATCTTCATCACTATTATTATTATTATTATTATTATTATTATTATTATTATTATTATTATTGTTGTTGTTGGGTTGGTGGTAAACTATTCAGGTGACCACTGAACTATTTGAGCGTACTTATTTTGACCACCGAATTAAACAATTCATCAATCAGACCATCAAACTTTTAAATTGGACATATTTGACCACCGCTGTTAAAAAACTAACGCAGGGGTGACATGTCAGTTAACTAAAATTTGTATAATTACATATTTGGTACATGTCATTTACCTATTATATCAATTTGATCTTAATTTTAATTTAATCAAAGGCTTGACTACAAAATAAGTGCCCAAACTATGCATCTTTTTTGCAATAGGTGCCTAAAGTATTTTTTTTGGCTAAAATAGGTGTCTAAAGTTCATTTTTGGCTGAAATAGGTGCCTAAAGTATTCTTTGGCTGAAATAGGTGCCGAAACTTTCATTTTTCGTTGAAATAAGTGCTCAAGTAGGTGCCAAAATTGACTTTAAAACAAGCCAAAATGAAAGTTTATGCATCTATTTCAGCCAAAAAATAGTTTAGGCACCTATTTCAAACAAAAATACTTTAGGCACTTATTAAAAAAGAGACATAGTTTGGGCACTTATTTTATAATTTACGTAATTAAAAGACAACTGCGCCTATCTTTCTTAATCCAAGGTTTTAACAGTATCCTATAATCCTTAAACCAAGCATCCAAGAAGGAACTAGTCTAACTCATCAACTCGTTGGAAACCAAGAGTTTTTTTTTTTTTTTCAAATGGGAAGGGGAAAGGAGATCGGAACTAGCTCTCCGAGCAGGATACAATACAATCACCTAATATTGTTTCAAGTTCTTGATAAATTCAATAGTTTAAATTCGTAATGGAACACATTATAAACATGCAACAGCAAGCAGTATACATAAATCTTTATTCCTACAAAAAACAGAAACTAGCAGTCCAAGCAACTGGATTTTCTTTGTAACTCGAATTATTTAAAGGGAGTCTAAATTGATTCAAGCCAACAATCAATGGCAAGAAGTGTAAACCCAAAGCAAATTTACTGATAAATGCCTTCAGAAGATATCTAATTTACCAACCAAAACAAAATCAATGGCAGGAAAAAAAAACTAATAGCATGGAATGAGCATGCTAAAGTAAAATATTAATCACAATTTCTCCATATATGATATATCAGTACTATTTTCTTTACCCAAAAATTAAAAGAATTTGTAAGAGCTTTTAAATATGAAAATTATATAAACTAGTGGGTTTTATGGTGAAAAATTTTCCCAACTTTCCCAAAGTAACAAAAAAAAGGAACCAGAGGATAAGAAATGAGAATCGCAAACGCAATACTAGAACTTAACTGTGTAAAATTCGATGAGGCAAAAGGGTATGAAGAATATTCAGGCCCTATTTTTTATTGCGTTTGGAGGGCCAATTTAGCTTTTCTACCCAAGAAATTTCAGAAGCAATAAAAAACATGCAGCTTTTGAGTGTCAAAACCTTAGTTTGCCCCCCAAACTAGCTTCTCAAACCTTGGTTTGCCAAAAGCTAGTTTTTCTAGCTTTTGCAAAATCTTAGTTTGCCCCAAACCAAGATTTTCCCACATCAACTAAAAACAAAGCCTTAGTGTTTGACCGCAGAAGAGATGAGCTTGAACCGATGGGCTTTTCAAGTGGAGCCGAGCACAGCGAGAGAAGCAAGGTGTCGAGCAGGAAAAATAAAAGAAGAAAAGGTAATAAGGAAGAAGATCAGGAAAATTCACAACTCAAACAATATGCCATTAAATAAAAAAGTTAGTACATTTGACATAATTAGAAGGCTTAGCATGGCGGTAGAGTGAGTGTAGTTTATTGTTGATAGTTGTAGGTTCGATTCCTAGTATTCTCATTTGCTTAATTTTTACCCAATCGAATGGTGACATGTGTCGTCATATGATTGGTTGATTAATTCTATTTAATTAAATTAAAATTAGGAACAAATTGATACAATAGATAAATAACAGAGATCAAATGTGTAATTATACAAATTTTAGTTAACTGCCACGTTACCCATCTATCACATCTCCATTAGTTTTTAACGATGGTGATCAAAATATGTCCAATGTAGTAGTAGTACTCCGTTAGTTTTTTAATGATGGTGGTCAAAATAGATCTAATATAGCCACAACAGTAGTAACAACATCAGCAGTAGGAAGAGGAGGATGAAGAAGAGGGGAAATAGGAAGATGAGGAGTAAGAGTAGGAGTGGGAGGAGGAAAAGAAGGAAGAGAAGAAGAAGGAGTAAGAGGAAGAAGAGGAAGAGCAGTAGGAGGAGGAGGAGTAACAGCAGCAATAGTAGCAGTAGTAGGAGCAGCAATAGCAGCAGTAACAGCAATAACAGTGGTAGCAACATCAACAGTAGTAGCAGCAACAGTAGTACTTCAACCACACCGATCAATTCTAATTTAAACTCAAGAAAATAAATTCAATCAATCTAAACTTAAATTTAATTCAATTTGAATAAGCAAAGTGCCACATGACATCATCTGATTGGTTAAAAATATTTAAAAAAATATTTTTTAAAAAATAATTATTTATTTTTTTAAATACCACGTCAGCAAAGTGCCACATTATTGTCAAGTTATTTCAAACAAGTAACCCAAGGTTTTACCAAGTTATTACTCATTATGCCCGTATATGAGGTTTAAATCCCAATTTCTCAGTTTTACTATTCATTTTACCATTTTAGAAGCCCATTGGGACTTAGTCCTCGAATTATAGGCCTCCCAAACTAAAAATGAAATTCTCAGGCAGATTGCCCAGCGAGTATCGATACCCATTTAAGGGTATCGATACACTGCCATGGGTACCGATACCCACTTATGCGTATCGATACATGTTTGCATACGACAAAGGTTTAACCAACATCTAGTACCGATACACGACCCCCATGTATCGATACTTTATAGGTATCGATACGCCCCTAAGCGTTTCAATACCAAAAAATGCTACTGGAATTTGGATGGAACAAAGGGTGCCGATAAGCACCTATGTGTATCGATACGCCCTTTAAACTCTACTTGAATTAGCCAATAAAAACAAGGGGTACCGATACCAGTTTATTCGGTATCGGTACACGAGCCTAGAACCTAGTTTTTGGAGCTCGAAAAACACCCTCAACGCCCCCATTAACCTTTATGTTTAAGCCCCAAAATAATCCTACATGTTATGGAGGGTGGTTTAAGTGGTTTCCTATCACTTTTACATCATTTTAACATTAAAAACGAATTTCACCATTAATGGGGTTTCAAGCTCTCAACCAATTAAAACATCAAACCAAGCACAAGCAATCTAACTTTATGATTTTCAGGAATACAAGGGAGTTAGTAACTAACCTTGATTCTAAGCTGGAAAAGAAGCCCCTAACCAAGCTCTTCAAGCCCTCATCTTCTCCTGAGCTTTAGAAGCTTCTCCCACCTCTTTCACTACAAGAGATGTTGAAAAACAAGTTACCACATTATTGGAAACTTAATATATGAAGTAGGAAAGATTCTACAATAAGAAATAGAGCCAACAACCCTCATTCTCGTTCTTCCTCTTCACCCCAAACCACCAATACTCACAATACTTACCCACACCACCAATACTCACAATACTTACCTTGAAAGATATATCACTAGGTGATGAGCAACACTCTTCAAACATTTATTTTGGGATTTCTACTCAAAACAACAAAGATTTGATCTTTGTTCTTGGGTCACCAGAAAGAATGAAAAAGAGAGAGATGGGATGAGATTAGGGACAAGGTGAAATCATCCTCCCAACTTTTCTGTAGAAACATAAATGAAAACCAGCCTGTTCCTCTTCAAAATTTAGGATTTTACTTCCTTGCCCATCTCTCATCTTCCTATTCACTTATTAGCCCCAAATCCTAAGCCCAACAATAAGTGGGATGCCCATCAAGGCCCTCGAGGTCCAAAATCCAAGCCCAAACATGAAGCCCATGCTTCGGGTTAAACCGATCCTCAGATTTTGAAATTTAGGTTGTTACAAGCTTTCTTCTTCAACTTTTTTTTTCTTCTTTCTTTACTTCTTGATCAATAACTACATATTTATCTTTCCTTGAACATCTGATCTGTGCTATACATATGCATCATTAGCAGTGTATTGGATAGAAGCTTTCTTCTTCAGCTTCCTTTCTTCTTTTATAGCAAGAACAATTGTAACATACTTTTAACAACTATAATAGTGTAACAGTGTACCAAATCAATTAGGAATCATCAAATCAGAACCTCTCCAAGAATTTAGATCAACCATTATCACAATATCAAAACATTCAATCTCCGATTCAAAAGCAGTAGTCATTCAGAATACTAATCTCTAAAAAACAATATATCTGAAGTAGCTACATCAGATTACAACAAAGAACCACCAACCTAACTGAACCAAAAGCAATTAAACTGATGGTAGTCGACCAAAGAAACATTACCGATCAGATGAAAAACTAACAAAAGCTGAACCGAATCTAAAACTAACAAACATATTCACGAACTTATTCTGTTCCAACCACCGGTAATCATCAGCGTTCAACTTGGAGAAATTGACTTAGAAAATAGGAATAATGCACGAACCGACAGTAGTTGATGTAGCCAGAAAAAAAAAATCTTGTGCAGGCAGCAAAGTTGTAGTGCAAAGTAGAAAACAAAATCAGAACAATAAAAGTGACAAAATAGATCTCACCAAGAAGCTTTTAGTTCACAGACCTTGTAGAGAAATCAATTCGGTAATAATAACCAAGATGAAACATCATGTTAGGATTTTTGTTTTGATATAATAATTGAAAAATAGTTTTAGACTAAATTGAAAAGATTTCAAAAATGATTTTAAGTCCAAACAACTTGAAAATAAGTTTAAGGTATTTTCAAAAAGTTTTGGAAGGGTTTAAAATGTTTTAAAGTAGCCAAACTCAAGTTTTCAGCACGACCGTACCGATACAGTTACACACCGTATCGATACCCTTTAAGGTTTTAGCTATAGTATTTTTCTAGAACTAAAAACTTGTACCGGTACAAGCTTATACGTACCGATACGGAGAGGGTCGTATTGATACGCATGTACGCGTACTGATCCCTGCTTTCAAAACCCTCAACGGCTATTTCTATGTAGGTGTATCGACACAACGTACCGATCCAGCGTATTGAAACAAACTGTAGCGTACTGATCTACTGTACCGATACGCCTGATATGCAAAGCCTAGAATGCGCACAATAGCTATTTCCATAAGTAGTAGCGTACCGACACGCAAACCTGCGTACCGATATCGAAGCACCCAAAAGTGGAAAATCAGCATGAAAATGTGTCTCCAACAGCTCCAATCCAATCTCAACAGTCTCCAACGGCTAGGAACTCAATTGGGAGGATAAAAAGACCCTTGAAGCACCAGCAACATCTAATGCTTGTATTGCCAATATCTATTATAATTGAAAAAGTGTCATAGTGCTTTAATTCTCATTCTTTTTATAGACAAACACTTGTGAGCCAAATTGTCAATGTATGCTAAAGTGTTCTAGAATTTGGGTAAGTGCTAAGAGTGCAAACATCTACCTAAGAGATGGATTTTCTGTTTGCTTTGATTTCTCTTGTTAGAGAGAGTTCCTAAAGCTTGGGTTGTTAGCTTTGGATGCTAGGCTTGGAAATTGAGTCTAAGTTGTAAATGTTGCCTCCTAAGTCTTGTAAAAGCGGAAGAAATTCATAGTGAATTTGGAAATCCTTAATGATAAGGCTAAGGTAGTGGATGTAGGCTTTGGTTAGAAAGTCGAACCACTTTAAATCATTGTGTAATTTTTTCTTATCTTTTCTTCCGCCACCATCACCCAAGAAATCACTTCTTCACCGCTTGTCAACATATTTCGGTTGATTCATCGAGCCCAACACATCAAATATAAGACGGTGACCGAAGAGATATGACATCACGGTGGCTTAGAATTGAAGACTTTTTAGTGTACTTAACAACGAATATGAAATCTTCAGATTGACAATGACAAAAATAAAAAAACTTAGAGAAACAAACCTCGATGAATTGAGTAGATGATGGGTAGAAGACAATGGCATGAATCAGGTCTCTTGATTTGGAAGAATCGACAGATTAGATGCACATGCAACAACAATAATAGAGAAAGCCGATCATTGACGGATGAAGCAGATTTAGTATCTCTGATAACAAGCTGAAATAGCTTTGAAATAAAACAAGAAAACAAACCGCAATAGGAAAAGCAACGTTAGATCTGACCAGTTACAGGGAACAACAAATGTCGTCAAACAGAAAAGAAGATCGAAAACAAATTGCATAAATTAGATTTGAAAAATTGAATGAAACTAGGAGCAATCGTGAATGAGGCTCAGAGCAAGAAAATAGCGAAAGACTAACGGCGTCAGGATCGAAACCTGGTTCGATACCATGTAAGAATTCAACCATAGTTGCCAGAGTAAGTGATCGGCAGTGAGGTGTGAAAAAGGAAGATACACGAAGTAAGAATCAGGAGAATATTAAAGATAATAATGAAAAAAAAAAAGTAATAGGATTCAACTAAAACAAGATGATTACAAAGAAATGGGTTCCAAGCGGTTTTCAACACATTACAACTATAGGCTTTATATAGCCCAAATATAAAGCTGGCCCAATACTATCAAATTCTTAACTAACTAATTACATGTAATTTCTACTATCTACATTCTAACACTGTGAGGATATCTATAAGAGCACCAAACGACTGTTAAGATATGTTGAAATTGTGTCAAATAACAGATGAAACGAACCACAAAAGCTAATGAAAAGCATGTCACAAATGCAAAGGAAACGCGTACTACAAGAGCAAAAAATTTTATTCAAATTGAAAAAACAAAACATAGAAGAACAAAAAAATAATGAACACCGGTAGTCGACAACTAGTACTAAGACTAGTTGTCGCCATCGGTTAAACAAAAAGGAGATAAAAAAAATTGCGGCGACTACGAAGAGAATTTTTTTTATTAATACGGTGGTTTACTATAACTTTAATAAGGGTCGTACATGATGGTAAATTTTTAAATTACTTTCATCAAATTAAATAAAAGTTTTATTAATTTCAACATTTTCAATGGTATTTTCCTTGAGCATACAATCTTAGCATAATACATATGCTACCTAGGTCAAATTCATTTTTACTCGTATATCGAAAAATATTAAACGTTTGAACATGTTTGATCTTACATCTTCTTATGTGTTATAAAAATGAAAATGACAATCAAACTAAATTCGTTCAATAACATTTTTCCAATGATTTGTGTATTAACAAAAGTTACTTAGAATAATTCATGTTTAAATGATTTTTATAATTTTTTTAGTTGGAAAAAGGTATTATATAAAAATAAAGAGAAAAAATGAATTTAAAAACAAAATGATTGGATAGCTATGTATGAACACAAGTGAAAGAACAAACAATTTTATATTTTTTCTTCATTTTCATTTTATATCATTTTAACTTATTTTTTCTATACATTTAATAGGTTTATGATTTGTATTATATAAATTTTAATGAATTAATAAATTTATATTATTACAATTTTCTAAAATTATATTTTTCCAATTCTTTATTCGCCAAATCAAACCATGTTTATTAAATATTATCCTAATAAGGAATCATGGTGATGCACATAACACTTTATTAACAATTATTACACCTTTCTTATAACTTAGAAATATATATTTTATTTAACGCAACAAGTAATTTCAATGAAAAAGATGTTCATCAGGCGATGAATTTAAAAATTTAAAAATGAGGCTTAAAATATTTTTTTAAATGGGTATGTAAAATAAAAAAAATCTTTACACTAAACAAAATTATTTTTTCAAAAAAATAACATTAAATTAAACTCATTTTAAAAAAATTAAAAATGGGGTTGCAGATGCACCCTACCAGGGCTGAGTGTATCTGCCCCCTAATATACACGATCTTAAAATACTTGAGTTTGAATAAAATTATCTACAAAATATATACCTTATTGCGAGTTAAAAATATGAGCATATATTATCATAAATTTATTAATATATTATTAATCCAATCAAATAATATTTATTAGATATTATTCTGATAAGAAATCGTCGTGATGCAGCACGTATTCGTTATTAACACGTAATACATAAATTATTGCTAATAAAATAAAAGAGTGGACCATTAATAATTTAAAAATAAATAAATAAGTTGCCTTATCATTCGATGAAAGTAATGAACTAATTAAACTTGTAATATTTATTCATATTGAAGAGCTTTATTTTATTTATTTTTATATGTAAACCAAGTAATCTTTGTTTGTTTTCACGTGGATTCATGTGAGTTGTATGCATGTGTTTTCTTTATTTCCAATTATTCCATTAGTGCTTGTCTCAAAAAAAATATTTTAAGATAATTGCGCGTTACGTAAAATTTGGTATTTATAGATATTCGTTTTATTTTTAACGAGTTCATATATTATAAAATGACGTATAATTTTATGTTAGTAAAAGCGAACCTATACAGTTTTAGGGGAGATGAACTTATACAATTTTAGAAGAGGCGAAAATAGATTTTCAATAAAAAATACATAGTAAATTTTTAAAAAAATTTAAACCATATAGAAAATTTAACTTTTTAGGGGGCGACGGTCTCCTCTAGCCCCCTTTAAGTCCATCCATCAACATATTTTTTAATTTAAATCTAATTTTTAATTTTATCCTCGTACCTTATGAAAACTGAGAAGTTATCCATCTAATTTTACTTGTTAACAAATTAGAGTACGTGGACCAACTTCTCAATTCTCGTAAAATAGAGGGATTCATTTTACAATTAAACATGTTATTGAAAATTAAACATATACAACGCACCACTATCCCTCAAAACCTTTGTTTTGAATTTCATCCTTCTAATTTACAAAATTTTAGAAATTAATCCCTTTATTTTTAAAATTTTGGTCCTCATACTTTATGAAAACTAAGAAGTTGGTACAATCGAGTAACATTATTAAATTTTATAATTAAATCACTAACTTGGAAATCAACGGTTCAATCATTTATATCCAAGGATTTAGCAACAACAACAAAAAGCAACAGTTTTAAGATTATGTGTTTTCCAACAATTGGGCTAACGTGATAATCAAACTCTGACAAAGTTAAAGTAGAGGGATGAACTTCTCATTTTGTAAAGTAAAAGGATGACAGTTATAATTAAACCTTTTTGTTTAAAATGAAAATTTAATGTCTAACAAAAAAAAAAGAAATTGTAGTTAAATTATGGGTAGAAATACATTTTGGTATCTAAATTTTGCTCAAAGGTGAAATTTGGTATTTAAGTTTTTTTTTTGTCCAAATAGGTATTTAAACTTAGTCTCAAAATTCAGTTTGGTACCTAAACTTTTCTTAATCTAATTGCGTATTTAAATTTGGCCTAATGGTTCGAATAAATCATTTACATTAAGTATCAATTTGGACCAAAAAATTTAATTTAAATAACTAATTAAATAAAATGATTAGTTATCAAATTATATATCGATATATTTAACTTTATAAAGGAAAAGGTAAGAAGAAAAGCTAAAGAAGGGTAGAGTGGTAATATTATCGAATCACGGATGCATTTAAATAATTGAAGGACCACGTAAACACTTCCAACTGTTTCCATTCAAACCTTTCTTCATGTTCTTATTCTGTTAGAGCTTTCTGCTTAGGAGCTTACCAATTAAAAGAACAAACTGAAAGAAAACTTAAATGAAGAATCTCTTAAAATGGCGTTAATGGCAACAACACGAACCGAGTTGCGTAGGTTCTTAAACCGGGCTCTAAGTCCGGCTTTCATCGGCTCCAACTTCAATGGCTCGACGCGGCCGGCAGCGCCACCTTTTTGCCGCTATTTCTCTTCGTCTTCCTCTGCCGCAGCGGTGTCGCATCGAAGGGAGCCAATGGGATTTGATCCGGTGGGAGTGAAGGAATATTTGGATTATAGGCGGTCGCTTTATGGAGAGATCACTCACAAGGCTGTTCTTGTTGATGCTGCCGGAACCCTCTTGGCTCCGTCTCAGCCCATGGCTCAGGTATTCCGTCTTCCTTTTCACTTTAATTGGTCAAATTATGATTTTGGGCATTCTTCTATACTCGAATTTGCAATCTAGTCCTGTATTTTAATTTAGCATAACTTGATCATTTAGTATTATAACATTATTAATTAGTTATTAAAATGACTGACAAAACGAAAATGAAACATAGAGACTAAATTTCAAATTTAAGCATAGTAAAGGGACTAAAACCAAAATTTCACATGGTAAACTTGTCTATGCACATAAACATCCCATAAAATTGTATATAAGTCCCTCCAAAAGTTAAATAGTTGTAAGTTTATACGTGGTAAAATTGTATTTTAATCCCTAAAATGAGAAAAATATATTTTAATATCTGTCTCCCAGAAAATTCTCTGACTTTGGCCATGATTTTGTGTTTTTGAACTTGGATTTCATTGAAATATAATTTTATATAATTTTGAATTTTTGGGTGTAGATTTATAGAGAGATAGGAGAGAAATATGGGGTGCAGTACTCTGAAACTGAGATATTGAACAGATATCGAAGGGCTTATGCTCAGCCTTGGGGAAAATCTCGTCTCAGGTATTCTTTCTTTATTACTTATGCCTTTACCGTATTCAAAATCAGCCAAATGCGTATCTAGTAACCCAATAAGCTCATAATACAAATTAAAAAAATAGAAAAGAAGATAAAACATAGTAATAATATAGTAGTGATATTAGACTTAATGGGCTTCTGAGTACCAATTGGGCCGATTTTGAACATCCCTATTTATCATACGACATATATCAAATAATCAAGCCATGTTTGGCAATTAGCGGATAGCTGATAGTAGATTACATTAGCTGATAGTGGATTTATTAACTGATTTGACTAGTGAATTGCATTAGCCGATTGTATAAATGTGTTTGGCAAAATTAACTGATAGCTGATTGATTATTTAAACAAGCAAAATGACATATAAAATGACATAATTATATTCAATACTTGTTTGAATAGTTTATTAGTTATCAATATTTTGTATATATTAATATTAATTAGATTATAAAAAATATTTTTTTAAGATAACATTACTAAGCATATTTGAAGGATCTATTTATTAATTTATTATTTATATAATTATTTTTAACATAATTTAATTAATTATTAAATTTAAATACAAATATAAATGTGTGAGAATGAAAAGAAAAAAACAAAAAGTTTATAGTTTACAAATGTCACAATGTAAATACATAAGGGTGAATAATTAAAATAGAAAAAAGTTAAATTTAGGTTAGTTGGAGATTTTTTATAATTGTTAAGAGTAAAAGGGTCTTTATAACTTTTATGTCTAAACCTCTAATTTCAAAAAGCTCCTATTAGCAGTTTTTTTTTTAAATTAGATATTTCATCCCAATCCGCTATTTCAATCCACTATTCACCAAACATCTAAATTAATAGATTTAACCGGTCAAACCTCTGATTTTGATTCAAACCTCAAATTTTAGCTCAAACCGATATTTACCAAACAAGGCCTAAATGTTTCTTTTAAGTCATTAATTAATTTTCAACTAATACAAAGTTGCTTTTGTTTAATTATGTGATTACTTGGAATCACTATCTAAAAAGTTTCATTAATTAACTTCTTTATTAGGTCCATAGTCTTTGCATGCGTGGGTGTGTACTTCGTCAACTAATAAAGTTTGTACCGAATTTATGTCACTAGTTAATTAAATATTAACTCAGTTATAAAATGATTAAAAAATATCTTCATCTCAAAAGATAACAAATATTATTATTTATACTTGTATATTAAAGTGTTGTCTGAATTGGTATTACGGGTTAACTAAATGCTTTTGTCTCATTTATATTTAAATATTTTTTTAAAGAAAACAACTAAATGTCAATATTTAAGTACTCCACAGGAGCTTAATAAATGGAAAATTTTACAACGCTCGACGAACACTGCTGAACACCACTAATGATGAATACCGTTGAACACCATTAAATTAATTTATAAAGATTAAAAATTTCAAATACTTAACATATAATTATAAATTATTTAAAATAAAATTTCAATTAAATTATTTTTTATATAGATTATATTTTAATTTTTTTGAATAATTGGATTAAATATCAACCTTAGTCAATTTAAAAAAATCAAAACCCTAAACCAAAAACCTAAAACCCAAAACCCTAAACTATAAACCCTAAATTTAAATACCGACTTTAGAGTTTAGGGTTTATAGTTTAAGGTTTATGGTTTATGAGTTTGAGTTTGAGTTTAGAGTTTAGATTTTAAGGTTTAAGGTTTAGAGTTTAGTGTTTTTTATTTTTTAAATTGACTAAGATTGGTATTTAATTCAATTATTTAAAAAATTAAAATATATAATATATATAAAAAATAATTTAATTGAAATTTTATTTTAAATAATTTATAGTTATACGTTGAGTCCTTTAAATTTTTAATATTTATAAATTAATTTAATGGTGTTCAGCGGTGTTTATCGTTAGTGGTGTTCAGCGGTGTTCGTCGAGCGTGGTAGACCCATCCTTAATAAATTCACATACAAATCCTTTACTTGTATTAATTTGTTGATTAAATTTTTATAATTTTTTTACACAAATCTCTTATAGATGATAATAAATATACATTTGATGCCAGTTGGAAAATAATAAAACTTTTTTTATTAAGTATTACTAAGAAATATTTATGATAAGAATATTATTATAAGAATACTTTTGTCTCATACTTTTATATAATTTTTAAATAAAACAATTAAATATTACTGTTTAATATCAAATACGATATTAGTAGATTTATATACTTAATATTTATTACTCCAAATGTAATAATTAAATGAATAAATTCTTATAAATAAACTTTTATATAAAATATTGTCTTTCACCCAAGTTACAGTATGATAAACCCAATAAAAATGGATAAACCGAACTGATTCAAACATGTAAAATTTGGTTTAATTTAGGAATATTTGATATTGGTTTGAAGAAATCAACATCTTGCCGGATAATTGAATTTTTTCTCCAACATGAATATGAACCAAATCATTATCAACCCTATAATATATAGCACAACCTTGTCTCAACAATTTCCAACCATAAACCAAATGAATGGTCACTTGTTTATTTTTATGTTGTTTTGATTTCTTGTTTTTCTTTATGTATCGGTGTGCGATACATAAATTTGAAAAATGTTAAGTATCCCTTGAGTTTATTAAGAGAAATAGATATAACTATGTTGGACATATAACTGTGTCCGACACATTAACACATACTTAAATCCCAGTAATAAAATTTTGGTTTATTGTAGATATGTGAATGATGGGAGACCCTTCTGGCAATATATAGTGAGTTCTTCCACGGGATGCTCAGATTCTCAGTACTTTGAGGAAGTGTATAGCTACTACACCACTAACAAGGTAGGATTAGTTGTTATTTGTTAATTAGTATTCATAATTTGCATTAAGTAGGTTTATGAATTTTATACGACTTACCCATTAATTGCTTTTGTAAAGGCTTGGCATCTCTGTGATCCTGAAGCTGGGAAAGTATTTGAAGCTCTTAGAAAAGCTGGTGTAAAGTTAGCCGTCGTGTCGAATTTCAACACTCGGTTAAGACCATTGTTGAGGGCTCTGAACTGTGAACACTGGTTCGATGTTGTTGCAGTGTCAGCTGAAGTAAGTTCTCTCTCTGACTCTCTCTTTACAGAAAGTTAATGGGGCAAAACATAAATATTGAAAAGTGGGGGAGAGTTCATACCTAATTTTTTTTAAAAGTTATATAGATCAAAAGTAAAAAAAAAATGGTGGATGGGGGGCAAGAGCCTCTCCCAATAAACACAAGGCTCCGTCCCTGAAGTTAATGAGGTTATTCGACCTGTAGATCGGGTTATATAAGCTTAAGTCTCTGTATATATCATAACAAATGCTTAAAGTGTCTAAGAATTTTTTTTTTAAATGGCAGGTAGAAGTAGAGAAGCCAAATCCAACAATATTTGTAAAAGCTTGTGAGCTGTTGGGGATAAAACCAGAGGAAGCGGTTCATGTAGGGGATGACCGTAGGAATGATGTATGGGGTGCCCGAGATGCCGGTTGTGATGCTTGGCTCTGGGGTTCTGATGTCCACTCTTTTAAAGAGGTTTCTCTCCTACTCCAATTCATTCTTTTCGATTGAACTCTACCCGGTCGGACCGATAATCTAACCCTTAAACAAGTCTATTTTATCATGTTATCTATTTATTTTAACCTAACCACCAAATTTACAGGTTGCTCAAAGGATAGGAGTTCAGGTGTAGAGAGGATCATCATCAATGCTTGAAACTGCTTCACACACACACACACACAAATATATATATATATATATATATATATATATATATATATATATAAAAGGAAGCTGTACAGTTGTTTTGCAGTTTTCTATGCTGCATGTAGTATGTGAGAAAATATAGATATTGAAGGCTATACATTCATCATGTATGAGCTTGCTAGGATATCATGTTGAAAAGAATATTGAGAAACTAAATTAGGAAGACAGATTTATCTATTTTTTCCCTAGCATTGCAATCATAGTACTAAATTACGGTGCAAATGTTGCAGATGTTACATCATAATTTCCCTCCAGAAATCATTATGTTACGCGTTACGGCTGTGATTGCAATAGTAAAGAACACTTTCTTCACTGATGTTCTAGGTTTGATCTAAAGCATATTGATTTCAATAGCAAAGAACGCTTTTCTTTTGAAGTGAAAACCCATTGGGTTTAAGCTTATATGTATGTAAGACATGTCCAAAACTTGAAGCTTGCTTGAAGTTCAGAAGAGTTCGAATAAAAATATTAAGTTCGAAAAATGTGTTTATCAAAAATATTATGCTCCTTTAAATTATGAATTGGGAGTTGGTAGGGGTTACGTGACCCACTTGATATGGTAAAATTATATTTAAGTCCGTCGTAAACTTATAAAGTTGTAAGTTAATAACGGTAAATTACATTTTGTCCCTCTAAAAATGAAAAAGAAGTGTTTTAGCCCTAGTAACGGTAAGGTTAGAAGCCAATAGAGTGATAAAATTATATTTTTACTCTCACAAAAATTTATACTTCAAGTTTAGAGGTGGAAATTAGGTCGTCCGGGTTAGGTCATTTCGGGTTGAATTGGTTTTCAGTTTAGGTTTGACTCAGGTCGGATTGAGTTTGATTCGGATTTAGTTCAAGTTTGTGTTATTTCGGGTCGGATATCGGATCATGCAGTATCAGATCGGTTGATTTTTGGTCGGACCTATTGATTTTCGATTCGGGTCAAAATATCGGATTGATTGCTTATTGGGGTCGGGTCAATATTAGATCGGTTGGTTTTCAATTTGAGTCAATATATGAAAATAGTCTTTTAAAGGAGAAAAGATGATATTAAACTATTACTAAAGACGATTGTTAATTAGTAATTAAATATGGTAATTAATGAAAATTAAACCCTCAACCTTTTCCATTTCTTTAAATTTTTATGACTTGTTTTTCTGGTGAGTCCTATTTGCAAGATCTCATTGAAACCTGGCAGTTCTGTTTTGTCTAATCCTTATGTACTTCTATGTGATCTTTTAATACATCAATCTCTTCATGACTCTACCATGTAGGGTGTTTTTTCTACTATAATTTTTAACGATGACAAAAATGTCAATTATTTAATGTGCTTGGTCTTGGTTGTGTTACATTATGATCAAGTTTTCAAAACTATGAAGAAGGTGCACCTTCTTATTATATTCCATTCATCCACTGATCTTCTCATCCTTTATTGCGAGTAAATCGAATCGTTGCGGTATCGTCTTCGATTGCTTTCATACTTCTATTGAACTTGTTTTCAGTGTTTTCCATCTCCCTTGGCATTAACCTATATGCATTCTGCTTTTATTACAGGATCATGTCAACAATGGCAAGGAAATGGCAAAACTTAGAGTGAGGCTTCGAGGAACGCAAGCGCAGTTGGATGGCTTTCGTTACCAATACGAAAAGGCCGTGGATGAGACGGATATAATGAACAGGAACTTCGAGGAAGCTTCGGCGAACTAGAAGGAACGGTTAGCATCAAAGGCGATCGAGGTACTCAATCTTAAGAAGCAGCTTGCTGCTGTAGTGTCCGGCCAATGATTCAATCACTTCTTCCTTCCCTTGTAAGTGTTCAAAAGCCAATAATCCATTTATTTTCATTGTGGACAAATATGGTCAGTACTATATATAATATTAAATGTAAAATAGTATTTCGCCCTCAAGCTTCAAAATTACTTTGCAAGCCCTTATATCTCAAGCTTTACACAACCCACCAAAAACATCCCACAACTCTACTTCAAAAACTGAACAACGTCCTTATATACCCATCATTTAGACCGGACAAACTTGACCTGAGATTCGAGACTCAAATTAATTTTTTCGATCCGAGACTCGATATCACATGAACACCATGATCCGAAACTTAAAATAAATCGAACTAAATTTTAATTGAACCAAAATGGACATGAATTGATTTTCAACCGAATCAAAGCAACCCGAACAGAAGACAACCGAAATAAAGAAAAGATATTAAAAGAAATAAATAAAGATCGGGATGTGAATTGTCGCATAACTCACAAAAAAGCCAAATATACTGACTTTATAAAGTCATATATAAAGTGTAAAAAATGACTCAACCTGAAATCGACTATCTCCTATTAACTGAATATTGACTTGACCAAAATCACTATAAAACCAAACTAAAATCGAACAAGACCCTATTACGATATTGCCATTGAGCTCAAACTAAGGTCCAAGAAGCATTTTCAATGAGAGAGTGAGATAGCAAAGAGAGACGGCACTCTCACTATTTTATTGATAAAACTCGTAATATCTCAAAAATATATTGTGCTTATAATCATTTTTACTCTTAATAATAAATCAAGTTTATGCTCTTGTTAAAAAAATCAAGATAATTTGAATACAAATACATATATTATAAGAAAAAAAAAACTTTGATGCACAAGCAGTATAAACTTTAGTTTAGACAAATTTATTATATTTAGGGTTTAGAGTCCAGGTTTATGGTTAAGAGTTTAGGAGTTTAGATTGTAGGGTTTAGAGTTTAGGATTTATGGTTATAGTTTAGGGTTTAGAGTTAAGGTTTAGGGTTTAGATTTTAAAGAAAGGTTGTATAATATTTCTTTACACAACTTGTATATCTAAATATAACTTTTATTATAATTTGATCAAAATAAAAATTAACAGAAAATAATTGTATTTCATTTGGCTTCATTGTCATCCCTAGGGATGGACATTTTACCCGACCCGGTGTGTTCTGACCCGACTCGGCTCGATTGGGTCAAATTTTTTTAATAAAAAAATCAGGTTCGAGTCGAGTTTTTATTAAGGGTAAAGTCGGGTCGGGTTTTGGTTTAGGGTGGAAAATATCCGACCCCGAACTAATTATGTAATTTCCCCTAAAATTTTAGGGATATTTATAATAATACCCCCTCTTTATATATATTTTTATAATTAGGTCCTTAAAATTGAATTTTTATTTACAATTTAGTCCTTAAAATTATATTTTTTATGATTAAGTCCCCCTAAAATTATTTTTTTACATTTAAGTTCCTAAAATTACATTTTTATTGGTCGGATCGGGTCGGAGTCGTGTTTAGTGTATTTATTTTAATGTCAGGTTTTTTAAAAAATGTGTTTGGATTCGGATTTAAGGTATTTATTTTCGGGTCGAGTTCGACTCGTGCCCATCCCTAGTCATCCCTACAAATAACATCCGTCGGTGCTCAGGAGCGTGGCCTCATACTTGATGCATGCGCAAGTTCGCAAAAAGCCTGCTTCGGCCTCGTGTATGGCATTCAGCACATGAGCAACTCACAAGCCAGTAAAATATTAAGAAACTTAACTCTCTATGTTGTCATCTTGTTATAGAATGTTGAAATCCATATCAACTTCTAATAATATCAATTGGTCATTAAATCAGCTCACCAACAACTCTCAGTTATTTTGTTCAATTTTCTATTTTGTATTCCAATTGCATGCTTCCACGTAACTAAGATTTCAATGTCAAGAAAGTAATTAGAAGTCTAGAATCCTAATTTTTTATTACCTGAAACTTTCAAGCAACTCTAATCTAAGTATACGTTATTTAAAAATGTTCATACTTGATACATCGATAGCGTATATCATACACTTAGTAAATCAAATGATAACATATTAAGAAAAAAAAAACTTAAAAACTATATCAAAGGTACTTTATTTACAATTATGTGACAAAATCTGGTTTACTAACAATATATCAAATATTAATCTATAAATGCTTCTGAAATTTTGAAAGAGACCAGGCTAAAAGACTTGGAGTATCCACATTCACGTCTCGTCATGTGCAAATATCATGCGTGAGTTTTTAGTCTAGATTTATTTTAATTTGTGTCTCGCTATGTGTGGACTTAGTCCAAAGTTATTTTGGTTTATGTTCAAATATATTTCGATTGATGGTTTGTTAGTTTGTACGCTTAATGATCAAATCCGATTGTAATTATACATACATAATGATCATGAGTAATTAAATTTTAGGGTTTAGGGTTAGAATTTGAGATTTATATGTTAAAACTTAAATCTCTCATATTACCCTAAACTCTAATATCTAAACCATATATTCTAACCATTATCCCTAAATTTTAAACTTCTAAACCTAAACTCATAAACTCTAAACCTTAAACTAATTCTTCAAATTCTAAAATTAAGACGTTCGTGAAAACTTTTAATTTCTACATGGTGTATTGAATATAAATTCATTGATTATATATGTGTGGAGCAAGTGGGGGAAAGTAAGGTGTCAATTGTCAAAGCATTAATCAATTATTTTCGCAGTGTGAACACATCAAATATACCTTCCATTGCATACATATATATACAAACATTGACTCAATCCCACACAAAGATTCAATCACAAGCAAAAATAAGAATCAAAATCCAATAAAAAGAGCGTAAAAGAGAAATAAGCATGTGTGCGTTATTCCCTTTGTTTCCGGTGTGCGAGTTGCCCTTAGATGCTCCCACCGGCCACAATCAGATCAGCAATGGCTTTTTTAGCCTTGAAAGCCTCGATGACTTCCATCATTTTACACTCCCTGATCTGCCTCAACTCCACATTGACGGCTCCCTGATGTTCTCCGGAGATACCGGTGATGACGAAAACAACCCCACCGTCGTCAAGAAGCTTAACCACAACGCTAGCGAGCGCGACCAACGACGGAAAATAAACAGCTTGTACTCCACCCTTCGTTCACTGCTTCCGCCATCAGAACAAATGGTACAAATACATTATTATGTAATTTTTTTGAACGATTAATGTTTTAATTATCATACTTTTTAGAGTTAATTACATCACACATTCCAAACTATTAGTTTTATTTTAAATTACTCACTAAACTTTTAAACATTCTAATTTCATCCTCAAACAATGACATTCATTCTAAATTGGTCCATAAACTTTTGAAAATTCCCAATTCAACCTTAAATTATGATTCTCATTCTAAATTGGTCCTCAAAATTTTTTAAACGCTCTAATTTCATCCACAAATTATCAATATATGCTAATCATATCTTATGTTAAGAAACTGTCATAAAAATTGTTAGTTTTTACGAAACACTCATGTGTACTATGTAATACTATGATGTGATATAAATGATAATTTGATGATGAAATTGAAATATTTAAAAATTTTGGGGATTAATTTAGAATGAGGTTTATAGTTTGGGGATTATGCCTATTGTGTTTTGAGTAAACCGAAAATGATTGACTATTTGTTAAATGTTAAAAAAATTCAACACTTAAATATAGCCTCAATACCTAGAATGACACATGTACTTTAGCAAAATTCTCAACTTTGGTCTTTTTACTAATTTTCGATAGCTTGACCCCTCAATTTTAAATTTGTTATCACTATAGCCTTTTTGACGTTTTCTAATAAAACAATGCCACGTGACCCAATCAAGTTCAGTAAACGTGTAATACATGTTTTATTTTTTTTGTTTTTACACATGCTTGAAATTGATTGGACAATTTCATATTTTTTTAAAGGAAATCATTAAGGGACTAAAGTGATACTAAATTGAAAGTTTAAGAGTTAAATTGATCGAAAAATAGCAAAATAGCCAAAATTAGAATTTCACTAAAGTAAAAAGGCTAAAGTCCTATTTCAAGTTCGAATCGTTTTGAGTTCAGACTAGTTTCGAGTTCGATGTAGACAAATTTGAGTTATTATTTACCTTTTTTAATCAAATCATGTTAAATTAGTTCGAGTTCGGTTTAAGAAAATACTTGAAGGATTTCTAATATTTCAAATCTTTGGATTATGGATTGTAATTCGTTGCAGAAAAGGTTAAGCATTCCGACGACCGTTTCGCAGATGTTGAAATACATACCGGAGCTTGAAGCGGAAGTGCAGACACTGGTTCAAAAGAAAGAACAGATTTTATCAAGCATTCCCAGGCAAGATGCTGATCGTCAACAACAAAGCAAAAGAAAAATATTGGAGGGATTTAAATCCAACTCGCCGTTCACGGTTTCGGTCAGCAAGGTTAGTGAAACGGAGATCGTGATTCAGATTTCAACACCCGGGCCGTCGTCTCAGACTCCGCCGTTGTCGACAATCTTGCTCGGTTTAGAAGACGACGGCATGTTGCTAACGGACACTTCTTGCTTCGAGTCGTTTGGTGGAAGAGTCTTCTACAACTTGAATTTTCAGGTATCATGCTTCAGAAAATTGAATCGATCAGAGTAAAAATAATACGTTAAAATTATTTAAATTGAATTATTAAAATTTTAGAAGGGCCAAAATGAAAGCTTTACATTTAATTCAAGAGCTGAAAGGACTAAATTAAATGATTAATGTATTAGCAGGACTAAAACTAAAATTATACCATTGAACCAAGGGTCCAATTTCTTTTGATAATGCAGGTGGAAAGAACGTATAATTTGGAAGCAGTGGTTGCGGTTTTGAATGAGAAACTTTTGTCCTTGTTTGGAAGAAGAAAACCTTGATTGTATTTTCTTTTCAAAATTACAATAGTTTCCTTTTTTTTTTAATTTTGTAAATAAATGTATATAAAATGTTAGAGCATAATTTATATAAAAAATATTTAATTAAACCATTAAAATGTCTTCCATGTTGTTTTATAGTCTACGATAATTGATCTTTCGAGAATCAAGACTCACAACTTTTTCTCTTATAATTAGGGTTGTGCATGCAATAAATTCAGGTTTTATATATTAAAAACCAAACAAATACCAAAATCGAATAAATTAAATTAATTTTATTGTCAAAATCAAAATAATCAAATTAAATTAAAACAATCAAATAAACAAAATTTATAATTTTTTTTATTTTTAAAGATTTATTTATAAAATATAAAATCACCTTAAATTAAACACTTATATGCAATTAATTAAATAATTGCACTGAGTTGTTTCATATTTGGATATTTAAACCATACTCAGATTACATTAATAAAATATATACATATACTTTATTATTTAAAAAACTTATTTGATTTATTGGTTTTGAGTTTTGTATTCTCAAAACCAAATAACCCAACCGAATAAACTAATATTTTTTTTAAATTGATTTGATTAATCTGATTTGATCGATCGCTAACAATATTGATATTTCTTCGAAATTTCAATTTAAATTCTTATACTTAGGTCGCGTTGTTTCTACTTTTTAATTTTAATCGATATTAAGCGAAAATTAACCGAATATATATATATATATATATTAACCGAAAATTTAGGTGTTCTATACTTATTTCGGTTAATTCAAAAACTAACCGAATAAAGTT
The DNA here is from genome assembly GCA_019671005.1 of Hibiscus mutabilis. Lineage (NCBI taxonomy): Eukaryota > Viridiplantae > Streptophyta > Magnoliopsida > Malvales > Malvaceae > Hibiscus > Hibiscus mutabilis. Next base: position 39,035,349 of record CM033750.1, on the reverse strand, counting down.
CGATTCGGTTAATTTTTTTAAAAGAGTTCAATTCGATTAACGATTAAAGGGTTAAAAATTTTGGTAAATGATATTTAGCTAGTTTAGTTCGGTCGGTTAACCGAATTAACCGATTGAACACCCCTAGTTAATGTTGGTAGGGAGCCTTGCCTCCCACCCACAATTTTTCTTTTACCTTTGATTATATAATTTTTTTTAAATAAGTTAATTGTGAATGCATCCTTTACTTTTTAAACATTTACTATGTTTTACCTCGCAATCTTTTAACTTTTGCTACATCCCTTGTTTCCCTCGAAAAACATATATTCCAGATTCTATGTTGTTGTTTTTTTGTATGTCCAAAGTAAGAGCACACCTATAAAGCCTCTCTTTATTGATTCGAAATGAATGCTGCAGATTCAAGAAAAGTATGTCGAGTTTTATCAGAAGCGAAGAAAAGTATCTTGAGAAGAAATACAAAATGGAGGCTAGCGTTGCCTTGGAGATCAAGTCATAAACATTTGGATCAGTAGAGAGACGAAGAGCAAAGAAACAACATGGCGGGGATTCACCAGAAGAGTCATGAGCATCCATTGGTTTTCAACAAAGACACCAGCAGTCCGAGCGACACCACTTGCGACTGCGCTGCTTGTGCAGAAAAGGTGCTGGGTTCGAGCTACAGCTGCGGGGAGTGCGGGTTTTACCTCCACGAGAACTGTGCGTTGTCTTGGAGCTCAAGTCAGAAACATTTGGATCTGTGGAGAGACGAAGAGCAAAGAAAGAACATGGCGGGGCTTCACCACATGAGTCATGACCATCCATTGGTGTTCAACGAAAACACAAGCAGTCCGAGCGGCACCTCTTACGACTGTGCTGCCTGTGCGGAAAAGGTGCTGGGTTCGAGCTACTGCTGCGGGGAGTGCCGGTTTTACCTCCATAAGAAATGCGCGGAGGCGCCCTCGGAGATTCATCACCCTGCTCACCGCGACCACCCTCTTCTTCTTCTTCCACCATCAGAACATTCGAAAGAAGAAGTTGATTGCAGCTTTTGCTACGAAGAGGTTGAGGGGTTTATTTATCAATGTTCTTCTTGTGAATTTTACCTTGACTTTAATTGCGCTTTGCTTCCGCGTGACACTGATGGAAACTTGATTGAGACCCACCATTTTGCCCACCCACATCCTTTGTTTTCCATTAATCCAACTGGATATTTTGAGTGCGATGGTTGTGGGGGCACACCCACGGATGCTTCCTACGCTTGTTTTGATTGTGGAGTGTTCTTCCATAAAAAATGTCTTGAACTACCCACTGAAATTGATCACCCTTGCCACCGCAAACACCAGCTTTTGCTTGTTTTCTTTGATTCTTCTCGAGACCTCCCTTCTTGCAACCTGTGCCAAAGCTTTTGCAAGAGACTTTTTTATCAGTGTGTCCCTTGCAATGTTAACATTCACCCCGACTGTGCTTGGCCACAACCCATTATTGAAGATAAATCACATCATCCACACCCTTTCACTTTGTTTTTAAGATCAAAAAACCATTTGATTGTGATGCATGTGGAAAGCAGGGAAATCATGTCTCCTATATCTGTTCACCATGCAACATTCAAGTTCATAGGGACTGCATTTCCTTGCCACGCCACATTAGACTCAATCTCCATTCACATCCCATTTCCCACAACTTTTTCCTCCGCATTGATCGCAATGATTCTAGAACCTGGGATTGCAGAATCTGTTACAAAAAGGTGAACATCGAGCATGGGAGTTATTGTTGTTCTCGGCCAGGTTGCGATTTTGTTATCCATGTCAAGTGTTCCATTCAGAAAGAGAACAAGTGGTGGTATGATGTGGTAGAAGTAGAAAATCCAGACGAACTTGAGGAATCTGATCGGTTGTATGAGCCTAAGAGTTGCATCATTCGAATTATCAAGAAAATCAAAGTTGGGGATGATGTAATTGCTGGAGAGATAGAACATGTTAGTCATGAGCATAACTTGGTATTCTCAGAAGAGATTAAGGATGATAAATTTTGCAATGGGTGTGTGCTACCTGTCCTATCCTTATTTTACTATTGTTCACACTGTGATTTCTTTCTGCACAAGGCATGTGCTGAATTGTCTAGAATGAGTCGGCTATGGTTTAATGCAAAGCCTTTCAGTCTTCTCAAAGATGGTATTTTCAAATGTGGAATCTGTCACTACAAATGTAGTGGTTTCTTCTACAAATTGGATGAAGTTGATGACTGGTGCTGCCTTAGATGTGCTTCAATATCTCATAGTTTTACTTATCAAGCAGATGAGCCACATTTCCTCTTCTTTGATCTCAATCATGAAGGGAAGTGCAATGCTTGTGGTAAAGATTTAAGTGATCGAGAACCATTCAGATGCAAGGATTGCACATTTGCTTTGCATTACAGATGTGTTACATTACCACGCACTGCTCGGCATAAGTGTGATGAACATCCTTTGACACTTGCTTATCAAGATCCCGATGACTATCCGCTACATCACTATTGTGACATCTGTGAAGAAGAAAGAGATCCACAACAATGGTTTTACCGTTGTGAAACTTGTGACAATGATATGCATCTCAAATGTGTTATCGGAAGGTACCAGTTTATCAAGGCTGGACGTAAATACACATACAAGGATCATCCACATCCGCTCACTTTCGTCAAGAAGATCTATTACTACCCTGAATGTGTTCTCTGTGGTGAGCCCTGTCAAGATCTAGCCCTTGAGTGTGTAGAGCATGAATGCAAATATATTGTTCACTGGACCTGCATAAAACATCATGATAGTAATAGTGATAGTGATGGTGATAGTGACAGCAGCAGTGAATGATGTATGATGCAGCTTCAGTTTATACTAAAACAGTTTGTAATGTATTAAACCACTAGTTAAGCAAATTTGGTGTGGGAAAACAGAGTGGTTCTGCTTTGTTTAGTTTTATTTTTCTTCCTCTTTGTATTACTTTTATGGTATTGGCAGTGGCCTTATAAGTTGTAGTGTTGTTTTTTCTTTTCTGATACATGATATTGTTTCTTGGGTGTTTTACCAGCATGAACTGTAGTTTTTAAACAAGGTTCACAGATTTCAAAATTGTAGTTATCCGAATCAAACAAAATTTGTTCTTTATTTAATTTATAATTATTTTTTTTCTAATGTAAAAAATAAATATTTTACATTTAAAAAAATAAATATTTTACATTTAAAATAGTGAAAATATCACGTAAGAATTATTGATTGTTTTTCATCTAGTTGAAAGATTGATTTATTTTAAAATATTCATAAAAAGACGTTGAAACTTTATTAAATAATGTCCAAAAACTATAAAACAAATTTATTTGAACACAATAAAATACAAAAAAGTTTAAACCAAAGCTTAATATGAAAAAAATCAAGAACCAAACGAATCGAGAACAGTGTATCATTAGAACAAAAAATAATATTGTATTAAATGCAACAACTGATCATTAGAACACTAGTTGGTATTAATTTCTTCCTTCAACTAGAAAATTTAGTATCAGTCTATCAGCCAATCAAAAGCTAAAATATGATGCTAGAAATATCACATTGCAGCAATGCATATGTGTGGTACAACTTATTCCATTCACCATCTTCTATGAATTCAGATTCATAAAATCGAATGATACGATCCGAGTACGGATATTATTGCATCCTCTTTCTGCACTAAGAACAATAACAACAACCAACAACAAGGCTGAGTCACAGGAAGTGGTTTTTATCATTTCTGTGTGCCTTCACTATCATCCAGAGTACCAACCAAACATTTTTCCAGCAAGAATTCGAAGTTCACCCAAGCATGGTATTTGTCTTGAACAGAGGTTAAGGGCAGTTGCATAATATAAAAAATTGAAACACAAAGAAATAACAGCTTGTACTTTAACCATTTTAAAAAAAGAGAGAAATATATCTGACATTGATTATAAGACTGTCGTATAGCCAGGCTTTCAAGCATCTGTATCTAATTAACTCCTAAATTTAATATATTAAGTTGAAATTGTACATAACTAAGTACTATAATCCTAGTCTAATGTTATACAAACATTATTTCAACCGAAGACGAAGAACATGTAAAAATTGGCATAACCTCAGCCTCAACCACAAATAGATTTTTTTGAAAGGATACTGAATAAAGATGTGGAGTCTTTTCCCACTGCCTTCATGAGCATATCAACACCTGAGAAAAATAATATTGTCAAAATGGTTTGATAGCCTTTTCTAGAAAAAATATATTTATTATTACAATACAAAATTCATGGATAAAATCAATAAAAAGAAAAATAAAATGCCTGGTAACATCCAATATATGGCTCAAATGATTCCACCATAACTAATAATGTTGTCAAACGTATCATCATATGCTTAACAAGAAACTATGAGGTAACAGATTCAAAGTTGAAGGAAAGATGAAAAATCATGTACGTACCTCCAGGGTGGAACTTCATGTATGGAGATATATTGTACACTCGTCCTTTCAAAACAGTCCACATGGAACCATCTTTTTGATTTTGCTTAACTTCACTTATTGGAATAAGCCTCCTATTTGACTGCCCTTTCAATCCTGAAAGGCATGATGTGCAGTTAGTGTAACAATTTGAAGTCATTAAATAGGGGGGGGAGTCCTAGTAGCTGTTTTGCATCATACCTGCAAGGTCAGGATGTGTTCGAGTAAGCTTAAGCCAGTCCATTTGACTATATCCCTTCTCAAAAGGAACCTTGGCCCGAGGTGCAGGCTTTCTAGTAGAATTTTTCGGCTTTTCTGCATTCTTGACTGGAGCACCTGCATCCCTGGATGCTACTTCTCTTGATGATTCACCCAAAGATTTCAAACATGAAGCATCAATAACATTGAAAGTCAAAGAACCAACAGTAGCTTGATTCCCAACGGTGACTTGATGTGTCTGTTTATCTTTCCAGGGAAAACCATCATCCTTACTAATATCAATGCAGTATGACAATTCATCTTTAATGGCAATACTACCAATATCAGCTGCTAGATTATTTGCCGCCACACCATTTTTGCTTCGTCATTGACCCAACCTAAACAAAAACCATAAATTTAACTGGTCTTACACTAAAATGAAAATATCAGGCATCAAATTTCAACAGTGAGTAATACATCTTCTTTTGATATACTACGTCAAATCAATGGTCATAATTTAAGGTAATGAAAACTGTAGAACTTTAACTTACCTTACAAAAGGTAAAATCATTATCATTGTTGCTATTCTCCATGCTATGAAGAAAAAAGATTAAAAATTTACAAAATCAAGTCAGGCAACAGATTCTCTTAAGTGATACAATTACAGGCACAGCAGCTTTAACACCATCTGCAATTACACAATCAGAGAAATTTTAAAAAAAATGATGATAAAAGAATGCCATCAATCAAGGAAATAAGCACAATTACATACAAAAATAAAACTTTATGCTAATCCCCAGGTTGAGTGAATAATTCAATACTCTTTACTTGGAACTCCAAATTTTCAAGCTTAAATTTCAATAAAAGAATAGCCAAACACTTAACTTTGCTTCCAAATTTTCAAATACCAGTTTCTAAGTAAAAGAAACAGGCTCAAGAAATTCAGCCACGACAACTTCGATTCCTATTCTTAATTCACAACTACAAATTTGCCCATTCACATACACTGGATTTTGAGATGTTCTCATTTCATCTCATTAATTGATATACTAAATTCAGATTAAAAGAAAATCTAAACGGAAAAGGAGAGAGAAGGCGATCAAAGGTTATAATTAGAATCAACAAAATAATCAAGCCACCCAAAGGAATAGATAGGAACCAGAAGATGAAGACTAACGTACCCAATTGAGTTTTTTGCTGCGGCTAGGTAACAGCAAATAAAATCGAACAATAAACTAATAAAGCTTTGATTTTTAGAAAAAAAGCTAATAGAAAATACGAAAGGAAGAGATTTCGAGGAAGCTATGATGGAAATTTGGTGCAATTCTGGATATTGGGGCGGTAGAGACGGCGGCTGGAATTGGGATTTGAGGATGGGATTTGGAAGAGGAAAATGCAAGGAGGGAGAAAGTTTAGTAATCTTTCCGACCGAATTGGAGACACGTGTCAATTGAGTGTTGAATAACTCTTTTAATTCAACACAAATCTGTCAGCAGTTGACTAAAAGATATTTAGGGCAAAATTGTTTAGTTATAAGTTCAGTAATAATTATGTGACTTTTCTTCTTCTAAAATTAATAATTTAACTATTTAATAAATTTAGTAACAAACATTTAAATTTTAAATTTAGGTATTTTTATTTAGTTTTTATTATTTTTATAATATAAAAATAAGTATGTTATACTTAAAATACTATATATTCATTTTTAATTATTATTTTTACTTAAAATTTTAAGTTTTAAATAAATATTTATGAAAAACACTTTAAAATTTGAGTTTTATTTTGATACACAACCCGTATAAAATATTTTTACACAACCCTTTTATAAAATCTAAAAATTTTATCCTCAAATTATCATTTATACCCCTAAATTATTAATTTCTAAGTGTTTCATGATAATTAAATTTTTTTAAGTTTTATAATCATTAAATTACAAACCCTACAACATAATTTGAGGGTAAACTTTAAATCCTAAAAAAATCCCAAACCCCTAAATTTGAAAGTCATAGTTTGAAGATTTAATTTATGCCTAGAAGTTTGGGGACAAATTTAGAATGAAAAACTTTACCTTTTAATGTTTAAAAGATTCATAAAATAAAAAGCTATTTTGTCAAAATAAAATATAAAATTTCAAAAACTAACGCTAATCTAATAAAAACAAAAGTCCTAGAAAGGTTATACATTCTATTAATTTGGTCATAATTTGACATGGTTAATAAAATAACTTCATATTTAAAATTTTTGACATTTTACCATCCCGTATACACGTCCCCTAACTCACCACGATTGATTTATTATCCATAGGTTTTTAATAATGAATATCTTTTAAAAGTTACAAATGTATATTTTTCTTTTTAAAAGTATCAATTCAATCTCTCTATTATAAGTTTAGAAATAAACAAATTATTCAACTAAAATTTTTGAATGGCAAAAAATAATCAAGACAAAATTAAAATTGAAACAAGGGCTCATTGTATAAACAGAAACATTTTATTCTTGGAAACCAGCAATTGAATTTTATTTTAGTCTTAAAGTATAAAAATTTTAATAAAAATAATAAGAAAAATATATGTTTAGTTTGATATTCTTCAAAAACATTCATTCATTCAAAGCAAAGGTCACAGGCCAATAATTTTATCCAAATTTGACGTGGAAACGTATCAAGAGAAACAACAAAAAAAAAAATTTGAGACCTAAAACAGAAACCAAAAGCAATGAACATCATCAACTTTTCAAACCCAAACGAAACTTGTTGGAAATTTCGTCCAATAGCAAATCCCAGAGAAACACAAGATACAAAATGTGAATGATTTAAATTTATTAAATTATTTTGAATTAAGGCGAAATTAACCTAATGCATAAGTTTGGGCAGTAATTTAATACTATGGTTTGGATCTGAACGATGGAGTTACAACCATGTCCGATCCGAGAAGAGTTGGTCAAACATGGCAAGCCTCCACCTTTAGTTTTTCCTTTTAAAAAACCAGAAAATTCCATATTGCATTCAACGTCTAAATCCACTTAAAAAACCACCAATTTTTAATTGAATTTTCATTTTTTCCCAAAGATTATCTGACTTTTTTTTTTGTATAGAAATTTATTAGGTGAAAAAAAATGTAAAAAAAAATATATTTTTATTTTTGGTTTTCCTTTTAAAAATATCATGTTGTGAGCATCAATTCAGATTCGATGTGGGTTTTTAATATTTTAACCAATTTTAAAATATTTCATGGCCAGCTGGAGTAGGAATAATAATGTTGAAGCCAAGCATTGACTCGGTGGCTGTAACTGTGAGAAAAAGTTTGAATCAGTGGGAGAAAAAGGAACATGGCGCAGCTTCAACACAGGATCGGTCATGAGCATCCACTTGTATTCAACGAAGACACCGGCAGTCCAAGCAACAACACTTACAACTGCACCGGCTGTACCGAAGCCGTGTCGGGTGGTCCGAGCTACAGCTGCGGTGAGTGCTGGTTATACCTCCACAAGAGATGTGCGGAGGCACCCTTCAAGATTCGCCACCCTGCTCTCCGTGACCACCATCTGTTTCCTTTTCTCACTGGAAGATCAGAAAAGAGAAGTTGCCTGCAGTGCCTGTGTGATGTTGCACAGGTTCATGGATTCTTTTATCATTGTTTTTACTGTGAAATTTACCTTCACTTGAAATGCTCTTTGCTAAACAACACTAGTGATGGAAACTTGATCGAGATCAACCATTCTGCCCACCCACATCCTTTGATTTCCGTAAGTACTTCAAATGTATGGTTTAGCTGCGTTGCTTGTTCAGACCTAGTGATGGATGATGATTCATACGCTTGTTTCGATTGTAAAAAGTTCTTCCATAAGAAATGTCTTGAACTTCCCACCGAAATCAATCACCCTTCCCACCGGAAACACCGGCTTCGGCTCGTTTCTAGTAATTTGGATGATCATGTGACGGCAGCTACGTTTGCATCCTGTGTCAAACCAGTTTCAGTGGGGATTTGTTAATATCTGTGTCACTTACAAGGTTATGAATTCACGTTCATTGAAGGTAGATATCATGAACACCCTTTCACTTTGTGGCTAAAACCGAATACTCCGTTCGATTGTGATGCTTGTGGCAACCAGGGAAACAATGTTTCCTACATTTGTTCACCCTGCAACATTCAAGTTCATAGGGACTGCATTTCTTTGCCATGCCACATTAAGATCCCTCTCCATCCCCATCCCATTTCCCACTACTTTTCCCTCTGCATTGACCATCATGATTCTAGAGCTTGGGATTGCAGACTCTGTTATAAAACAGTAAATATCGAGCACAGGAGTTATTTCTGTTCTCGGCCAGGTTGCGATTTTATCATCCATGTTGAGTGTTCCATTAGGTCAGGGATATTCTATGGTATGGTTGAGGTAGAAAACCCAGACGAATTTGAGGAATCTGATCAGTTGTATGAACCTAAGAGTTGCATCATTCGTATTATCAAGGAAATCAAAGCTGGGAAGATGTAATAGCTGCAGAGATAGTACATGTTAGTCATGAGCACAACTTGATATTCTCAAATGAGATTAAGGATAACATATATTGCAATGGATGCATGCTACCTGTAGTATCCTCATTTTACTGTTGTTCACATTGTGATTTCTTTCTTCATAAGGATTGTGCTGAATTACCGAGAATGCGTCCGCTATGGTTTTCTATAGATCCCTTCAGTCTTCTCATAGATGGTGTTTTTGTATGTTATTTATGTCTCTATGATTGTAGTGGTTTCTCTTATCATGACCTTATGGATAGTCGAAGACGTCGTGCGTGCCTCAGATGTCTTAAATCTCACAGTTTTGTGTATCAAGCTGATGAGCCACATCTCCTTTTCTTTGATCACAGATATGATGGTGCATGCAGTGCTTGTACTAAAGAATGTAGTTCCAGATTATGCATACAAATTAAGGATTGCACATTTGCTCTGCATTGGAGATGTGTTACACTACCACGCACTGCTTGGCACAAGCACGATTGGCATTCTCTAACACTTGCTTATCAAGATCGTGACGACTATCCGCTACGACACTACTGTGACATCTGTGAAGAAGAAAGAGATCCACAACAATGGTTTTATAAGTCTGAAACTTGCGACAATGCCATGCATATCAAATGTGGTCTCGGGAAATATCCATTTATCAAGGCCGGAAGTAAATACACATGCGAGGATCATCCACATCAACTCACTTTCGTCCAGAAGACCTATTACTACCCCGAATGCGTTCGTTGTGGTGAGCCCTGCCAAGATCTAGCCCTCGAGTGTGAAGAGGATGGGTGCAAATATATTGTTCATTATAACTGCATAAGACCTGATTCGCCTCCTCGTTATCCTTATATTGATGGTGACAGTGATTGCTAAAACTTCTTGTTATGTATGATACCACTTGTTTGGCAAATTTGGTGTGGGAAAACAGAGTGGTTGTGCTTAGTTTAGTCTTGCTTTTCTTCTTTGTATTACTTTCTGTGATATTAGCAGTGGTTTCGCAAGCTGATATTGTTCTCTTTTCTGGTATATTATTTCTTTTCTGGTATATTTATTATGAATTAAATAAAGAAGTTGACAGCGGCTTTTGCTCCGAAGAGGTTAAGGGATTTGTTTATCACGTTTCCTATACTTGTTCTACATGCAACATTCAAGTTCACAAAGACTGTATTTCATTGCCACGCCACATCAGACTCAATCTTCATTCCCATCCCATTTCTCACTACTTTTTCCTCTGCATTGACCACCATGATTCTAGAGAATGGGATTGCAGAATCTGCTATAAAAAAGTAAACATTGAGCATGGGTGTTAGTGTTGTCCTCGGCCAGGTTGCGATTTTGCTATCCATGTCTAGTGTTCCATTCAGGACAAGTTTTTACGGTGTGGTTGAGGTAGAAAATCCAGACGAATTTGAGGAATCTGATTCGTTGTATTAACCTATGAGTTGCATCATTCGTATTGTCAAGGAAATCGGAGTTGGAAAAGATGTCATAGCTGGAGAGATAGTACATGTTGGTCATAACCACAACCTGATATTCTCAAATGAGATTGAGGATAAAAAATATTGCAATGGTGCGTGCTACCTGTCCTATCTTCATTTTACTGTTTTGAACACTGTGATTTCTTTCTAAACAAGGATTGTGCTGAATTGCCGAGAATGCGTCGAGTATGGTTCGATGCAAGGCCCTGGAGTCTTCTCACAGATGATATTTTCGGATGTTGTATATGTGGCATTGATTGTAATGTTTTCTCTTATAAACTGGATACTGGTGTTGATATTGATGTCAGCATATGCCTAAGATGTGTTACAATATCTCACAGCTTCGCACATCAAGCAGATAAGCCACATTACCTCTTCTTCGAAGCCGGGTATGAAGGCGAGTGCAATGTTTGTAAACAATCAGGGGACAACAGATGGAATTTTCAGATGCAAGGATTGCACATTTGCTGTGCACATGAGATATGTCATATTTCCACGCATTGCTTGGCATAAGTGTGATCAACATTTGTTGAAGCTTGCTTACCAAGACCGTGATGACTTTTCGGCACGACACTACTGCGACATCTGTGAAGAAACAAGAGATCCGCAGAAATGGTTTTATCATTGTGAAACTTGTGACAACGCTATGCATGTCAAATGCGTTCTTGGGGAATACTCACTTGTCAAGGCCGGAATCAAATACAAATGCAAGGATCATCCGCATCAGGTCACTTTCGTCAAGAAGATATATTACTACCCCGAATGCATTTGCTGCGGTGAGCCCTGCCAAGATCTCTCCCTTGAGTGTGGAGAGCATGGATGCAAATATATTGCTCACTGGAAATGCACAAAACCTTATGATATTGACAGTGACAAAGATGGTGGCGGACAGGCGGGCAATGATGTTTGAAGCTGGTTCAGTCTCTAAACTAAAACTGCTTGTGATGCATTAAACCTTCGTCTTTGTATTTCTTTTGTGATATTCACAGTGGTCTTGTAAGCCGTATTGTTTTCTTTTTCTGGTTTTCGAATTCTGATCATGTTTGTTGGGCATTCTCCCTGCAGTGTTCTTATTACAATCTATGTGTTATACTGATAATAATGTCAATCGAACTAAACTCAATTATAAAACAAACGAGAATTGAAATATTCTTCACGACATTATATGCGATATTTAATGTTCTAGTTGGGAGCATCAAATTAAAGTTCTAATATTTTAACCAATGTTAACAAAGTTGTGAGCATCAACTCAGATTTGATATGGATTTTTTAATATTTTGAGGCCAGCTAGAGTAGGAATACAAAATATTTTGTTTTAATCTGGACCCTCCAAATTTTGTATCTAACGGTGTAAGTTAGTCAAGGAGGAAATGGATAAGCAAAGAACATGCACAAATTAAATATTCATCACCAACAGTCTATGCTATATTTAATGTTCAAGTTGCATGTATTAAACTAAGTTAATTCAGATTCCATTTATGTGAGCTGTCTAATTTATAATATTTTTAGGTTGGCTGGAAGTAGGATTACAAAGGTTGGAGCCAAGCATTGACTTGGTTGCTGCAAGTGAGAAAAACTTAGATCAGAGGAGAGACATGGCGGAGCTTCACCACATGAGTCACAAGCATCCATTGTTATTCAACGGCGACACCACTGATCCAAGCGACTGCATTTACGACTGCACTGGCTGTGCGAAAGATGTGTCAAGTCCGAGCTATAGCTGCGCGGAGTGCGGTTTTTACCTCCATAAAAGATGTGCGGAGGCGCCCTCGGAGATTCAACACCCTGCTCACCGCGACCACCCTCTTCTTCTTCTTCTTCTGCCTTCGGAACATCCGAAAGGAGAAGTCGATTGCAGCTTTTGCAAACAAATGGTTAATGGATTTATTTATAGTTGCTCTTCTTGTGAATTTCACCTTGACTTTGATTGCGCTTTGCTTCCCCACTACACTAGTGCTGGGGACTTCATTGAGACCAGCCATGTTGCCCACCAACATCCATTTGTTTCCATTAATCCAACTCGATCTTTCGAGTGCGTCGGTTGTTTCGGCCGATTAACTGATGCTTCATATGCTTGTTTTGATTGTAAAATGTTTGTCCATGAAAAATGTCTTGAACTACCCACTAAAAAAGATCACTCTTGCCACCGCAAACACCAGATTGTGCTGGATCTCAAAGCCAACTCCTCTGTTTGCAACCTGTGCCAAACCATTCGACACGGATTCTTTTATCCTTGTAACCCTTGCCGGTTTAACATTCACACTGGCTGTACTTCACCACCACCAATTATTGAAGATAAATCTCATCATGATCACCCATTTTCTTTGTTATTAAAACCAAATGACCCTTTCGATTGTGATGCATGTGGCAACCAAGGAAACCATGTTTCTTATATTTGTTCTGAATGCAACATTCAAGTTCATAAGGATTGCATTTCATTGCCACACCACATTAGACTAAGTCTCCATTCCCATCCCATTTCCCACCACTTTTTCCTCTGCATTGACCACAATGATTCCAGAACTTTGGATTGCAAAATCTGTTACAAGAAAGTAAACACCGAGCATGGGAGTTTTTATTGTTCTCGGCCGGGCTGCGATTTCATTATCCATGCCAAGTGTGTCTATGATAAGTGGCAATTGTATGGTGTGGTTGAGGTAGAAAATCCAGATGAATTTGAGGAATCTGATAAGTTGTATGAAGCTGGGAGTTGCATCATTCGTAAGGTCAAGAAAATCGAAGTTGGGGATGAAGTAATAGCTGCAGAGATAGAACATGTCAGTCATGAGCACAACTTGATACTCTCAGATGAGATTAAGGATAATACATATTGCAATGGGTGTGTTCTACCAATCCAATCCTCGTTTTACAATTGTGCACAGTGTGATTTCATTCTTGACAAGGCCTGTGCCGAATTACCAAAAAAGTGCCGACCATGGCATTATGCAAAGCCCTTTAGTATTCTCACAGATGGTGTTTTCAGATGTGATCACTGTCACTACGAGTGTAGCGGTTTCTCTTACAAATCGGACGATGATGTTGATCGCATGTGCCTCAGATGTGCTAAAATACCTCACAGTTTTGTTTATCAAGCAGATAAGCCATATTTCCTCTTCTATGATGACAAGTATGAAGGCAAGTGCAATGCTTGTTGTAAAGATTCAAGGCAAGACAAAGGGATGTTTCAATGCAAGGATTGCAAATTTGCTTTGCATAGGAGATGCGTCACATTACCACGCACTGCTTGGCACAAGTGTGATCAACATTCTTTGACACTTACGTATCAAGATCCCAATGACTGACTATCCGCTACGACACTATTGTGACGCCTGCGAAACAGAAAGAGATCCACAACAATGGTTTTATCATTGTGAAACTTGTGACAAGGCTATGCATTTCGAGTGTGTTATCGGAGGGCACAAATTTATCAAGGCCGGAAGTAAATACACAGACAAGGATCATCCACATCCTCTCAGTTTCGTCAAGAAGATCTATTCCTATCCTCAATGCGTTCTCTGCGATAAGCCCTGCCAAGATCTAGCCCTTGAGTGTCGAGACGATGGATGCAAATATATTGTTCATTGGAGCTGCGTAAAACCGCTTTAGACTAAACTAAAATTGCTTGTAATGTATGAAACCACATAATTAGCAAACTTGGTGTGGGAGAACAGAGTGGTTCTGCTTAGTTTAGTTTTATTTTTCCATGGTCTTTGTATTACTTTTTTGTGGTATTAGCAGTGGCCTTGTAAACTGTAATGTTTTCTTTTCTGGTATATGATACAGTTCCTTGAGGAGTTTTCCCTGCTTTTTTGTTCATGCGTGCCAGCTTTTGTAACTCTGAATTCGCTCATTATCGTTCAATGTTGTTAAAGAATCTTACTCTCTGGTAATCCTATTACCGAAAAAATATAACATTTATGAACTAAACGGGCCTATATGTTGTTGTTACCTTTACCAGATCATTGTTTTTTGATGTAAACAGATTAACTCTTCCCGATGTTTGATCCAAATTCTGTCCATACGTGTCAAGAAGTGAACATAGATGAAGCGGAATTACTAGTATTGGATAACTGAAGAGGTCTCCAATAATGATTTAAATAAACTATTCTTTTGAAGGAAATGAGTGACTCGTATGTAGCAAAATTATAATTCAGTTAAGCAAATAGGACTTAAGAAATGAGATTAATCACTAAAAAGGATCTGTCAGACAAGGAACTATTTCTCTACTACATCACATTCGAGAGGTACAATAGCGCGATTGGGATATCTGTTTCCAGCATGTACATCGCAGTGGGAACAAGGTGGCTGATGGCCTTGCGAAGTTAGCAGACACCAACAGTTTTGAAGTTGTCAATTTCCTCTCGCCACCTCTGCAAGTCTCCTATCTCCTTCATGAGGATAATGTTGCTCCTATGGTTTCTAGTTAAATAGCAGTCGTGTTAGTCCTTCATTATTAAAAAAAACAAAGACGAGTTAAGCAAATGAGTATTTAAACATTATTCACCATAGTCTATGCTATATTCAATGTTTAAGTTGCGAGCATCAAATTGAAGCTTTAATATTTTAACCAATTTCAACTGAGCTGCTAATTGATGCGGATTTTTTAAATATTTTAATCAGTTCTGAAATATTTGGAGGCCAGCTGGAGTGGGAATACAGAAGTCGGAAACAACTAAGTTAATTCAGATTCCATTTCGACGTGCGTCGTTTAATTGTTTAACCAATTTCATGAGTAATATTTTGAGGCTGGCTGGAATAGGATTACAAAAGATGGAGCCAGGCATTGAGCTGCATGGTGCCGTAAGTGAGAAAAAAATGGAACAGATGAACGCAGAGAAGAAGGAACATGGCGGAGCTTCACCACATGAGTCATGACCATCCATTGCTATTCAACGAAGACACCAGCAGTCCAAGCAACACCACTTACCACTGCGCTGCCTGTGCGGAAAAGGTGTTGGGTTCGAGCTACAGCTGCAGGGAGTGACGGTTTTACCTCCATAAGAGATGTGCGGAGGCGCCCTGGGAGATTCATCACCCTGCTCATCGGGACCACTCTCTTCTTCTTCTTCCAGCTTCGGAACATCAGAAACTAGAAGTTCGTTGCAGCATCTGCCGGTTCAAGGTTAAGGGATTTATTTATGAATGTTCTCGTGGATTTTACCTTGACTTTAATTGCGCTTTGCTTCCACGTGACACTGTTGGAAACTTGATTAATGTTGGAAGCGTTGAAAATGGACACTTGATTTATTACTCGAACAAATTTATTACAATCCGAACCAAAGGTACTTGCTGCTGCAAGTTTTTCAAACACACTTATTAGCACACTCTTATTTTTGCACTCACTTGTTTTTGTTTCTCACGCACTTCACTCACACATAATGAATTTTGTTTTAATTAAGTTTGATTTTCAACACTCCCCTCAAACTTGATTTTTCATTCCAAGCTTTTCTCTTAATTTGTAAAATGTATCTGCTTTCAACGACTTCGTAAAAATGTCTGCCAATTGATCTTCAGTTCCGCAGTAGGCTAGCTCCACATTTTTGTTCTTCACCTGCTCTCGTATGAAGTGATACTTTGTATCAATAAGGTTACTTGGTTATGGGAGACGGGATTCTTTGCGAGAGATATGGTCGATTTGTTGTCAACATATAATGTAGTTGGTCCCTCTTGTGCAAAATTTAGTTCGTCCAAAATATTCTTCAATCAAATTGCTTGGCAAGTGGACGCTGCAGCGGCTATGTATTCTGCTTCACATGTTGAGAGAGCTATCTTTTGTTGCTTCTTTGATGACCATGAAAATGTTGCAGAGCCGATATGAAATAGGTATCCAGAAGTGCTTTTTCGATCATCTATGTCTCACCCGCAATCACTGTCAGAATATCCAACTAACTTCAAATTTTGTGAATGCTTGTAGAATAATCCATGATCTAACGTACCTTTGACATATCTCAAAATTCTCTTTGCCTCAATCCAATGATCTTGTTTTGAATTCTCCATGAATCTACTTACCAGTCCCACAGCGTATGTTATGTTTGGTCGTGTGATAGTTAGATACCTTAAACTTTCAATGATGCTTTTGAACAACGTTGGATTCACCGGTTCTTTTGTTGAATCAATATTTAATTTCATGTCTGTTTCAGCTAGAGTGGCTACTGGCTTGCAATCTTTGATTTTGAATTTGTTTAAGATTTTCTCCACGTACTTCTTTTGAGATATAAATATTCCATCTTCATTTTACTTCACCTCGACTCCAAGAAAATATGGCATCTCCCGATATCTGTCATTTCAAATTCTTTAGTCATAGCTTTCTTGAAATCGTGAAACATATCTGGGTTGTTTCCGGTGAAGATCGTGTCATCCACAAATAAGCACACGATCATGATATCACCATCTTTATTTCTCTTTGTATATAAGGCATGCTCGTTTGGACTCTTTGTGAACACATTCTTTTGAAAATATTCATTTATTCTTGTGTTCCATGCTCTTAGTGCTTGTTTCAATCCATATAAGGTTTTCTTCAAGTGATAAGACTTTATCTTCATGGCCTTGTTTAATGTACCCTGGTGGTTGCTTGATATAAACTTCTTCTTCTAGGTACAATTTAGAAATGCCGACTTCACATCCATCTGATCAATCTTCCATTTGTTTTATGCTGCAACTGTTGTGAGGAGTCTGATAGTGTCGATCCTTTCTACTGGAGCGAATACTTCGTCATAGTCTATTCATTGTCTTTGCTTGTAGCCTTTGGCAACTAGTCTCGCCTTGTATTTCTATACTTGTCCTTCTTTATTTGTCTTCGTCTTGTACACTCACTTGACTCCAATTGGATCATGTCCTTCTGGTAGGCTTGTGAGCTCCCACGTATCATTTCTTTCTATCGATGCAATATCTTTATTCATGACATTCTTCCACTTGTCATCTTCAATTGCTTCTTCATATGTTATTTGATCACTTCTTGCAAGTAAACAAAAAAGTGAAATATTTTGAGTTTCGTAATCTTTGTACCTTTTTGGTACTTTTCTCTCCCTTGTAGATCTCCGAACTTCAGTTGGGTGTTCTTCAGGATTTTCCATTCTGGTACTGATGCTGATGCTTGATGAAGATGGTTCAGTCGGATTTTGTTGAGGACCTTGATTACCACCTTGTTCATCTTGGTTGATGAAGTTATCATCGTCTTTATCTTCGTTAAAAAATAGTCTTTCAACTTTCTTTTCTTATGTGCTATATCTCCAGTGTTATGCTTTGTCGAACTCAACATCTCTTGAGATTATCAACTTCTTAGTGAGAGGATTGTATAGTCTATAAGCCTTACTTCGTTCATCATAGCCAATGAAATTGCATTTCTATCCTCTATCATCAAGCTTCTTTCTTATCTGCTAAGGTACTTGGGCATATGCAATGCATCCAAAGATATTGAGATGGCCAATTCCTGGTTTTTTACTGCTTCATGCTTCGTTCGGTGTCATGTTCTTCACTCTTTTTTGGACAACGATTCAATAAGTAAACTGCACATCGAACTATTTCGGCTAAGAAATTTCTTGGTAGATGCTTACCTTTTACCATGCTCCTTTCCATGTCGATAATGGTGCGATTCTTTCTTTCTACAACTCCATTTTGTTTAGGCGTGTATCTAACTGTCAACTGATGAATGATATATACCATGCTCCTTGCAAAAATCTTCAAATAACTTTAATGTATACTCGTCTCCTCTATCAGATCTGAGTATCTTTAAGTATTGGTGTCTTTGCTTCCCCGTCATTGCTTTGAATTCTTTGAATTTATTCAATGCTTCTGATTTTTCTTTAAGAACATATACCCAACACTTTCTGTTGTAATCATCAATAAAGGTCATGTAGTACATGTTTCCTCCAAGTGATGGTATGTCGAAAGGACCAGCTATGTTAGTGTGGACTATCTCCAATGTTCTTCTTGCTCTCCAAGAGTTGCTAACTTCAAAGCTTTGTCTGTGTTGTTTTCCTTTGATGCAGGCCTCACACAAGTGATTTGGGGGGTTAATTTCTGGCAGTCCATTCACCATCTTTGCTTTTGACAGTAGCTTCAAGCCAGAAAATCCAAGATGCTCATACCTCAAATGCCACAACCATGGATCGTCTTTGATTGCAGTCTTCATGCACTTTACTTCTCCCGACTCAATGTCAATGGTGAAGAGACGCTTCTTCGTCATATTGACTTGGGCAACTAATTCACCATTATTGTTTTTAATGACAAGTGAGCGATTTTTCACATGCACTTCATATCATTTTTCTAGAAGCTGGTCAAGACTTATATGTTGCTTTTCATAGTCGATACATAGTAGAGATATGATATGTATCTTTTTTCTCCATTTTTGTGGGTAATCATGACTTTTCCCTTGCCTTTGACCTCTGTGTGCGAGTTGTCACCAAAAGTTACTCATCCACGGATCGTTTCATCTAACGCCACAAAAAACTCATTTCGACCACACATATGATTACTGGCACAATTATCAAGATACCAAATATTTTCCTTTGATTCTTTGTAACACCCCGATCCTGATTCGGATCTGAAGCGCTACATTCTGGTCACCCAAAGACCGTCCCATCAAATTTCCAATTTAAAATCAAAAGTTTAGCCATCAATTAAAAGCATTAAACATCCATAAATCTATTAAAGTAAATAAGCATTTAAATAAGTTTACAAAATAGGATCTCCGAGTTTAAAACATCGTAAACCAAAATAATATTTCAAATAGAGTTACAGGCTCAACAGTGGTAAGGTTCTATGAATACATTAGCCCAACTAAAATAACAAGTACTGTACTCTAAAGAGAGTGTCGTGCTGGGAAATCCTCCTCGATGTGCTCCTCCAAGAGATGACCTGTCAACTTACACACGAAAGAAACCACACATCCGTACGCTGAGCTAACAAAGCTCAGTGGTACATTTCTACTCTACCACAATTCGTGAATATCATAAAATAAGCATGCAAGATAATATAGTCAAGAGAACAGAGATAAGGCTTTTCTATCTATGGGATATCATCTAGCCTACACTAGCTAGAGTTCTTAGATCACATATCTCAAAGAATCATTAAGTCTACAACAAACCTTACATAATCCACAAGTTTTACCATACTCGAGGTCACATAGCCTATCGAGATACTCGAGCTCACACAGCCCATCGAGATAAAACATGCTATACCCTTGATCACTCAGCCATAGGGTGCATAAGCTATCAATCTATAGCAACCACAAAACATACATAAATACATCCACACATCATTCACATAATGGCCGACAAAGCCCTACTTTACCCGTGCTCACATAGCCGTCGGGTTACCAGTGCTTACACAGCCATCAGGTTAATAGACCGTATCTGGATCACCATAGCCACGGATACATCCTAGACATATTTGGATCACATTAGCCACAAGTAGTCTTTACCTGAGGTCACTCAGACAATCAAGTTACTCGAGCTCACTCATCCTATTGAGTTGATTACCTTATCCGGATCACCTTATCCACGGTTAGGTTCAAATCGCACCCAGATCACTTAGCTAGTGGGTACGTCGGATGTACTTGATCATCCAGCCCGAAGTACACATCCCCTTATATAAGTACCGTAGTACTGAATCTAGGACATCCAGATTCTTTTTTATCAACTATAAGATAATACATGCTCCCTGAGCATTCATACACCTCACCAAGAGGTAAGTAGCACCAAGCCAAGCCATCAACAAATGCCCCAAGGCATAACCTTAACCATCACATCTATATCGAGTCATCATTTACCAAGTTATTGCACATTATTATCACCTATAAGGGTTAAACCCCAGTTTCTCAGTTTTACAATTCGTTTTATCACATTAGAAGCCTATTGGGCCTTAGTCCTCGAACTATAGTTCTCTCGAACTCAAAATGCATTTCTCAGACAGACTGCCCAGATTATATCGATACACCCCTAAAGTGTATCGATACACTCCCCCGTATCGATACACTTCCCACGCGTACTGATACCCAGCTTACAAACATAGGATCTTAACCCACGACCTCGTACTGATACACGAAGACGTGTATCGATACCCTTAAGGCGTACCGAAACACCCAAGGCGTATTTGTACTGAAATTGGCTACTAGAATTTTAGGTAGAGAAAAGGTATCGGTAAGCTCCCCACGCGTACCAATACGCCCCTTGCATATCGCCTGAGAAAGGCCAACATTTACATAAGGGTACCGATACAGCCCACCCCGTATCAGTACATAAACCCATAATTTGAATTTTGGAGTTCGAGTTTCATCCCCAAAGCCCTAAAAATCCAAAAACTCAACCCCAACTACGAGCAATGAAATTTTACAATTATCTACTGTTATAACTTACCAATCAAATTGATATAATATTTAAAGGCTAAGGGCTAAACTTTTTTAGAGTAAGGGCAAATTGGTTTCGTTAAAAATGAGTTGAACAGAGGATGGTGATGCTGGTAATGCTCAAGGGTGTAATGCATATAATTCCACATTCTAGACTGTGAACGAATTTTTTATCTCTGTATTTATAGAACTTGAAAATACTGATTAAGTAGATTTCGAATGGCCAGTCATACAAACTCTTAATTGTTGCAGCTGCGTGCGTTAAACCTTCTTTCATTTGCTTGGCATGAATATGTCACGGGGCTAGGGCTCAACCCTAGTGATCCGTGCAGCCTTAGACGCCCTTGGCGCTAATCGGTCGATTCGCGCGCCTAAGTAAGCCTTCAACCAGCCTTGCGAGTACTCCTGCTCGGCAACGGCTCGGACAAGCCCTCTAGGCTTCGATGGATGCGGAAGCGCTTTAAGCACTATGGTGGCTACTCTTGGCCACTCGAGAGGCAACTAGCTCGAAGAGCTTTGGGAACGAAGACAATTGAAAGAACAAGAGGAGAAATAGAGTAAATGCCTTAGAGTCTTATTACTCTTCTCAAATGAGAGAATGAATGGAATGAGTTGGATGATGGTTCATACCAATGAGAGTGGGAAGCTCTCTATTTATAGTTGAGCTCCCACTCAATCAATGGTCCAGATCGATTTACATGGATGGCCATGATTAGCCCAAATCCTTACAAGAATCTCTAAACTAGGAAAGAATATCAAATCCTACCTAATTACATCAATTAGTAGGTTTCTTTCCTCAGATAGTTGATCACACCCGATATGGCAAGATTCCTCGTTTGACTTCTTGTCTCTTGCCATTTCTGAAGAGCTAGTGTGATCGGGCTCTCTAGCATTCTCCAAGTGTTGGGCCAAGTCTGGTGGTCTTGGCAAGTCCGATGATCCGCTTTGAACCTCTTGGGCAGATCCTTGCGCAACTGTCTCGGACCAAAAGATTTGGGCCGTGACATTCTCCCCCACTGAACTTGGCGACGCCCTCGTCACTGCACTAGAACGATCCTGGGTAGGGCCTCCTTGGATGCTGCTACTTGTTGCCTCAGCTTGGTGCGGTTCCCCCATATGAGCTGCTCGCCTCGGCTCCTGCCGCCTTGAAATCCCTCGATCCTCTACACCATTACTCACATCGTCTTGGTGGCTTCTCGACGTCTCGGCTTGCTCATGTCCCCCCATAAGGACTGCTCGCTCCGACTCTTCCCGCCAAGTGATGTCGCGTGCTATGACGCCTTCAGATACATTGCCGTTGTAGGAGCTTTCTCCTACAAGCCTTGGTTTACCTTGATCCCGTGGTAAAGTATTGGGTGTCACCACGTTGAACACTGGACGAACTCCCAGACTCGTCAGCCTATCAGTTTGGCTCCTTAGAACTCTGAAAGGTCTCTTCCAAGCTTTGTCTCCTCCGCACAGATGGTTAGGTCCAGCTCGACCTATACTCATCAAACTCGGCAAATCAAACTCAAAAACACTGGAGTTGTGTTTGAGATGTACCTTTCTCTCGGTTGCATTTACTCCAAAATGGGTCAACCCTTCTGTCTCCACGAAGTCTGGCCCCTTTTGCATTGAACCTCCCTCATTGAAGTTCTTTGCACGCATCGGCACCTTTTGCCCAAGGTCCGTTGCCCCTCGTTGCACTCGCCCCTCTGACTTGAAGTTTGGTGTACTCTTCTTGCATCGACCCTTCTTCCTCGAAGTTCGGTGCTTCCTCTTGCGTTGGCACTTCTTCCCCGAAGTTCTTCGCTCGATCCCCACCTTGCCCAAAGGTGATGTCTCCAAGGTTGCAATGTCCCCCGGCTTAGCCCCCTTCGACGCTCCATTGGTCTCAAAAGCGATGTTCTTTCCCCGAACATCCTCGGTAAGCTCTCTCCTAGCCTTCTTGGACATGTTCACCTTTTTCTACTTTCGGTCTCCCTTGGCCTTGGCAGAACTAGACGGTTTCGAACCAAGCTTTGTAGCCTCGCTTCCCTCGGGCTTGTCCCTCATCTTGGACTCCTTGGCTCGAACTGGGCATCTCCGCAACTTGTGAGGCCCCCTTACACTAGTAGCACTCCAATTGCTTCTTCTTCACCCTCGGCTTGACGGCTTTTTCATTCGCTATCGCACCATGGCTCGACCTTGGCTTGACTACTTTGGCACTCGTAGTCGCACCCTGGATTTCCCTTGGCTTATTGACACTCGCAATTGCGCCAAGTCGCACTACTTCCCCTTCTGGCTCATCTTCTCTCTTGATGAGTGCAGCAAGGCGATTCTTTTCGGGACAGCTCCTTATCACATGTGGGCCATCGCAGAAGTAGCACTTCATCCTCAGATAGTTGATCACACCCGATATGGCAAGATTCCTCGTTTGACTTCTTGTCTCTTGCCATTTCCGAAGAGCTAGTGTGATCGGGCTCTCTAGCGTTCTCCAAGTGTTGGGCCAAGTCTAGTGGTCTTGGCAAGTCCGATGATCCGCTTTGAACCTCTTGAGCGGATCTTTCGCAACTGTCTCGGACCAAAAGATTTGGGCCGTGACAAATAGCAATGATTTAGCAATATCAATGGCAACATAAATTGATTTGAATAGCTGCAACAATAAATGTTGTAATTTAAATTGATTTTTTAATGCTCATGGCTGTCAATTTTGGAATGATTTCGGTCTGATCACTTCCTTTCTATATTCAAATTTTAATGCTATTTAATTGCTGTCAAATCATCTCATGATTTTATTCCTTTTTTCTGCAATTTATTAGCTGGAAAATTGACGCGTTAATGAATTAAAAATCAAAGGAATTTGACAGTTTCGGAAGTAATTTAAATCAGCATTTAAAATTGAATTAATTCTATTTTAATTGGACTTTTTGCCCTCTGAAATATGTCTATAAATTGAGAGCGATTTGTTTCATTTTTATTATCCCAAAACCAACAAAGCATTTGTCTTCTTTATTATTTCCGAGCAAAGGTTTTCAAGATTCCATTTTTTCGAGTTCTTTAAGTGAAGAGCAGTATCACCTTTGTCCACTCTAAAGTTTGGGTGTACAAACTCTCGGAGAGTCCATGCTAACCTCAGGGAGACGATCCGTCTATTGCAGTAACTACACCAATTATGGCGAATCTGTTTATAAGACAATGATATTTACCACGACACGGTTCAAGTTCTATTTTGGTCTTTTTATTTTATTTTCAGTTAGTGCTAATGCCCTGGTTTTGCATTATTATTTTCCAACAATTTAGAAATAGATTATATACTGCAAAATGTTGAACCAATTGAGCAAGTTAGTTTCAGACCTATCCAAGCTCGACGCACTAGACGAGTTTAACTACCGGATACGGTCTTAGAGAATCATGATATTCTTTGAACAATTGGACATGGATTACGTGCTGATCAATCCAGAGCCATCACAGCTAATCTCTGATGCTACATGCACAATCATTACCAACGAAGACCTCGCAGCTGTCCAAGTGTCCAACAATATATTCCAGAAAGACAACAAGACGGTGCGAGGACACCTGCTGAGCCGCATGTCAAACAAATTGTTTGATATGTTTCACAAAGAAAAGAGTGTCAAGCTGATTTGGGATACTCTTAAGGTGAAGTACGGAGCCGACGACACTGGAATCAAAAAATATGTGGCCGGCGAATTGCTAAAATTCTAAATGACGGACGAAAAGTCGATCATGGAGCAAGTGCATGACTATGAGAAGCGGGTATCCGACATTCTTTCTGAAGGAATAAAAATGTGCAAGGTGTTGCAAGCCGACGTCCTCATCGAGAAGTTGCCCAAATCCTGGTCCGACTACCATAATTCTCTCAAACACAAAAGGAGAGATATGACAATTATGGAATTAGTGGCCCATATTAAGATAGAGGAGGTAAACCGTTTAAAAGACAAGGTCTCCAACTCTAGTCAATTTTCTTTAAGAGCTAACCTAGTTGAATTTGGTGGTGCCTCAGGTTCTAAATTTAAACCAAACAAAAAGGCAAACCAGAAAAAAAAACTAAACTTAAAAAGGCTACCAACTTCAATAAGCCAGGAAAAGAAAAGGCCCAGGGCAAAGTGGTCAATTGCTATGTATGTGGGCAGCCTGGACATAAGGCCTACCAGTGTCAACAACAGTCAGATCGCCAGAACCAACCACAACTCAATGTCGCAGAGAATACCAATGATGTTATTGCAACGGTGGTTTCAAAAGTGAATCTGGTGGAGAATGACACCGAGTGGGTCATGGACACTGGTGCTCCAAAAGGGAGTTGTTCACTAAGTTTGAAACTGTAGACAAAAGAGAGCAAGTTTACATGGGAAACTTCAGCAGCTCAAACGTGCTTGGAAAAGGGAAAGTTTTTCTCAAACTAACCTCGGGTAAAACTTTAGCTTTAAGCAATGTCTTGTATGTACCCACCTTAAGAAGAAATTTAACTAGTGGTGGATTATTGAATAAGGCGGACGTTAAACTAGTTTTTAAAGCAGA
Source organism: Hibiscus mutabilis (assembly GCA_019671005.1). NCBI lineage: Eukaryota > Viridiplantae > Streptophyta > Magnoliopsida > Malvales > Malvaceae > Hibiscus > Hibiscus mutabilis. The sequence goes on along the minus strand of CM033750.1, from coordinate 39,009,878 downwards.
TAAACTAATACTTTCCCGAAATGGAGATTATGTAGATAAAGGTTTTTTACAAAATGGTTTATTTATAATCAAAACCCAATTTAATGAGAATAATGAAGCCATTACTCTGCTTATACCGTTGAGATTCTTGATATGTGGCATGCTAGATTAGGTCATGTGAACTTACAATCACTTAAAAACTCATAAAAATGAAGTTAATACCTAATCTAGAAGATAATAGCTTTAACAAATGTAAAATTTGTGTATAAGCTAAGCATACTAAACCTACTTTTAAAACAGTCTCTAAACGTATATCTAAACTTCTAAAACTTATACATACTGATCTAGCAGACTTTAAAAACTGTGAAAGTAAGGGAGGAAAACACTACTACATCACCTTTTAGATTATTATTCTAGATATACAAAGGTTTATCTCCTTAGAACTAAAGCCGAAGCTGAGAACTTCTTCCTTATTTATAAGGCAGAAGTTGAGAATTAGCTTGATAGGAGAATAAAATGTCTTAGATCAGATAAGGGGTGGTGAATATGGATCTAATTTCCTTAAAGTGATGTGTGGAAAGAATGACATAATACATGAGACCTCTACTCCATAGTTTCCTCAACAGAATGACATTGTCGAAAGGAAAAACAGAACTTTAAAAGAGATTATAAACTCTTTGTTAATAAGTTCTGGTTATCTGATAACATGTAGAGGGGAAGCCATTCTCTCGGCCAATCATATATTGAACCGGGTACCTCATAAGAAATTAGACTGTACTCCATACGAATTGTGGAAAGGTTATGCACCAAATTTGCAATAACTAAAAGTGTGGGAGTGTCCAACAAAAGTAGGTTTGGCTGACTTTAAGAAGACCACTATCGATCATAAAACCGTTGATGCAGTGTTTATAGGGTATGCTACAAATAGTGCTGCATACATGTTTATGTCTTTAAGTGACTTCTCAGTTTGTGAATCTAGGGATACTGTATTTTTTGAGGACTCATTTCCCCTCAAAAAACCTAGATTAAATGTTGAGGCACAACGAGAAAGTCATATTCCTACTTCTTCTAGTAGTCTTGTTGTTACGCGTAATAAGTGCTACGCAAATGTGCAAGTATACACGTCGCAAGTTATAGTATAAAAGATATCGTCTCCACAGGGATTGGTGCCACTTCAAGAATCTAGTCTCTTACACTGTAAAAAGTAAAAACACAAATAAAAGATTATAGGAGTTTAACTAATAACAAATCTAAAAAGCAATAAAGTAAAAGAAAATATGAGATCAAATGAGAGAGAGATAGACCAGGTTATCGTGAGTTGAGGTGTGATAGCCGATTGGATCGTTTTGGTAAAAGAGTGCACGGGCAACTCAGTTGCCGTGGCAACTTGCACAACGGGGTTGCCTTGGCAACTAATCGATGGTTGCCTGGGCAACTAGTTGGGCAACTACTTGGGCGTCTGGGCAGCAACCTTCAAGGTTCGGCAGAGCATTCTTCAATGGTTTCTTCTTATCCCTAAGTCGAAACTCTAGCTACTTGTGCATGCCTTGATAATACATCCCTGCGTGAATCAAGGGTAAACAACAACCAATCTTGCGCTCCTCTTAGCCGTTGAAATCCTTAACTTATTCCTAAGTCGGATTAATCTTCACCATCAATAGATTGAATAAAGATCATATTCATTCGTTTCTTGAATCTAACTCTCTCGATATTAGATAAATAGATGAAATCACGAGATCCTCTCCCAATTCACTCGCAAACAAGAATAAGAACCAAGAATGAATAAACCTTGAAATAGAAAAGTACAAACTCTTATTACCTAAACAAAAACCAATAGTTTCTCACAACCACAAAACACAATAACCATAGCCAAGTAGATTTAGTTCATGGCTAGGTTCCAAAGAAACACAAGATAAACAATCTCTAGCATGAACCCAATAGAACAAGAAAGAAAAGATGAAGCTTGTCGAAAATCCCTTGCTTTCTCCCTTGGACTTGTCGAAATTTCCCTAATGCTCTCTCTCTGGATGGTCGAAATCTCCTTGCTATTTATAGGGCTAGGCCAAAGTCCTTCTTTGAGGAGGAGTTTGAGTTGGAATTAAATTATCTTTAAAGAATATAATTTTTTATTATAATTGTATTCCTACTAGAACTTCTCCTATCTTCTTGGAATTTAATTCTTCTTTAATCTCTGCATGGAAATCAAATTCCTTTGGGTTTGGGCTTTGCTCCACGTCATCTTGGGCTTGTATAGTCATTAATTTCGACATCCCTATTGTATTTTCTCTTTGTCGACAATTGCCATGGCAACTGGCTCGGCGTCTCCTTCATGCATTGCCCTAGCAACTAGCTCGACATATCCTTCATGCATTGCCCTGGCAACTAGCTCGGCATTGCTTTGGCAAGTGATCCTGCACATACACACACAAAGCACACCAAAGCAGCATCTTTTCCACAAAAACTACCAAGTTATGTAATCAAGCTCAACGATGGAAGGAAACATGGATTAATGCATGAATAGCTAATTATGCAACTAATATGAGCCTAAGTCTAACAATAATATGAGTAAAAAGGGTAAGAAAATTAGTACTTTTGAACACTTATCACACCCCCAAACTCGAACTATTGCTTGTCCTCAAGCAATGCAAACTCATAATTACCGCCAAGACTTCAATTTTCACAAACTTAGCTTTGAACTTGATTTCAATTCTACGAACGGGGCACAAAGTATGATTGGCTTTTTATTTTTCGGAAAACTTAGGAGTTACTCGGAATCAAACTATAATGCTTGTGAGTGTGTGCGGAGTTGTGTGCAAGTTGATTTTTCGGATTCTATGCAAACAAGAGGTTTTCAAATTACTTCATTGGGTTCTTTTTAACATGTTTGAACTAGAGCCAGTGTTGGGCACCTCTAGTGTTTTGTTTTTAGTTTTCTTAAGTTAATTTAATCGACTAGAGCCGGTTTCGGGCACCTCTAGTTAAATTTTTTTTAACACATCCTAGAGCCAGTTTCGGGCACCTCTAGTGATCAATTTTTTTAGCACATGCTAGAGCCAATTTCGGGCACCTCTAGCATTCATCCAATTCTAATCCCTTAATTTGTTAATTATCAACCTAAGTTTACTAGAATTCCTTAATTCAATCAAACCACAACAGTGTTTCATCAAATTTAGCATCATAGTAAAATTCTAAGTTTTTCCATGGTTATCCTAGAATAAAAATTCTATCAATTAAGTGCATTGGCAAAGTCATCATCGAATATTCATCAAATCTAAGCAATTCTTGTTCCAATTAAAGGCATGGCAAGCAATTTATGTATCCTAAATGTAATACTTAAGTGAATGTAACTAAACATGGTAACTACTAATAACAATCCCCCCCAAACTCGAGTGAGACATTGTCCTCAATGCATGCATAAAAATAATGAAAAATAAAAATAAAAATGCATACGAGGACTTACTCCGAGAGTTCGTCATCGTAGATGATTAGTTTCCTTTTGGTCGGTGTCTTGATTCTCTTGCTTGAACGCGATGGTTGTTTTCTTAGGAGTTGATTCGAGCATAGGTGCCTTACCTTTGGCTTTTGCAGTGGTTGCCGGGATGTCTTTAGCTTTGGTTGCCGTGGCATCTTCAGGGCTGGTTGCCGTGGCGTCATCTTTTGCGGTTGCCGTGGCGACAGCTTCATTGGTTACCGGGGCAAGGATCTCGGCGGTAAATTTCCTTAGCATAGTAGTTGTGAGTCTTGTTGTGAAAAACAAAGAAAACCTGAAAACTAAAGATAATGAAAAAAAATAAAATATCTCCTAAAAAGAATGAAAATAAAAATAAAAAGAAAATATTGAAAGGAGAGCATGCTCATGCATCTCCTAAGTTGACCACTTCCTTGTTACGTTCCACATGGGCACCATTGTAGTGCTTCAATCTTTGTCCATTAACTTTGAATTCATGGTTGTCAGAGATGGACTTGATTATCACAGCACCATGGGAGAATGGTTTGACGACTTCGAATGGTCCTGACCATCTTGATTTCAGCTTTCTCGGGAAAAGTTTTAGCTGAGAATTGAATAGGAGAACTAGTTGCCCTGGCGTGAATTGCCGTGGCAATAGTTTCTTGTCGTGCCATCGCTTCGTTTTCTCCTTGTAGATTCGTGCATTGTTATAGGCGAGTGCATAGAATTCTTCTATCTCATTGAGATCCATCAAACGCTTTTGTCCGGCACTTTCCCAATCCATATTCATGGTCTTGATTGCCCAGTACGCCTTGTGCTCGATTTCCACCGGTAGATGACATGTTTTACCATAGACAAGTCGGAAGGGGACATACCTAAGGGTGTTTTGAATGCGGTGCGATATGCCCAAAGTCGTCATCTAGTCTTAATGACCAATCATTCCTTGAGGGATTTACAACTTTCTCAAGTATTCCCTTCAACTCCCGGTTGGAAATTTCGCTTGCCCGTTGGTTTTGGGTGATATGCCGTGCGATCTTGTGTGATATGCGAAGCATTGCAACATCTTGGCAATTAGTCTGTTGTCAAAATGCTTGCCTTCGTCGCTGATAATTGCTCTCGGCATCCCAAACCGTGTAAATATGTTTTTCTCGCAGGAATCGTGCACGGTCTTGGAATCGTTGTTGGGAACCGCAGTTTGCCTCTACCCATTTAGACTCATAGTCGACGGCAAGTAAGATGTAGAGGTTGCCGAATGAAGATGGGAAAGGTCCCATAAAGTCGATCCCCCATACATCGAACAGTTCCACCTCGATGATGTTTTGGAGTGGCATCTCATGTCGTCTAGAGATATTGCCCGTCCCTCCGCAACGATCACATTGCTTGTAAAAGTCTTGGGCATCTTTGTACAATGTTGGCCAATACAAACCGGGTTGCAAGACTTTGACGCGGTACAAGTTCCTCCAAAATGTCCTCCATAGGGTGAAGAATGGCATTCTTTGGAGTACATTCATTGTTGCTCTTCTTGAGGACACATCGGCGTATAACCCGATCTGCACATTGTTTAAACAAAAGAGGCTCGTCCCAAAAGTAATGCTTAGCATCATGGCGGAACCGCTTCTTCCCTTGGTGAGTAATGCCATAAGGAAAAATACCACAAACAAGGAAGTTAACTAAATCCGCGTACCAGGGTATTGCCGAGGCATGTCTTTGCCGCGGGCGATCGCTCCCAAGATTGCCGAGGCGTGCGCGTCAAAGACTGCTGCGGCGTCGAAAGTTGCCGAGGCGTGTGCATCCATGGTTGCCGAGGCGTCGTGGGTTGCTGAGGCGTTTAGGGTTGCCGAGGCATCAAGGGTTGCCGAGGCGTCAAGGGTTACCGAGGCAACTAAAATTTGTTCATCCAGGAATGCATCGCATATCTCTAGATCCGCGTCCTCCTTCCTATTGTGTTCTAAACGTGATAAGTGATCGGCCACTTGATTTTCTGTTCCTTTCATGTCCTTAATTTCAATATCAATTTCTTGTAAAAGTAATATCCAATGAATCAAACGAGGTTTGGCATCCTTTTTAGCAAATAGATATTTGATTGTCGAATGGTCTGTATGAACAATTACCTTTGTACCAATCAAATAGGATCGTAACTTGTCAAATGCGAAAACTACAGCTAGTAACTCTTTCTCCGTTGTTGTGTAATTCACTTGAGCACCATTAAGAGTTTTACTAGCGTAGTATATCACATGGAAGGTCTTACATGTGCGTTGGCCTAGGACTGCTCATACCGCGAAATCACTTGCATCACACATGAGCTCAAAAGGTAACGTCCAATCTGGTGGAATGACAATGGGTGCCGAGGCAAGCTTTTTCTTTAGGGTTTCGAATGCTTGGGGTGCAAGAATCATCAAAATCGAAGACTTTATCCTGTTCAAGCAGATTACACAAGGGTTTAGTGATTTTAGAAAAATTATGAATGAACCTCCTGTAAAAACCTGCATGTCCGAGAAAACTTCGAATTCCTTTAACCGAACTTGGTGGGGGGTAATCTCTCAATCACGTCCACATTGGCTTTGTCTACTTCAATTCTCTTGGATGAAATCTTGTGGCCGAGCACTATTCCTTCATCTACCATAAAATTGCATTTCTCCCAATTGAGGACTAAATTCGTTTCTTCGCATCTTGCTAACACCCTCTCTAAATTGCCGAGACAACCGTCAAAGTCATTACCAAAAACTGAAAAATCATCCATGAAGATCTCAAGGAAGTCTTCGACCATGTCAGAAAAGAGTGCCATCATGCATCTTTGAAAGGTTGCCGGGGCGTTACACAATCCGAACGGCATTCTTCGGAAGGCATAAGTACCGTATGGGCATGTGAAGGTTGTCTTTTCTTGATCTTCTGGTGCTATGGCGATCTGATTGTAACCTGAATAACCATCAAGAAAACAATAAAAGGGTTTTCCTGTAAGACGGTCAAGCATTTGATCAATAAAGGGTAATGGGAAGTGATCTTTCCTAGTGGCTTTGTTTAGCTTTCGATAGTCCATACAAACCCTCCAACCGGTCACAGTCCTGGTTGGGATAAGTTCATTATTTTCATTGTTTACCACTGTTATACCTCCCTTTTTCGGTACACATTGTACCGGACTTACCCACGTACTATCAGAGATAGGGTATATAATGCCGGCGTCAAGCCACTTGATGATTTCTTTCATTACAACCCCTTTCATGGCATGATTCAGTCTCCTCTGTGCCTCAATTGAAGGTTTGTGATCATCTTCCAGCAAGATCTTGTGCTGGGCTAATTCCCTTCAAGTCGGCAATTGTCCACCCTATTGCCTTTTTGTGTAGCTTCAACATCTTGATCAGCTTCTTTTCCTGCTCAGGCTGTAACTTAGAAGAAATAATTACAGGCAATGTATTATCGGTCCCTAAGTATATATATTTTAGTTGCTCTGGCAATTGTTTTAACTCAAGAATTGGTGGATGTTCAATAGAGGGTTTTTCGAGCTTATCTTCCTTACCTGAGTAGTCCAGTGGTTCAAAGTATGTACCTGGTCGATTGGCTAGCCAATTTGCCTCTTCTGGTTGTTCCTCATCGACCGGTTCTTTATACTCCTCATGTTCCTCTTGGTCGGCAATGTAGTTACCGAGGCAACTAAATTCCTCATCAAAGTTAAACTCTGCTGTGTCATGAAGAAGTTGGCATTCTTCTGGATCATCGACATGCCTTAGTGTTTGGAACACATTTAGTTTAACTTGCTGGTCATTCACCCTCATTGTGAGTTCTCCCTTTTCAACATCAATCAAGGTTCTCCCTATTGCTAGGAATGGTCTCCCGAGAATGATGGGTGCATGCTCATCTGCTTCACAATCGAAAACAATAAAGTCAGCGGGAAAAATAAATTTATCAACTTTTACCAGTATGTCCTCGATTTTTCCATCTGGATGCACATAGGATCTGTCGGCTACCTACAGCATGACTGTTGTAGGTCTTGCCTTCCCGATTCCTAGTTTCTGGAAAACCGATTTAGGCATCAAGTTTATGCTAGCCCCAAGGTCGCATAATGCTTTCCCGACATAGTGATTTCTAATGGAACAGGGTATTGTGAAACTTCCGGGATCCTTCAACTTGGGTGGCATACGATTGTGCAACATTGCCATGCATCCTTCTATTGCGGCAACTGTTTCAAACTCTTCTAGCCTTGTTCTCTTGGACACAATATCTTTAAGAAACTTGGCATAGTTTGGCATTTGTTCAATTGCTTCCACCAACGGCAAGTTGATGTGGACTTGCTTTAGGATATCAAGAAACTTCTTGAATTGATATTCTTGCTTTTGTCGCTTCAACATTTGTGGGAATGGTGGTGGAAGTCGGATATCTTCGATCCTTTCATTGGTTTGAAACTTGATTGACGGCATTGCCGGGACATCTGGAGTTGCCGAGGCATTATCAACTGGGGTTGCCGAGACATGCTTATCGCAAGTTACCGAGGCGTCTTTATCGTCGGTTGCCGAGGCATGTTTATTGCGGTTGCCAGCAATTCTCGGTTCAGCATCTGAGGCTTTGCCGCTAGGTTCGTCTTGATCTTTTTTGAGTTTTGTTTGACGAGCGGGTTTGAACCTCTCTAAGTTGTTGGCCACTTCTAGTGGTGATCGCCTTACATTGCTCATGGCGGTTCCTCTTGCGACTTCAGATCGCTAGGTAAACCTCCTTGTGGTCTAGTATTGATTTTGAGCAAACCTGTCCGACTTGATTTTCCAATGATTTGATTACCGCCTCTTGGTTTTGCAATCTCATCTCGGTCTGTTAATAAAAGCATCAGTTCTTTTTATGAAATTACTATTCTCAGCCATATAAGATTCAGTTTTCATCATAAAAGCATTTAGAGAATTTTCCAAAGAACTAGATGTTGTCGGTTGTTGTTACGACATCCATTGTCGTGGCATATTTTCTTGGAATCCCGATGCTTGTGCATTCTGATTGTTCCGGTTTAGAGCATTGTTGGGATTACTCCATGAAAAATTCGGTGCTTCTTCAAATTTGGATTGTATGTATTGGACATCACATTGTTGCTCGATTGTAATTCCCCACATAGAATTTGGATTCGGATTTCGCATACATTCGGAAGAATTATGGTTATCACCACATAACTCACAAAAAGAATCCATTACCTTGACTTCATGTGTGTTGTTTTTTTTTTGCATGTTCGGACCATCTTGGTTAAAGTGGCCAATTGTGCGAAATTGAATCGATGATCCTAGTTCATGTATTGTGGCTTGGCGTCTAACTCCTCCTCTTCTAGTAGATGGAAATTGATAGTCATTCTTGGCCAGCCTGTTTAAAATTTGCATTGCTTCCTCCGGTGACTTATCTAGGAGTATGCCGTTTGCCAAGGCATCTAGCATCATCTTTGTTGGTGTATTCACGGCGTTGTAAAACATTGTTACTTGAGTACACCCCGGGAATCCGTGTAGGGGGCATTTGTGTAGAAGTTCTATATATCGCTCCCAAGCCTCGTACATGGATTCATCATCTGCCTGCCGAAAAGAAGTAATATCGTTACGAAGCTTATCAGTCAAATTTGTAGGATTAAATCTAGCAAGGAAATCACGACAAAGATCAGTCCAAGATGCTATGGATCCGGCAGAAATACTATTCAACCATGCTTTTGCCCTATCCCTCAGTGAATAGGGGAATAATCTTAATCGTAATACATCAGGGGTGACTCCGTGTATCTTGAACGAATTGCAAATCTCGAGGAAAGATTTCAGATGTTGTCGTGCATCTTGATTCTTTGAGCCGCCAAATTGACCTATTGTGTTGATCATATTAAACATTACCGGTTTCAACTCAAAGTGGTCGGCTTCAATTTCAAGTGCGACAACTCCTGGGTTAGGTCCATCAAGATCTTCCTCAAGATAGTCTCGAATAGTTCTGTTTCGTGCAAGAATCACTCCTCCTCCTGCTCGAACATCTTGATTCATATTGCCGTCTTGATTTGTCATTGCTTCTTTTATCCTTCGTCTAAGTCTTTGTAAGGTTCGTTCGATTTCTGGATCAAAGGGATATTCTGGTGAAGTTGGTCTCGCCCTGGTCATATACCAATGCAAAACCAAAGTTTGTTAGCCCTTTGAATTTTAAACAAGAAAAATAAAAAAAAAGTACAAGAAAATAAAAACAAAGTCGCTATTGCCAACCCGACAGAACGGGCGCAAAAACTTGTTTTGCGTAATAAGTGGTACGCAAATGTGCAAGTATACACGTCATAAGTTATAGTATAAAAGATATCGTCTCCACAGAGATTGGTGCCACTTCAAGAATCTAGTCTCTTGCACTGTAAAAAGTAAAAACACAAATAAAGGATTATAGGAGTTTAACTAATAACAAATCTAGAAAGCAATAAAGTAAAAGAAAATATGAGATCAAATGAGAGAGAGATAGGCCAGGTTATCGTGAGTTGAGGTGTGATAGCCGATTGGATCGTTTTGGTAAAAGAGTGCACGGGTAACTCGGTTGCCGTGGCAACTTGTACAACGGGTTGCCTTGGCAACTAATCGATGGTTGCACGGGCAACTAGTTGGGCAACTACTTGGGCGCCCGGGCAGCAACCTTCAAGGTTCGGCAGAGCGTTCTTCAATGGTTTCTTCTTATCCCTAAGTCGAAACTCTAGCTACTTGTGTATGCCTTGATAATACATCCCTGCGTGAATCAAGGGTGAACAACAACCAATCTTGCGCTCCTCTTAGCCGTTGAAATCCTTAACTTATTCCTAAGCCGGATTAATCTTCACCATCAATAGATTGAATAAAGATCATATTCATTCGTTTCTTGAATCTAACTCTCCCGATATTAGTTAAATAGATGAAATCACGAGATCCTCTCCCAATTCACTGCAAAACAAGAATAAGAAACAAGAATGAATAAACCTTGAAATAGAAAAGTGCAAACTCTTATTACCTAAACAAAAACCAATAGTTTCTCACAACCACAAAACACAATAACCATAGCCAAGTAGATTTAGTTCATGGCTAGGTTCCAAAGAAACACAAGATAAACAATCCCTAGCATGAACCCAATCGAACAAGAAAGAAAAGATGAAGCTTGTCGAAAATCCCTTGCTTTCTCCCTTGGACTTGTCGAAATTTCCCTAATGCTCTTTCTCTGGATGGTCGAAATCTCCTTGCTATTTATAGGGCTAGGCCAAAGTCATTCTTTGAGGAGGAGTTTGAGTTGGAATTAAATTATCTTTAAAAAATATAATTCTTTACTATAATTGTATTCCTACTAGAACTTCTCCTATCTTCTTGGAATTTAATTCTTCTTTAATCTCTGCATGGAAATCAAATTCCTTTGGGTTTGGGCTTTGCTCCACGTCATCTTGGGCTTGTATAGTCATTAATTTCGACATCCCTATTGTATTTTCTCTTTGTCGACAATTGCCATGGCAACTGGCAAGGCGTCTCCTTCATGCATTGCCCTGGCAACTAGCTCGGCATATCCTTCATGCATTACCCTGGCAACTAGCTCGGCATTGCTTTGGCAAGTGATCTTGTATATACACACACAAAGCACACCAAAGCAGCATCTTTTCCACAAAAACTACCAAGTTATGTAATCAAGCTCAACGATGGAAGGAAACATGGATTAATGCATGAATAGCTAATTATGCAACTAATATGAGCCTAAGTCTAACAATAATATGAGTAAAAAGGGTAAGAAAATTAGTACTTTTGAACACTTATCACCTGCCAAGGAAACTTTAGAGTTTGAAATAAAGCCTAAAAGAAGTAAAAGACAAAAGGTAGCTACAATCTTTCCTTTTAGATGGGGATCCAAAAACGTATAATGAAGCTATAAGTTCAATTGATGCTAGTTTTTGGAGAAGTGTCATTAATGATGAACTAAAATCAATTAAGTCTAATCACACTTGGGAGTTAGTTGACTTGCCTAGATGATCTAAACCTATCAGTAGTAAATGGGTCTTTAGAAAGAAACTAAGACTAGATGGGTCAATCCAAAAGTATAAGGCAAGACTAGTAGTCAAAGGGTTCACTCAAAAGTTTGGTATTGACTTCTTTGATACGTACTCTCTTGTGACAAAAATCTCAACAATCTGTGTCTTGTTTGCGATCGCATCCATTCATAAGTTGCATGTACATCAAATGGATATAAAGACTGCATTTTTTAATAGAGATCTAGACGAGAATATCTATATCGAGCAACCACCAGGTTTTGAGACACCTCGTATAGAAGGCAAAGTATGTAGACTTAAAAAGTATCTCTATGGCCTTAAACAAGCTCCAAAGTAATGGTACAAGAAATTTCATAAAACCATTTTGAGTTTTGGTTTTATTGTTAATGGAGAGGATGCATGCGTGTATTCAAAAATGTTTGGAACTGATTATGTCATCATAAGCTTATATGTGGATGACAAGTTGATTTTCAGTACTAACATTGAATCCATTAACAAAACAAAAAATTTCTTGTTTACTAAATTTGAGATGACCGATTTGGGAGAGGTTGATGTGATCTTAGGAGTAAAAATTACCAAAACTGAAAAAGGATTTTCTTTAAATCAAACACACTATATTGAAAAGGTGTTAAAGAAATTTTATAGTTTTGATGTCAACCTTGTTCGAACTCCTTATGACTCTAGTATACATCTCTTTAAGAATAAAAGAAGTAGTGTTTCCCAGGAAGAGTATGCTAGAATTATTGGAAGCCTTATGTTCTTGATGAACTATACTCGGCCTGATATTGCTTATGTAGTGAGTAGGTTAAGTAGATATACTCATAATCCTAGTGGTGATCATTAGATTGCACTCAAACGCTTACTTAAGTATCTTAAAGGTACTATTGATTGGCAACTTGAGTTTGTTGGCTTTATTTCTATTTTAGAAGGATATTGTGACGCCAACTAGGTTACCGATAATGATGAAGTAAGCTCTACGAGTGTGTATGTCTTTACCTTAGGTGGTGCAGCAATTTCATGGAAGTCTGCTAAATAGACTTGTATTACACGCTCTACCATGGAGTCAGAGTTTATTGCTCTTGACTTAGCTGGGCAAGAAGCCGAATGGATTAGAAATTTGTTAGCAGAAATTCCTTTGTGGGGGAAGCTGACTCCTCCTGTGTCCTTGTTGTGTGATTCACAAGAAGCGATATGTGTGGCGAAGAGCCAAGCTTACAATGGTAAGAAAAGACACATTCACATAAGACATGAATCAATGAGACACTTAATAAGGAACGGAGTACTCTCTTTAGAGTATGTTAAGTCGGAAAGGAAACTTGCTGATCCGCTTACCAAAGGGTTAAGTCGGAAATTGGTTCTAAATTCTCGAGGGGGATGAGTTTAATGCCCATTGGTTGAGGAATTCATGGTGGATACCCAACTTAGTTATCTAAGTTCAATGTGATCAAATGAAACCGTGAATAGTACTCATAGTGTACATTTATTACTACCTATCCCTATGACGAATAAAGTACATGCCTAGGTTGAGTTTTATTACTCTTAATAAATTCATAGCCCAGTTTTTGGGCGGTCTTAGTGAGAAAGACTTGATGAATTTACCGACTTTGGTTGAATAACTACTCTTAATAAGTTCATAGCCCAGTGTTGAGTGGGTAGTCCTATCGCGAAGGACTAAATGAACTTGCCGCTAGAAAGGATGAGTTTTTAACTCTTAATGAATTCAATCCCAAGAGTTTGGGTTGTTCTATTGAGAAGAACTTATTGAATTTACCGATTAAAGAGGTTGGGTTTTTATTCTTAATGAATTCTTATCCCAGAGTTCGGGTGGTTCATTTTATAAATGAACTTGAAGAATTCACCTATTAATTTGAGAGGATGAGCATGATGAAAAAAGCTCTTAATTATTTCATAGCTCTTATTTGAGTGGTTTATAGTGAGATAAACCTGATGAAATAACCTACGTGAGTGAGAAGGATTAGCCACCTTCTATGAAAAACATTGGGCTATTTTTCTAATACACTTACTAGAATCATGAGGTCAGATGGCTATAGTTGTTTACATCTGTATATTTTTATACATTTGTATATTTTATGACACATCGATGACTTTGGTGGATGAATGAGGTTAGTTGTGTGTTGTGTGTTATGTGTTTCCTCCTATCTTAACAAGTTTCAGATTTGTTCACTCGTTAAGAGAAGAATTACTCATTTTCACTATGTACTCATTTTCACTATGTACTGGTTCCAGATACATTTTTAGTGCTTAAGTGGCTAGTCTCGCTATTGCTCTTTTTGTAATTTTAAAACTTCAAAATTTTCAATTTTTACAAAAATATTTTTTTCGCATTAGTAAGGGAATGTTGGTAATGCTCAAGGATGTAATGCATATAATTCCACATTCTAGACTGTGAAAGAATTTTTTATCCCTCTATTTATAGAACTCAAAAATACTGATTAAATAGATTTCGAATGGTCAGTCATACGTACCCTTAATTGTTGCAGCTGCGAGCGTTAAACCTTCTTTCATTTGCTTGGCATGAATAGCAATGATTTAGCAATAGCAATTGCAACATAAATTTATTTTTTAATGCTGCTATCAATTTTGGTATGATTTCGGTCTGATCTCTTTCTCTTTATATTCCAATTTTAATGTTATTTAATTGTTGTCAAATCATCTCATGATTTTAGTCCGTTTTTCTGCAACTTATTAGCTGGAAAATTGACGCGTTTAATGAATTAAAATCAAAGGAATTTGACAGTTTCGGAAGTAATTTAAATCAGCATTTAAAATTGAATTAATTCTATTTTAATTGGATGTTTTTGCCCTCTGAAATATGTCTATAAATTGAGAGCGATTTGTTTCATTTTTATTATCCCAAAACCAACAAAGCATTTGTCTTCTTTATTATTTCCGAGCAAATGTTTTCAAGATTCCATTTTTTCGAGTTCTTTAAGTGAAGAGCAGTACCACCTTTGTCCACCTGAAGTTTGAGTGTACAAACTCTCGGAGAGTCCGTACTAACTTTAGAAGACGATCCGTCTATTGCAGTAATTATACCAATTGTGGCGAATCTGTTTCTAAGGTAGTAATGTTTACTACGACACAGTTCAAGTTTTATTTCGGTTATTTTATTTCCAATCAGTGTTAACGCCTAGTTTTGCAGTATTATTTTCCAACAGGTGAATGGAAGCAACATGCATTATATTTATAAGACATAAACTATAGAAATTATTTAGTCAACGAGGAGACGAACAAGCAAAGAAACTGCAACTGATTAAAGAAACTGAGTTAATTCAGATTCCACGTGGGCTATGCTATAGTCAATGTTGAAGTTGCCTGTCTGAAACAAACAAAACAACTAAGTTAATTCAGATTCCAGATCAATGTGGGCTGTTTAATATTTTTATCCAATTTTATAATATTTTGAGGCTGGCTGGAACAGGATTACAAAAGCTGGAGCCAAACATTGAGCTTCATAGTGCTGTAAGTGAGAAAATTTTAGAACAAAGAAAAAGGAACATGGCGGAGCTTCAACACATGAGTCATGAGCATCCATTGGTGTTCAACGAAGACACCAGCTGTCCAAGCGACACCACTTACCCCTGCGCTGCCTGTGCTGTAAAGGTGTTGGGTTCGAGCTACAGCTGCGGGGAGTGTGGGTTGTACCTCCATAAGAAATGTGCGGAGGCGCCCTCAGAGATTCATCACCCTGATCACCCCGGACACCCTCTTCTTCTTCGTCCATATGTTCGGAGATTCAGCGACATCGGAGTTTTTTGCTGGATTTGCGGAGGACAGGTTAAGGAATTTATTTATCAATGTTCTTCTTGTGAATTTTATTGCCTTCACTTTAATTGCGCTATGCTTCCACGTGACACTGCTGGAAACTTGATTGAGACCCTCCATTTTGCCCACCCACATCCTTTGGTTTCCATTAATCCAATTGGGTCTTTTGACTGTCCTGGTTGTTTAGACCCAATAACAGATGCGTCCTACGCTTGTTTAGGATGTAGGGTGTTCTTCCATAAAAAATGTATTGATCTACCCACTGAAATTAATCATCCTTGCCACCGTAAACACCTGCTTCTGCTTGTTTTCTTTGGTGATTATCAAGACCCCCCTTCTTGCAACCTGTGTCCAAGGATGCAAAGAGGCTTTTTTTATCAATGTGTCCCTTGCAAGGTTATGATTCACCTTGGATGTGCTTGGCCACCACCCATCATTGAAGATAAATCTCATCATCCACACCCTTTCGCTTTGTTATTAAGACCAAATAACCCATTCCGTTGTAGTGCATGTGGAGACCAGGGAAATCATGTTTCCTATACTTGTTCGCCATGCAACTTTCAAGTTCATAAGGACTGTGTTTCATTGCCACCCCACATTAGACTCACTCTCCATCCCCATCCCATTTCCCACCACTTTTTCCACCGCATTGACCACGATGATTCAAGAACCTGGGATTGCAGAATCTGTTATAAAAAAGTAAACATCGAGCATGGGAGCTATTCTTGTTCTCGGCCAGGTTGTGATTTTGTTATCCATGTCCAGTGTTCTATCGAGAAAAACCTGGTGTATTATGTGGTTGAGGTAGAAAATGCAGACGAACTTGAGGAATCTGATTGCTTGTATGAACCTAAGAGTTGCATCACCCACATTAACAAGGAAATCAAAGTCGGGGATGATTTAATAGCGGAAGAGATAAAACATGTTAGTCACGAGCACAACTTGATATTCTCGAAAGAGATTAAAGACAATAAATATTGCAATGGGTGTGTACACTACCTGTCCTATCCTCATTTTACTATTGTTCACACTGTGATTTCTTTCTGCACAAAGCATGTGCTGAACTATCAAGGAAGCGTCGGCTATGGTTTGATGCAATGCCTCTCAGTCTTCTCACAGAAGGTATTTTTGTATGTGGACGTTGTCCCTACAAATGTAATGGTTTCTCCTACAAACAGGATTCTGGTTATGGTTTGTACTATTGTCTTAGATGTGCTTTAATACCCCATGGTTTTACATATCAAGCAGATGAGCCACATTTCATCTTCTTTGATCAGGAACATGATGGGAAGTGCAATGCTTGCGGTAAATATTTAAGTTTTGAATATCTATACAAATGCAAGGACTGCACATTTTCTTTGCATTGGAGATGTGCTACACTACCACACACTGCCTGGCACAAGTGTGATCAACATTCTTTGACACTTGCTTATCAAGATCATGATGACTATCCGCTACGACACTATTGTGACATCTGTGAAGAAGAAAGAGATCCTCAACAATGGTTTTACCATTGTGAAACTTGCGACAATGCTATGCATATCAAATGCATTCTCGACAAATACTCATTTATCAAGGCCGGAAATAAATACGTATACGAGGATCATCCACATACTCTCACCTTCGTCAAGAAGACCTATTACTACCCGCAATGCGTTCTTTGTGGTGAGCTATGCCAAGATCTTGCCCTCGAGTGTCAAGAGAATGCATGCAAATATATTGTTCATTGGAGCTGCATAAAACCTTATGATAGTGACTGAGATAGCGGCAGTGAATGATGTATGAAGCCGCTTCAGTCTTAGAATAAAACTGCTTGTAATGTATTCAATCACTCAATAAGCAAATTTGGTGTGGGAAAAAGAGGGGTTCTGCTTGTTTTAGTTTGGGTTTTTGTCATGTTTGTATTGCTTTTTCTGGTATTAGCAGTGATGTTCTAAGTTGTATTGTTTTCTTCTAATGTGTTTTATCTCGTTTCTTGGGTGTTTTCCCTGCATGTTCTTTATATGTAAATATCTTGTATTAGTTCATAAGTGCCAGCTTTTGCAACTCCAAATTTTGTTCATTATTGTAAGCTTTTGCTTATCAGTTTTAAATTTTCTGATTAAAAACAATCACAGAAAGGACCTGAGGAAATTATCAATAAAAATCACTTCATCCCCTCCTCTCGCCGAAGGTTCGTGCTTGATTGCTTCTGTAGCTGTTTCATGGCTTATTTTTCTGGTTTCCCCCCCCCCTCCCGCCTTTTTTAGTGAGAATTCAATTCAATCAGTTGTTTTCTTTTTTTGGTTTAAATACGCTAAAGGTCCTTGTACTATTTTAAAATTCAAAATTTAGTCTCTATACTATATTTTTACAAAAGTAAGTCTTTGTAGTTAATTTTTATTTGAAAATTCTGGTCTCTTCTCTAATTTCTGTTCAATTTTTCTGTTAATTGCTAACATGATTGTTACAGAAAAGGCAAAATAACTTTTTAGGCTCCTATGTTTACAATTTTTATCAATATGACTCTTAATCTTAAAAAATTTATCATTAATCGAACAATGCAATTTTCCAATCATCTATCGTTCTAATTTGCTAATCAAATTGATATAATATTTAAAGGCTAAGGGCTAATTTTTTTTTAAATAAGGGCAATTGATATAATGTGTAAGATTAAATGTTAAATTTGTTAATATGTCAAATTTGAAAATTGGCCGATCATCAATCCTTTCGTCACTTAATGGAGGATGACCAAAACCGACAAAATGTTTTTTTTTTTTGGATAAATATATGTTTATTGTCCAAGAAAAGTAATAAACTGCTACAAAAGAACCTACATAATCTATAAGAGGAATGTCTAGCTAAGAATCCCTAAGCAATGCTCAACTGTATATTTACCCTATCGTTTCACATGAAAACGGGTCCGAATTATGTCTTTATACATGTAACAATACCTTCAATAGATCGAGCAACGCCCCTAAATTATCTGAAGTTGCATTCTTCCCGTATATAATAAATGTAAGCATTCCAAGCAATCCTGAGAATATAGGCAATGAGTGATTCCCCTTTCAGGTTTTCTAATGCCCATGTAAGTTCGTCTTCCAGGTCATGAATCTTCTGTACTGTCTGCATTCATGTAATATTTTCCCCATACACAATCGGAAAATGAGCATCCAAAACAAAACCGACAAAATAGATATGCTAATATTTTTAATTTTTCATAGTTTGGCGGCAAAAGAATGTATTAATAGTTGGGTAATCTCGGGTGTAGTTATGCATGTGATAAGTAAAATAAGTTTGAAATTTGGTGAATATATTTTATATATGGTCTGCTTTAAATATTAATTGACATTTTTTTTGATAAATCCTAATCCTACCTATAGGGGAGGGGAAGGGGAGACTCTAAGAAGAAGAAGAGGGTGTTTCTAGTGGGTCTAGAACCCATGACCTAAGAGGATAGGAGGGAATAAAGATGAATAGCTTGGTCAATCGGCCAAATATGCTTGCTCAAATTTACATAAAATTTTATTGAGCAGTTTTTGTTGGAACACAATAAGCAACACATACAAACAATGCCGCTAATAATCAGAACTTGTTATAGGTAGGGGCGTAGAAAATTGATCTGACTTGAAATTGACTTGATCTGAATTCAAATCGAATCTGAATTTGAATCAACCCAATATTGACTTGAATCCGAGCTGACTTGGATCCGACTCGACTAAGTCAAATTATTGACTTGATCCTACATAATTCGAATCCGATCTGACTCGACTTGATTTGACTCGACATGAAACCTAACTGAGTACCCGATTTTACATCTCTAGTTATAAGTCAAAAGATATAATTGTATTTTATATTAATTTTCATTGGTTTTTAAAACTTATACATAAATCTGACAATAAATAATTAATTTGGAAAAGAAACAAATTAGATTGAGAGTGTTTTTATAACAAATTTGTATAATATCTAATTTACATTAATCGATTAATACCTACAATTATACTAAAAAATGAACAGCTTTTTTTGTGCTACGAAAATTGTAACTCTGGTGAGCAAATAGGACTTTAAATAATGAGATCAATATCACTAACAAACAGACGAAGTAAGCAAATGGGAATTTAAATATTCTTCACCACAATCTATGCTACATTCTATGTTCTAGTTGCGAGCATCAAATGAAAGTTTTAATATTTTAACCAATTTTAATTAAGTCGTGAGCATCAACTCGGATTTGATATGTCTCGAAGTTCACGAATCGGGCAAATTTTTTTTTAATTTTTTCTTGTTGATTTCTCTCTTTTTTCGTCGGGTGGAGCCCGTTTCTCAACTAGTCACTTAGTCTCGACCCCTTGAATTCGAATCTGAATCCGAATCCGACCTCCATTCCGTTAGAGAGTGTCCTGAAATTTACGAATCGGGAAAAAACTTTTCAATTTTTCTCTTGTTGAGCCCGTTTCTCAGTATATTACTTTTCTCGTTCCAATGTAACTTTTCACCGTTCGGATTTTGGAGAAGATTTTATGTTCACCGGTATACGAACGTCATCAAAAAATTAACAATGAAGTGACAAAAAACGTTCAATGTCTAAACTTCAGTTAGTAAATTAGACGTTTTGAAACTTCAGTGGCCAAAATAAATTTGAGAGTAAAGTTCAATGATAAAGTTTAATGCAAAATAGTTTTCTTAGAAACCAAAATATATTCATGCGAATATAAACCCAAGATCTATACACGTCAAATCATTAAGAACAAAGGCTAGATTTGCGAAAGCGTACCTGAATCCATCGATGGAGAATTTTCAGAGAGGGTTTGATCTTCCAAGATGATAGATTACCACTTGCAACACAACTCTCAGACGGGAAAAATAGATATGCAAGTTAACCTGTATCTTGAGGACCACTATCCCTTATATAAATTGAATTAAAAATAATTTATTAATATTTACAACTCTGCGCCTCATTGAGTTATAAATCTAACTTATGGTATCTACACTTTTAATTCCATGACAATTTAGTACCTATAACACGTGTAACATAATTGGTCACTTAATTACGTGTTAAACTTTATAATAGCAACATACATTATACATATGTGCTCACTATTATTGAATTTTAATCCAACAAGTTTCGCTAAAAGTTAGTTGAATTGGTCAACAATCTCTGGAGCAAGTGGTTAAAAGCTCCCCGTTGACACCTTTCTCTCTCCACAAAGTTGTAGGTTCAATATCTAATAAGAGCAAAATTCCGTTCTCGAGTTGAACTGAACATGGTCAATGGAATCACTTGGATTATATTTACATGACACAAATTATAGAAAAGCCAACGAGGAAATTAGCAAGCAAAGAAACTGCAAGTGATAAAAGAAACTGAGTTAATTCAGATCCCATGTGGGCTATGCTATGGTCAATGTTGAAGTTGCCTGTGTGAAACAGACAAAACAACTAAGTTAATTCAGATTCCATTTGAATGTGGGGTGTTTAAAATTAATATTTTAACCAATTTTTTAATATTTTGAGGTTGGCCGGAGTAGGATTACAAAAGATGGAGCCAGTCATTGAGCTGCATCCTCCCAACTCTTCCACCTTATTCAAGCCAGTAAAGGAAACATCTTCCAACAAATGCTGAGTCGAAACACAACCCCCAAAACCATGTGCATCAACTACATTCTGTAAATGGTCCAGCTCACTATTATTGAACTGAGGAAAGCAACATCCAAAACCAACAAGACACGTCTTAACCCCCAAACCATCATTGAATGAATTAATGTTAACCGCCGTACGCCTCAAGCCTTGAACATCCTCGTTCGCCGCATCAAAAGTATTTTCATTCTCTTTATACACTTCCTCAAGCAACACACAGTCTCCGAGGTCTGGGAATTCAGAATTACCATTCTCGATTTCTACACAAATACTAGGTTTCTCTTGATAATTCAAAAGTTTTGTCCTCTTCACATCAAGGAAATGAAAGTCGGGGATGACGTAATAGCCGGGGAGAGAGAGAACATATTAGTCATGAGCATAACTTGATATTCTCAGAAGAGATCAAGGACAATAAATATTGCAATGGATGTGAGCTACCTGTCATATCCTCATTTTACTATTGTTCACGCTGTGATTTCTTTCTACACAAAGCCTGCGCTGAACTACCAGAAATCGGTCGGCTATGGTTTGATACAAATCCTGCCAGTCTTCACACAGATGGTATTTCTGGATGTGGATCCTTTTGCTACGAATCTAGTGGTTTATCCTACAAATGGGATGATGGTGATGTCTTGTGCCTTAGATGTGCTTCAATACCTCATGGTTTTACATATCAAGCGGATGAGCCACATTCCATCTTCTTTGATGACAAGCATAAAGGGAAGTGTAATGCTTGCGGTAAAAATATAAGTCATGAATATGCATACAGATGCAAGGATTGCACATTTCCTTTGCATATGAGATGTATTACATTACCACGTACTGCTTCGCATAAGTGTGATGTACATTCTTTGATACTTGCCTGCTTATTTTTTTTTCTTCTGGAATTCCGCCTTTTTAGGGGAGAATTCAATTCAATGAGTTTTTTTTTGTTTAAATATGCTAAAAGTTCCAATACTATTTCAAAATTTAGTCTTATGCTATATTCTTACGAGAGTAAGGGATGGAAATCGTTTGCCCCTATTTATGTCCTCACACTAAAATTAAAGCTTAGAGTTTAGGATTTATAGTATAGGATTAGGGTTTATGGTTAGGTATAGGGAGTTCAAGGTAGAGTGCATTTTTTAAGGGTAGGATGTAAGGTTTAGGATTTGAAATTTAGGGTTAGAGTTCATAATTTTTTACGGTGAAAAGAAAAAAAAAAGAAAGAAGAAAATAAAATAAAATTAGATTTGATAATAAACATGCCACCTTTCTTCAAAAAGTTAAACTTTAGTCACTCAATTAAAATTTTGTTACAAACAAGTCTCTCCACCATTAAAATTGAAATGGACGGCCTGGTATAAAAATAATTTTAGTCCCCAAAACTTATACATTCTTTTAATTTGGTCATAATACGAAATAATTCAATAAACTTAATCATTCATACGAAAAAATTCCATTAGTGAAATGATTGTGTCTACTAGCAGGCGACGTTATCGTCATAATTGGTATATTCCATAAGTTTGTCAGATGTTCAATAGTGAAGTGACTGTGTCTGTCGAACTATCAACCTATCATATATTTCGGTTATCGAGCTGATGGACAGTAGCATGGAGCACGACAAGTGGTCTAATGGTGCATTGTTAGAATTTTTAATATAAATAGTTAAGTTTATTGACTTGTTTTTGAATTATGATTAAATTAATATAATATATAAGTTTGGAACCTAAAACTGTTATTACAGCGGTTCATGTTTTAGTTTTAATGCAGATTATTTTTTTTGACAATTAATGGCGGATTAACTTGTTTGTAACAAACTTTTAATTAACCTATTTTAGAAGTCCGACAATGCTAGGGATGACAAAATTACCCGACCCCGACCCGACCCGATGGGCCCCGACTTGACCCGGTCGATGTTTTTTTTCTCTTGAATTTCGAGGCTCAGGGCGGGTATTAGAAAGCATCGAGTCGGGATGGGGCGGGTTCGAGTATATGTTAAAAATTTCCCGCCCCTCCCCAGTATATTTTGAATTATATATATATTATATTTATAAAAAAATATCACTATATATAAACACTTTTATGGTTTTTAACCTATTTTTTTTGCTTATCGTAATTTTTTGTTAGATATTGTTTAAGTTTTAACATACCTGATTCTAATGGTCAATGATTCAATTTAAATGTGTAATTTTTCATGTGGGTAATTTAAAATTAGTTTTATTTTATTTTTATATATAGGTTTAAAGTCCCTTTAAACCATATTTTGTGACTGTGATGGTGGATTAACCGAATCTAACATTTATCGTTGGTGAAAATTTTTTTTTTTAAATTCTCGGGTCGAGTCGAGGGTCGAGTTTAAGAGTTGGTATATTAGGGCGTAGCGGGTAAATTAATATTTTAATTCAGGGCGGGGCGGCCAAAAACCCACTCACCCGCCTCGTTGCCATCCCTAGTGATAATTGTAGAATGTTGCATATTTTTAATATGTTTTATTCCTCATTTTCTTGATATATATATACTACTAAATCCTTCTTTTGGGCTTTACTTTGGTAGGAGCTCCATTGGACTATGTCAGCCCAAAACCAACAATTGAAGGCAGAATTTGAATATTCACTGGATGTCACGGGCATAACCTGAGGCACGACAGAGTCCGAGCCTGAGGAGCAGCATATTTCAGCGGTACAGTCAGCAGCTTTTAGAAGGCAAATCAACATTATCTCAAAGTCAAAATTCGGAATTGTTGCTTAGCATGATCCAAAATGCTAAGCATGATTAAATCCTTGCTTAACTAAACTTCACTTAGCCTAAAGCTTTGCGATGGACTCAATTCTAAATCGTGAGAAAGATTGTAATCAGTGTACTATCAAGGAGGGAAAATTATTTCGATGATCGATCGAAATTGAGGCTAGCAAAGCCTAAACTATCTCACCATTTTTGAACTCTTTTATAATTTTCCATCTTTATTTACCATTCATCAGTTTCATTTATTAATTATTTTTTACCTTTTTATTATTCCTAAACCCTTTTTATTTTTGCAGATTATTCAAATCAGTAAACGAAGTCGTCAATTTCTTTAGCCACTTAGACGACGCATGAGCCCTACAAGTCTCTAAAAATGCCACCTATTAAGACATGACTTGAAATGGACAGGCTTCAACCTATTGACAGCTATCATTAAAAAGATGAGATCATTGCTCCACTTTTAGACCTGTCCAAAGAGGAGAGACCAGGGAATGTGGGCTGTTTGATATTTTAACATATCGTTGCCAACTGGAGTAGGAATACAAAAGTTGGAGCCAAGCGTTGACTTGGGGCTGAAGTTTTTTTTTGTTGAGAAATTCATTAAGAGAGGCAATTACAGGAGATTCCTCAAATCACGAGGAAGAACATACGTCCAATTAACTGGACAGAACCCAGTTTGAATCGCTTTCCCAATCCAATTAGCTGCTCGAATCGCTTTCGTGACCCAGTTCGAATCGCTTTCGCAATCCAATCAGCTGCTCAAATCGCTTTCGTAATTCAATCGGCTGCTGGATTACATGAGAAAAGCAAAGAAACTGTAAGCGATGAAAAAGAGACAAAACAACTAAGTTAATTCAGGTTCCATGTGGTGGGGTGCTTAATATCTTAACCAATTTTATAATATTTTGAGGCTGGCTGGCTGGAGAGGTTGATTATTAAAGATGGAGCCAAGCATTGAGTTGGTGCTGTAAGTGAGAAAAATTTGGGTCAGAGGAGAGACGGCAGAGAAAAAAACATGAGTCACGAGCATCCATTGGTATTCAACCAAGACACCACCGATCCAAGTGCTTACGACTGCGCTCGGTGAGCGAAAGAGGTGTCGGGTCCGAGCTATAGCTGCGGAGAGTGCACATTTCACCTCCATAAGATATGTGCAGAGGCAGCCAAGGTGATTCATCACCCTGCTCACCGCCACCATCCTCTTCTTCTTTATCAACTGCCACTCCATCCGCGTAAGCTTTTTCATTGCTCCTGGTGTCACAAAAATGTTGAATTATTTATTTATTTTTGTCCTTCTTCTTGCAACTTTTTCCTTGACATTAACTGTGGTATGCTTCCACATTACACCGGTGATGGAAACTTCATCGAGACCCGTCATGATTCCCATGAACATCCTTTGGTTTCCATTAATCCAATTGCTTTGCTTCCATACTACACTAGTGCTAGTGCTAGTGCTAGCACTAGCAGTAGCAACTTCATTCGGCACAACCCTGTTGCCCCGGGGTGGGATCCTTTGGGTTACCATAACCCAATCAGACATTTTATTTGCGTTCATTGTCGTCATCCAATAAAGGATGCCTCATACGCTTGTTTTGGATGTAGAAAGTTCTTCCATGAAAAATGTCTTCAACTATCCACTGAAATTAATCACCTTTGCCACCGCACACACCAACTCTTGCTTGATGCCAGTGAAGACAACCGCATTGCATCGTGTGCCGAACTTCTCGAGGGGGTTTTCTTACCGTTGTGTTCTTTGCAAGGTCAACATTCATGCTGGATGTGCCTGGTCACCGCCCGTTATTGAAGATAAATCTCATCATGAACACCTTTTCGCTTTGTTATCAAGACCGAATAACCCATTCATTTGTGATGCATGTGGCAACCAGGGAAATCACGTTTCCTATATTTGTTCACCATGCAACATTCAAGTTCACAAAGACTGCATTTCAATTCCACGCCACATTAGACTCACTCTCCATCCCCATCCCATTTCCCACAACTTTTTGCACCGCATTCACCACAATGATTCTAGAACCTGGGATTGCAGAATCTGTTACGAAAAGGTAAACATCGAGCATGGGAGTTATTATTGTTCTCGGCCAGGCTGTGATTTTGTTATCCATGTCAAGTGTTCTATTCGGAACAAGAGGATGTATCATGTGGTTGAGGTAGAAAATCCAGACGAACTTGAGGAATTTGATTGGTTGTATGAACCTAAGAGTTGCATCGTTCGTACTATTAGGCCAGTCCCAAATGATGTGCGGGTCCCTGTGATATTTTTTCAACGAGGCCCTAAAATATTTAATAATAAAATAAAATTGTAAAATATCAAAATTTATCATATTATGATTCAATTCGAATAATTTTATGATACCAAAAAATGAAAAGAGTAATTTATATCCTAAAAGGAAAAGCACTATACCTTCAACAAGACTACCGAATTGGAGAAGAGACAACTTTCAAATTTCCAAAATCCTCAAATTTTCTAATTAAAAATTCAACCTTCAAAATACTAATTAAAAGTAGTAGTAGTAGGAACTTTATTTCTTAACCTTTAGAATATGAATATCACTATTTAGTAGTTGAATCTAAAATAATTGAAAAAAAACTGAAATTAGGATGGATATAAATAAAAAAAACTTTGCGTGTTAAAACCCTTAAATTTAGTGATTTTTTTAGGAAGAATTTGTTACAATTAAATTCATTAGATGATAAGGAGAAAATTAGAAGTTTTTTTTAAGAAAATAATTTTTTGGGGTTAAATTTTTTTTTAAAGTGTGGGGCCCTTAAATTTTGAGGCCATGTGACGTGTCACATGCCACACTTGTAAATGGACAACTTGATATTCTCAAAGTCGGGGATGAGGTAATAGCGGGAGAGATAGAACATGTTAGCCATGAGTACAACTTGATATTCTCAAATGAGATTAAGGATAATAAATATTGCAGTGGTTGCGTGCTACCTATCCGATCCTCATTTACTATTGTGCACAGTGTGATTTCATTCTCCATGTGGCATGTGCTGAATTGTCGAGAATGTGCCGGCTATGGATTGATTCAAAGCCCTTCAGTCTTGTCACAGATGGTACTTTTGAATGTTCTATCTGTCGGTATACGTGTAATGGTTTTTGCTACAAATTGGATAATGATAAAGAGCCTAGACTAAGCATATTCGCGTGCCTCAGATGTGCTTCAACACCTCGCAGTTTTACATATCAAGCAGTTGAGCCACGTCACATCTACTTTTATGTTGATAATGACATTTCTTATCGAGGAAAATGCAATGCTTGTGGTGAAGATATGAGGCATTCTGGGGGTTATAGATGCAAGGATTGGAAGGATAAGCATTGCAAATTTGCTCTGCATAGGAGATGTGTTGCATTACCGCGCACAGCTTGGCACAAGTGTGATCAACACTCTTTGAAACTTGCTTATCAAGATCTTGATGACTACCCGCTACGACGCTATTGTGACATCTGCGAAGAGGAAAGAGATCTACATCAATGATTTTATCATTGTGAAACTTGTGACAAAGCTATGGATATTAAATGTGTTCTCGGGACGTATCCATTTATCAAGGCCGGAAGTAAATACACACACGGAGATCATCCACATCCTCTCACTTTCGTCAAGAAGATGTATTACTACCCTCAATGCAATGTTTGTGGTAATCCCTGCCGAGATGTAGCCCTTGAGTGTGTAGAGCATGAATGCAAATATATCGTTCATTGGAGATGCTTAAGTTTTCTTTCTGTTCTTAATGTCGTTTGAAGGTCTACTTTTGTGTGTGAAAACTGAATGGTTCTGATTAGTTTTGTTTTTGTTTCCGTTGCCTTTGCATTGCTTCTTATGGTATTAGCAGTGGTCTTGTAAGCTACATTAATTCATGTGTGCCAACTTTTGTAACTCTTAGAGTTTTGCTCATCTATAATCATCTATATACGTATAAGTGTAAATATTAAATTAACTGTTGTGACTTATTGACAATAATCTCTAGAACAAGTGGTTAAAAGCTCTCGGTTGACACCCTCCCCTCTCCCTTAGCTTGTGGGTTCAATACCATTAGAAGCAAATTTCCCCTCCCTCTAAGTACGAATTGTTCAAAAAAACTCTTTGTGATTTATTAAAGGGTAGAAAATCCAGATGAACTAGAGGAATCTGATTGGTTGTATGAACCTAAGAGTTGCATCATTCGTATTACCAAGGAAATCAAAAGTCGGGAATGATCTGATAGCTGTAGAGATAGAACATGTTAGTCATGAGCACAACTTGATATTCTCAGAAGAGATTAAAGACAATAAATATTTCAATGGGTGTGTTCTACCTGTCCTATCACCATTTTACTATTGTTCGCACTGTGATTTCTTTCTGCACAAAGCCTATGCTGAACTATCAAGGAAGCGACTGCTATGATTTGATGCAGTGCCTTTCAGTCTTCTCACAGATGGTATTTTTTGATGTGAACGTTGTCTATACAAATGTAATGGTTTCTCCAACAAATTGGATTATGGTTATGGCTTCTACTATTGCCTTATATGTGCTTTATTACCTCATAGTTTTACATATCAAGCAGATGAGCCACATTTCATGTTCTTTAATCGGGATCATGATGGAGAGTGCAAAGCTTGCGGTGAAGATGGGCATATTGTTCTATACAAATGCAAGGATTGCATATTTTCTATGCATATGACATGTACTACATTGCCACGCAATGCTTGGCATAAGAGTGATGTACATTCTTTGAGACTTTCTTATCAAGATCTCGATGACTATCCGCTACAGCAAGGGACGAAGTCAGAAATTAAAAGTTAAGGGGGCCGAAACCTTTTTACACCTAATTAAGCCATTGAATCAATTTTGACCATTAAATCTTAATAGTTTTTTTTTGATCTGTTGGTGCAGTACGTTGTGTCATAGTGTCTCGACTTGACATTTTTTTTAAAAATATTTTATTTAAAAATTGTTTAAAAGTTTTAAAAAATCTAAAAAACGTATAAATATAAAAAACATTTTTTGAAGAAACTTGTAAATGCAACATAATAGAACTGTAGTGTATCATGTGTTAGTAATATCCAAAGAAAAAAATTGCCAATATTTAATGGTCAAAGAACTTAATTAATTTAATTTTTTGGTTCAAGAGCTTAATTGAGTGGAAAAAAAAAGTTCAGCGGCTTAGTTCATTTTTTTTCAAAAGTTCAAGGGCTTTTTACACCTAAGCCCTAAAAAGAATAAAATACTGAAAAACGTCATCAATCGAATTCGATTCACTAACTTCAAGTAAAATAAACTTAAATTCATGTACACACTTTACCACTAAGACAACACACACTCTATAATATTAAAACAAGTAAAATAAAATATAATTTAAAATTCTACGGGGGCAAATTAAAAAAGAATGGACCGTAAGAGTGATCTACGAAGGCTTGGCCCCTGCCAGCCCCCGATGTGGCTTCGCCCATGGCTATAGCACAATTGTGATATATGTGAAGAAGAAAGAGATCCACAACAATGGTTTTATCATTGTGAAACTTGTGACAATGCTATGCATATCAATTGCATTCTCGAATAATACTCATTTATGAAGGCCGGAAGTAAATACATAAACGAAGATCATCCACATCCTCACTTTGGTCAAGAAGATCTACTACTACCCCCAGTGCGTTCTTTGTGGTAGACCTGCCATGATCTAGCCCTTGAGCGTCAAGAACAGGCATGCAAATATATTGTTCACTGGAACTGCATAGCACCTTCTTCTCTGCTTGGAGACTCGCCGGGACGGTGAATGATGTATTGAACCACTGAATAAAGCAAACTTGGTGCAGGAAAACAGATTGGTTCTGCTTAGTTTAGTTTTAATTTTATGTCTTATATTACATTTTTATGGTCTTGCAAGCTGTATTGTTCTTTTATGGTATGCGATCTTATTTGTGGGGTGTTTTCTTTCATTAGAGGTGTTCATTGCAACCAAACTAGCATAGTTGATCTTACATCTACTCAGCAATCTCACACTTTGAGGACTAACTTTGTTATTTTACAAATTTGTAAAATGCTCGAGCGATTAATTTTTAACTTTTTAAACTTGAGTGATCCAACTAAAAATTTACTGACAATTAGATGACTATTTCGATAGATTACCATTGATAATCAGACCTCGTGATAAGTAGAAAGATATAATTGTATTTCATATTAATTTTCATTTTTTTAACTTATATATAAATCCAATAATAAAACAATCAACTTGTTTGTGCTAGGAAAATTATGATTAATTGGGCTAAAAATGAGATTAATATCACTAAGAAACACACGAATTAAGCAGATGAAGATTTAAATATTCTTCACCATAGTCTATGCTATATTCAATGTTCTAGTTGCGAGCATCATATGAAAGTTTTAATATTTTAACCAATTTTAATTTTGTGAACATACTCATATTTGACGTGGTATATATTTTTAATATTTTAACCAGTTTTAAAATATTTTGTGGCCAGCTAGAGTAAGAAAACAAAATTCATAGCTAAGCGTTGACTTAGGGCTTAAGTGAAAAAAAAGTCTGGACCAGTCTAAGATTCATACGGTCTCTCTTTCCTATAGGATGTAACGTACTAACGTTAGAGTTTATAATTTTTTTTTTTGATAAAATACTTAAATCATCGCTCAACTTTATTCTCAGACTTGTTTTCTGACTTTTTCAATCATTCTGAATTATTTTATTAATATTTCGATATAACTTGACATATTTTATTAATATTAAATATAAAAAATAATTTAAAATAAAAAATATATTTTATTTATTATTAAATACAAAAATAAACCCCAAACACCCCAAACTTCTCCCACCCTCACCGGCACCAACTCTCAAGAGGAATCCACCATTTCCGACCAAAATCCTGAGCCTGGCTTGAAAGCTTCGAATTCCAGGAAAAGGAAAGCGGTTCCCAAAGCAAAAACAAAGGAAACTTCACCGTCCCATCAACAAATGCTTCAAAGGTATAGACTTTAAAAAGGGTAAAAACTTGTAACTTTCTTTCAAGAGAAAATTCTCTCTTTTAACTTTCTGTAATTATCAATTTTCAGATGACTGAACCTAACGAAACATCAAAAGAAAAGCGATGCAAGTTATCTGAAAGCAATGAAAACGAAAATGGCTCTGGTAAAGCAGAGGAAAATGCCAAAGGAAGCAATACCAAGGCTCCTGAGCCTCCCAAGGACTATATTCATGTTAGAGCAAGAAGGGGTCAAGCCACTGACAACCATAGTTTAGTTGAAAGAGTGAGAATCATATCCATAATTCCCTTTTTTTCTGAATTTAAATCTGGGGTTTCTTGCATTAACACTAGTTATCAATATCTGTCACTTTGATCAGGTCCGTAGTGAGAAGGGGTCAAGCCACTAACACGCTGGCGGGGGTGATGCCGGTGAGGGTGGGAGAAGTTTCAGGTGTTTGGGGTTTGAGATGTTTTGGGTTTTATTTTTATATTTAATAATAAATAAAATATACTTTGTTTTTATTTTAAATTATTTTTTATATTTAACAATAATAAAATATGACAAGTCGTATAAAATATTAATAAAATAATTTAGAGTGATCAAAATAGGTCAGAGTATATTGATTGTTTTGAAAGTTCAATGACCAAAATAAGTCTAAGAGCAAAGTTGAGTGATGATTTAAGTATTTTACCTTCTTTTTTAACATTATGACGTGATTATATTGTGGTATATATTCTTTACTTTAATTTTTTAAAAAAAAACCCACACATCATACATACAAGATACTTAAACTCGGATTTTCAAAGAATAACAATACTCCTTTTTCTACTGATAAATATTTAAATAAAAGTTCGTATTTTTGTTAGAGGCAAGGCCGAATGTAGGCATAGGCCTACCTAGGCCCTGGCCCACCCCATGCAAAAAATATCCCTACATATTGGGTTTTTTTCAAAAAAAATATTTTAAATTTTGGGTAAATAAAAAATGATGGTTCAATATAAAAGTCTAATTTAATTTTTAAATATTAAAATAAAAAGTAAAAATTATAAAAAATGAGATTTTTTATATTTTCATTATATTTTATAAATAATATATAATCATTTTCAATAAAAAAATATTTTAAACATACACATTTTTGCTTATTAATTTAAAAAATTAAAATTTCCGAATATAGTTGGAGATTCATCCTAATATATAATGATGATAAATACAAACAAAAAAACTAACCTAAAATTAAAATCAAAATTAAAATTTAAAAAATATTTTTTAGTGAAAGCATGTAGCTCATCTCAGTATCTTAAAAAAAATAACATAAAAGAAGATAAAATATAATATAATTTTCAATTATATTAGTTGAACTTGAGGGAAAAGTTAATATTTAAATAAATAAATTTATATTTATATTTTTATGATTTATTTTAAGTAAAAAACATCATTTTATTTAAATAAAATATAGATACTAAAAGAAATTTAAAATTATTGAAGAATGAAAAATTATAATTTTAAAACTATATATATATATATATATATATATATGAGTTATGTTCGATAAAAAATTATGGAAGAATGAAAAATTATAATTTGACGAGTCATATTTATAACTCGATTTTTATTTGATTTTTTTGAGTCAAGTTATTCGAGTTTTTGTTCAAATTTAATTGTAAACATTTTATTTGATTTTATTTGAAGCACTTGACTCGAACATAAAAATCGATCCACTAATTATTAGAAATTTCGAATTATTTGAGTCTTAATTTTATGAGTCGTTTGAAAACTAAATTTTTTGGCTCAAAAATTAATTATTCGAGTCGAATTTTGTTCATATCTAATTTTATCTATATTGGCCAGTCATTGATATTTTTCTAGATTCGCCACTGATTATAACTGTATTTGTTCTTGTTTTACTACTATTATTAGGGATAACATATGATGCACCGTTGATCAACCACAATGTGTCACACGTTATTAACGAGGGAAATAAAAATTTAATACTAACAAATGAAAGCACAAAATTGATGTTTAAGCAGATAACCTCTAAAGACGTTTTTTTTCCGTTGTACATATCAATTCATTGACCGCAACCATTAAAGAGGAGAGACCAGGGAATTTGGGTTGTTTAATAGTTGAACATATCGTGGCCAGCTGGAGTAGCCGTAGGAATACAAAAGTTGGAGCCAAGCATTGACTTGGTGTCTTAAACTGAAAAAAATATTAGATGGATGTTATTTGTGGTTCCAACTAGTAAGATTCATTCACTTTATTTTTTCAAGGTGAATTATTTTCTCTTTTTTATATGTTGATAAAGAGTGGATAGTTATTGAGTAATTATTTTGAAAAAGATAGACTTTATTGGCTGAGACTACAGATAACGTGGTCAGTCGAGTAGTCATTGTCTTAGAACTAAACATTAAAGAACTAAAAAGAATAAAATTGTTAATGTGTCATGTAGTCATTGTCTTAGAAGCAATTATTTCCGGACGAATGTGATCTCAAAAATGCGAGCACTTATAAACAGGGGCGAATTTAAAAATTTAAATTTGGTTGTTCACCGACCGACAATAAACATAATAACATGTAATGTAAACAAAAATTAAATTAGATAAATTATCAAAAGCTACATTCAAAAGTCATAGGGAATTCAAATTATAAATTACTACTACATAAAGATGACTACAATTGTTCACGTCGAATTCTCATATTTTAGTATCGACGTACAATAACATCCATGCTAACATCTACAAATAAATCTTTCTCTATATAACTAGTCATTCAATAGTTTATCTCCCATGCTATTACGCAATTTATTTTTTACGGTAATCATTGCTGAAAAAACTCTTTTTATCGCTGATGTTGTCACGGAAAAAAATAACACTAACTTCAAAAGCTAAAAGACTCTTTAATGAGTTTCATGCTTCTTTGTCAAACGAATTTAATAAAAAGCTCATTTAGATTCTTCACATCCTACAATCTATTGTCTTTTTGAATATCCGTAATAAAATTTTTCTCCAATGTCAGAACATAAAATAATAATCCAGACAAATCTATTGTCTTTTTGAATTGTTGGGAGGTAGTGATGGGCGAGCTGTTGTGATTGATTGGAGAATTTTACAAGCGTGGTTTTACTGATTTTTATTGCAGCTGTGGTCGAGGCCGATATTATGTCCGAATTCATGCAGTATTGTCAATTGGGAGGGTTGTTGGTGAAAATTTTCAACTTTAAATCGTTTGTTCTAGGGCCTTTTAATGTCTGTACGAGACTAGGGTGAAGGTGTATTTTTTGCTGGTAGAATGTTAAGGGTACCATGTTACACTTGGTTGCGTTGTACTATTTTCCTTCGTTTAGGATTAGAGAGGTTTTTAACTAGACTCGCAATCAAATTAAACTTATATGATTCAACATTAATAAAATTATATTTTACCGAGCAAAAAAAATAATAATCTAGAAAATAAAAGTTTGTCCGGTAGGAAACAAAAAAGTAGGAAATAAAATAAAATTATAATTTTTCATATAATCTCATTTTGAGGGGGAAAATGATAAAGTTTTTTTGGGCATATTACGTAAATTATCACAGTACTGTATACTCAAACCTATTTTCGTCGTTAAAGTTTCAAAGTGTTCAATGTACTCACTGAAGTTTAGAGATTGAACTTTTTTGTCACTGAACTTTACTCCCAAACCTGTTTTGTCACTGAAGCTTACACATTAAATGTAGATGGTGGTCGTTCGGTCTCAAATTTCACTAGTCACTTAGTCTCGACCCCCTGAGTTCGAATCCGACCTCCATTTCGTCAGAAAGTGTCCCGAAGTCTACAAATCGGTCAAAATCTTTCAATCTCTCTCTTGTCGATCTCTATCCTCTATGGTCGGATGGAGCTCGTTTCTCAGTATATTGTTTTCCTTGTTTCGATGTAGATTTCCACAGTTCGGTTCCTGGAGAAGATCTTATGTTCTTCTGTAAATGTACGCCGTCAAAAAGTTAACGGTGGAGTGACAAAAAAGTTCAATATATTAACTTCAGTGAGTAAATTGAACGTTTGAAACTTCAGCGACCAAAATAAGTTTTAGAGTAAAGTTCAATGATAAAGCTTAATGCAAAGTGGTTTCGTTGAAAATGAGTTGAATTGGTCAACAATCTCCGAACAAGTAGTTAAAAGCACTCAGTTGATACCATTCCCTCTCCACTAAGTTGGGAGTTCAGTAGAAGCAAAATTTCCCTTCTCCCTTCCTTACGTAGAAATTGTTAAAAAAAAATGAGTTGAACTGAGCATGGTCAATGGAAGCAGCGTGGATTATATTTATATGACATAATTATACTCTCTTCGTCCCACTAATTGTGTCACTTTACTATTTTAAAATTGTCTCAATCAAATTGTCACTTTGAAAAACTCAACCAACTTTTTTAGCACAAATTTAATTTTCTATCCTTTTTTAGTTTTCCAACAAAAACAAAAACTAACTTTCTAATGGCAAACTTATCATTTAAATTATTCTACCCCATACAACTTTTTTTTCTTAGAATTTTGTGAAAAGTCAACATGTGACACAATTAGTGCTCGAGAGAGTAGAAAAGTCAACGAGGAAATGAGCAATCAAAGAAATTGAGTTAATTCAAATCCCATGTGGGCTATGCTAAAGTCAACGTTGAAGTTGCCTGTCTGAAACAGATAAAACAACTAAGTTAATTCAGATTCCACGTGGGATGTTTAATATTTCAACCAATTTTATAATATTTTGAGGTTGGCCGGAATGTGATTACAAAACATGGAGCCAAGCACTGAGCTGCATGGTGCTGTAAGTGAGAAAATTTTGGAACAGAGAAAAAGGAACATGACGGTGCTTCACCACATGAGTCATGACCATCCGTTGGTGTTCAACGAAGTTACCAGCAGTCCAAGCGACACCACTGCGCCGCCTGTGCGGTAAAGGTGTTGGGTTCGAGCTACAGCTGTGGGGAGTGCCGGTTTTACCTCCATAAGAAATGTGCGGAGGCTCCCTCCGAGATTCATCACCCTGCCCACCGCAGACACCCTCTTCTTCTTCTTCTTCTTCCAGCTTCGGAAAAAAATCAGAAAACAGAAGTTGATTGCAGCTTTTGCCGCTGCAAACAGGTTAGGGGATTTATTTATGAATGTTCTTCTTGTGAATTTTACCTTGACTTCAATTGTGCTTTGCTTCCACGTGACACTGCTGGAAACTTGATTCAGACCCTCCATGTTGCCCACCCTCATCCTTTGATTTCCATTAATCCAACTGAATCTCGTTCCTCCCGTGGTTGTGGGCGCACACTCGAGGATGCTTCCTATTCTTGTTTTGATTGTAAAGTGTTCTTCCATAAAAAATGTCTTGAACTACCCACTGAAATTGATCACCCTTGCCACCGTAAACACCAGCTTTTGCTTGTTTTCTT
Source organism: Hibiscus mutabilis (assembly GCA_019671005.1). NCBI lineage: Eukaryota > Viridiplantae > Streptophyta > Magnoliopsida > Malvales > Malvaceae > Hibiscus > Hibiscus mutabilis. Next base: position 38,973,965 of record CM033750.1, on the reverse strand, counting down.
TGCTTCTTATCGAAACCGCCCTTCTTGCAACCTGTGCCAACGCATTCACGGGTTATTTTTTTATCAATGTGTCCCTTGCAATGTTAACATTCACGTTGCATGTGCTTGGCCACCACCCATTATTGAAGATAAATCTCATCATCCACACCCTTTCACCTTGTTATTAAGACCAACTAACCCATTCCATTGTAATGCATGTGGAAACCAGGAAATCATGTTTCCTACACTTGTTCACCATGCAACCTTCAAGTTCATAGGGACTGCATTTCTTTGCCACGCCACATTAGACTCACTCTCCATCCCCATCCCATTTCCCACAACTTTTTCCTCTGCATTGACCACAATGATTCTAGAACTTGGGATTGCAGAATCTGTTATAAAAAAGTAAACATCGAGTATGGGAGTTATTCTTGTTCTCGGCCAGGTTGTGACTTTGTTATCCATGTCGAGTGTTTTATTAAGAATAGAGGGTTGTATGATGGGGTTGAGGTAGAAAATCCAGACGAAATTGAGGAACCCGATTGGTCGTATGAACCTAAAAGTTGCATCGTTCGTACTATCAAGGAAATCAAAGTCGGGGATGATCTAATAGCCGGAGAGATAGAACATGTTAGTCACAAGCACAACTTGATATTCTCAGAAGAGATTAAGGACAATAAGTATTGCAATGGGTGTGTGCTACCTATCCTATCCTCATTTTACTATTGTCCACACTGTGATTTCTTTCTGCACAAGGCATGTGCTGAACTATCAAGGAAGCATCGGCCATGGTTAAATTAACATCCTTGGAGTCTTGTAACAGATGGTATTTTTAAATGTAGAGATTGTCACTACAAATGTAATGGTTTCTCCTACAAATTGGATTATGACCGGTACTGTTGCCTTAGATGTGCTTTAATACCTCATGGTTTTACATATCAATCAGACGAGCCACATTTCATCTTCTTTCATCGGAATCATGATGGAGAGTGCAATGCTTGTGATGATGATATAAATATTGCTCTATACAAATGCAAGGATTGCACATTTTCTTTGCATATGAAATGTACTACATTACCACGCACTGTTTGGCATAAGTGTGATGTACATTCTTTAACACTTGCTTATCATGATCCCGATGACTATCCACTACGGCACTATTGTGACATCTGTGAAGAAGAAAGAGATCCACAAAAATGGTTTTATCATTGTGAAACTTGCGACAATGCTATACATATCAAATGTGTTCTTGATAAATACTCATTTATCAAGACCGGAAATAAATACACATATGAGGATCATCCACATACTCTCACCTTCGTCAAGAAGACCAAATTACTACCCCGAATGTGTTCTTTGCGGTAAGCCCTGCTGAGATCTAGCCCTTGAGTGTCAAGAGCACGCATGCGAATATATTGCTCATTGGAGCTGCATAAATGGTGACAGTGACTGAGATAGAGGTAGTGAATGATGTGTGAAGCGGCATCCGTCTAGACCAAAACAGAGGTGTTCTGCTTGGTTTAGTTTTGGTTTTTGTCATGTTTTGTATTGCTTTTTTTTTTCTGGTATTTGCAGTGATGTTCTAAGTTGTATTGTTTTCTTTTAATGTGTTCTATCTCGTTTCTTAGGTGTTTTTCCTGCATGTTCATCATATGTAATATCTGGTATTAGTTCATGTGTGCCAGCTTTTGTAACTCCGAATGTAGTTCATAACTGTAAGTATTTATTCATCAGTTTTAAATTTTCTGAATAAAAACAATCAGAGAAAGGACCTGAGGAAATTATCAAAAACAATCACTTCATCCCCTCCTCAAGCCAATGGTTCGTGCTTGATTGCTTGTGCAGCTGTTGCATGGCTTATTTTTTCTGGTCCCCCCTTTTTAGGGGAGAATTCAATTCAATGAGTTGTTTTCTTTTCGATGTTTTTTTAAATATGCTAAAGGTCTCTAGACTATTCTTCTTCTTCCACCATCAGAAATTCGGATAGATTGCAGCTTCTGCCTCTGCAAACAGGTCAGGGGATTTATTTATCATTGTTCTTCTTGTGAATTTTACCTTCACATCAATTGTGCTTTGATTTCCATTGATCCAGTTGGATACACTGAGTGTGACCGTTGCCTCAACCAACTAATGGATGATGATGTTTCGTACACTTCTTTCAGTTTCGGAAAATTCTTCCACAAGAAATGTCTTGAACAACTCACTGCAATTAATCACCCTTGCCATCGCAAACACCAGCTTGTGCTTGATTTCAATGATTTTGATCAAGCCTTCGCTGCTTGCGACCTGTGCCAAAGATATATTTGGCGCCAATATTTTTATCAGTGTGTTCCTTGCAAGGTTAACATTCACGCAAGATGTGCTTTGCCACCACCCACCATTGAAGATAAATCTCATCATCCACACCCTTTCACATTGTTATTAAGACCAAATAATGCATGTGGCGACAAGGGAAATCATGTTTCCGATATTTGTTCACCATGCAACATTCAAGTTCATAAGGACTGTGTTTCATTGCCACCCCACATTAGACTCAATCTCCATCCTCATCCCATTTCCCACAACTTTTTCCTCCGCATCAACCACCATGATTCCCGAACTTGGGATTGCAGAATCTGTTATAAAAAAGTAAACATCGAGCATGGGAGTTATTCTTGTTCTCAGCCGGGTTGTGATTTTGTTATCCATGTCAAGTGTTCTATTGAGAACAAGAGTTTGTATCAAGTAGTTGAGGTAGAAAATCCAGACGAGTTTGAGGAATCTGATTGGTTGTATGAACCTAAGAGTTGCATCATTCGTGTTATCAAGGATATCAAAGTCCAAGATGATGCAATAGCCGGAGAGATAGAACATGCTAGTCATGAGTATAACTTGATATTCTTGGAAGATATTAAGTATGATAAATATTGCAATGGGTGTGCACTACCTGTCCTATCCTCATTTTACTACTGTTCACACTGTGATTTCTTTCTGCACAAAGCCTGTGCTGAATTACCAAAAATGCGTCAGCTATGATTTGATGCAGAGCCTTTCAAGCTTCTCACAGAGGGTATTTTCGAATGTGTACTCTGTCTCTACAAATGTAACAGTTTTCTCCTACAGATCGGGTGACGGTGATGGCTTGTGTTTTTGCCTTAGATGTGCTTCGATATCCCATGGTTTTACATATCAGGCAGATGAGCCACATTACCTCTTCTTTGATGACAAACATAGAGGGAAGTGTAATGCTTGTGGTAAAGATATAAGTCGGGACTTTGCACACAGATGCAAGGATTGCACATTTGCTTTGCATATGAGATGTATTTCATTACCACAAAATGCTTGGCATAAGTGCGATGAACATTCTTTGACACTTGCTTATCAAGATTCTGATGACTATCCGCTACGACACTATTGTGACATCAGTGAAGAAGAAAGAGATCCACAACAATGATTTTATCATTGTGAAACTTGCGACAATGCTATGCATATCAAATGCATTCTCAAAAAATACTCATTTATCAAGGCCAGAAGTAAATACTCGTACGAGGATCACCCAAATACTCTCACCTTCGTCAAGAAGACCTATTACTACCCGCAATGCGTTCTTTGTGGTAAGCCCTGCCAAGATCTGGCCCTCGAGTGTCAAGAGCATGCATGCAAATATATTGTTCATTGGAGCTGCACAAAACCTTATGATGGTGACAGTGATTGAGATAGCGGCAGTGAACGATGCATGAAGCGGCTTCAGTCTAGACTAAAACTACTTGTAATGTATTAAACCACTCAATAAGCAAACTTGGTGTGTGAAAACAGAGTGGTTCTGCTTGGCTTAGTTTTGGTTTTCTGCTTGGCTTAGTTTTGGTTTTTCTCATGTTTGTATTTCTTTTTCTGGTATTAGCAGATGTTCTATGTTGTATTGTGTTCTTTTAATGTGTTTCTCCTGCATGTTCTTTAGATGTAATATCTGGCATGAGTTCATGTGTGCCAGCTTTTGTAATTCCGAATTATGTTCGTAAGCTTTCAATTTTAGGGTTTAAAGATTTAAATTGTGGTTTAAAGTTTAGGTTGTAGTGTGTAGAATTTAAAGTTTAGAGTTTAGGGTTTAAGTTTTAGGCTAGGAATTTAAGTTTTAGATTTTTAGTTTAAATATGAAGAATTGTGTAAATTTTTTTACACAGCTTGTATATCAAAATATAACCCTTAAAATAATCCGAATAAAAACAAACAATAAGTTGTTTTCTTGGGCCATTTAGGGGATAATTCAATTCAATGAGTTGTTTTCTTTTGGGCCTTTTGGGTTTAAATATGTTGAAGGTCCTTCTACTATTTTAAAACTAAAAGTTGACAGACCATCTTATCTTTCCTGTAGTTATTCGGTAAAGGGGTGACAAAAAAGACAAAATAGAAAACATTACGTACCATTTTTAACTTTGCATAGTTTGGTGACCTAAGAAGAAACTTTACTGGTAGTTTGGTGACCATGAGTGTAGTTGGGGAGGGGAAGGAAAATTTTGCTCTTACTAGGTCTTGAACCCACAATCTAGAGGAAGAGGAGTGTGTCAACTGAGAACTTTAATATCATACTCTAGAGATTGTTGACAAAAAATAGTTTAATTGTATCAAAAGCAAAGAATTAAATATCATCCCAAATCTGATTTGTAGCATGTCTGAAACATGTAAATCGAATTTTAGACGTGTGTATACCTATTTCATGAATAACTTAAACCTTACGTGTTAAAAAAATAAATATCCTTAAACTGTGATCCCCATTTTAAATTAATCGCTAAACTTTTGAATGTTCAAATTTTACCATTGCTCTTATTCTAAATTGATCCTCAAACTCTTGAATGTTCCAATTTCATTCTCAATCTATGATTTACATTGTAATTTAGTCCCCAAACTTTTTTCATTCTATTTTCATCATTGAAATATCATTATATGCTAATCACATCTCATGATACTAAAATCGTTCTAAAAGATATTAACTTCCATGTATATGCTAATGTGTATTGTGCAATAATATGAGTGGCATAAACGATAATTTTAGGATGAAAATTTGAATGTTCAAAAGTTTAGGGATCAATTTAAAATGAGGGTCATAGTTTGGGGATGAAACTAGAATATTTAAAAGTTTGAAAATCAATTTAGAGCGGAAGTCATAGTTTAGGATGAAACTGAAATATTCAAAAGTTTAGAGACTAATTCATAATGAGATTCATAATTTTGAAACTTATGATGTAATTAACTCTATTTTAAATATGCTCAATTTTAAATTTGAATAATCATTTATTTAATTTGACATCAAATTTGACAGATACGATGCTATAATTCTAAAACTTTTCCCGACAATATTTTTCTCCATGATAGCAATTTTAGCATTTATAGCAAGGAAACTTTCCCCTTCTTGAATCTATAGATTTGCGGGCTTTTTAGCTACAAAAGGGAGAAACAATGTTAACTTAGGTTTTGTTTGCGGTTGAGGTTGCAAAACCAAAGTTTTGTAAAAGCTAATTTTTATAGCTTTTGACAAATCAAGGTTTGAGAAGTTAGTTTGGAGGGCAAACTAAAGTTTTGACACTCAAAAGTTGGCTGTTTTAATTGTTTCTGACTTCTCAAACTGACTTTTTCATCTAAAAACAATCGCAAACAAGGCCTTAGTAGATTTGGCTGTCGAGTGAGGGTACAACCAATGCTCCATCCGAATATCAACAATGACTGCAAAGTCATGTGGTCACAATAAAACTTTGACAAAAAAATCTTATTAATAAGTGTTGTTACTAAACGTAAAAAAGATTGAATTACTCAAGGTTACAATACAAATACAAAATTAAACTTTTGACTTATGGTCTACCTATATTTAAGGATGGACATAGGGTCGGATCGGGTTTTTTAGCCCACCCAAACTCGACCCAAAAAATAATTATCCTAAACTCGAACCGACCCGACCGCATCTTTTAGAAACTCGACCGACCCAAAATTTATATACATAAACCCGAACCCGACTTATTAAAATAATTAAATTTTAGGGACCTAATTGTAAAAAATAATTTTTAGGGACCTAATTGAAAAAAAAAATTTAGAGACCAAATTGTAAATAAAAATTTAATTTTAAGGACCCAATGATAAAAAAGTATATAAAGAGGGGTTATTATTACAAATATTCCTAAAAATATAAGAGAAAATTACACTATTGGTTCTGGGTCGGGTCGAACTTTTTTCAACCTAAATATAAATTCGACCCGATCTCAACCTTAAGAAAAACCAGACCCGAACCCAAATTTTTAATTAAAAAATTAGACCCGATCGAATCGAGTTGAGTAAAATGCCCATCCCTACATCTATATTTCACCCCTTTTTTTCTTTTGCTATTTGTTAATAGGAGTGAGTGGAGATTGTTAGGTTTTTTTGTAAAATATATATAAATATATTAACAGAATAAGCTATTACAAAATATGAGTCACTGATGATGGAATATCTTGACCTAAATCAAAATAAATTTAGAGAGAATTCACACTTAATTTACATAGGATGGAATTCGAATCTAATAGGATGAGGCATTAGATCTCTTAAACAAGACCAAAGGTACAATTTTTGATGTTGTGAATAAAATAAATTAGGTTGGAAGAGACACCCTAATCCTATAACGCGACAATTTTTTTTTTCCAAAAAAATGAACTATTCAAGTTTAGAATTAGAGATCTAATTTAAGCCGTGTACTTAAAATCAATGTAATTCTTCTTCTTTTTTTTGTGTGTACCATGGATGTCTCTCGACTATCCGTCTAATGGTCTAAACAGAGGTTAATCCCTTTGAACGGAATAGTACCACAGGACGACAACTCTCCCATCAACGCAATTCTTTTCTTTAGTTGATAAATTTTGTTTGTTTTTTTCGATAAGAATGTTATGGAGTTAATATATTTAAAGGGAAGGGTTGTCCGAAATCGTTCTCAAAACCGAATAATAATAATTATAATTAAAATGCAGGCACCATTGATGGGAGGTCCCCTTTACTTCAAAGGCAAATAAGTTGAACAAATGCAACTTATTTACCATGGATCAATGCTTCAGTACAGTGGAATAACTCGACATTATTTATTTATAGAGGGGTATTTAAAAATTTCTAAAGTTAAAAGGACAATAATGAACTATATTTGTTTTGAGGTGTTAATGCACAATTTTACCATGATTATTTTAATTATTTTTAAAATACTTTTGGAGTTATAACCCCTAGTCCCATTGTGTTCCGCCCCTGCTTCCACCACATTCTTTTGTTAACATCAAATGAGAACTTCATTCATCACAAATCAAACGTTAAAAACATAGACCATTAAAGACCATAGAAAACGGGCAACATAGACCCGAACAACGAGAGAGGAGAAGATCCTACAAAGAAACCGAAACAAAGTCGGAGCAACAACAGTGACCAAATGCATGAAGCTTAAGGAATTGTAGGATAGTTTTGGACGTGACGACAACTACCGAAAATACTGTCGTGGAATCCAAGCGTCGGGTGAGAAAACCGACAAAAAAAAGATCATCCAGGCGATGAACACGAATCTCTTCTCGTCGAGTCAAAAAATCAGAGACTTTTTGAGAAAGAATTCGAAAGAGAAGCAAAGCCTAAAACCTTCACGAGCGTCGAAACATGTGATTTTTCTTTAAATTGAATAACTATGTAAACTTCTGCAAAATATGAAATACAATAACTCGAACATGAAACAAACATATAGATTATCCTTTAAAATATCAAATCACGAGTGTCTATGATAAGTGGACATTGTATTGGTGTGGTTGAGGTAGAAAATCCAGATGAATTTGAGGAATCTGTTTTGTTTTATGAACTTATGAGTTGCATCAAGCGTAAGATCAAGGAAATCGAAGTTGGGGATGATGTAATTGCTGCAGAGATAGAACATGTCAGTCATGAGCACAACTTGATACTCTCAGACGAGAATAAGGATAATACAGATTGCAATGGGTGTGTTCTACCAATCCAATCCTCGTTTTACAATTGTGCACAGTGTGATTTCATTCTTGACAAGGCCTGTGCCGAATTACCAAAAAAGTGCCGACCATGGCATTATGCAAAGCTCTACAGCATTCTAGCTGGTGGTATTTTCAGATGCGATCACTGTCGCTAGGAGTGTAGCGGTTTCTCTTACAAATCGGATGACGATGTTGATCGCATGTGCCTCAGATGTGCTAAAAAACCTCTCAGTTTTATATATCAAGCAGATAAGCCATATTTCCTCTTCTATGATGACAAGTATGAAGGCAAGTGCAATGCTTGTTGTGAAGATTCAAGGCAAGGAGAAGGGATGTTTCAATGCAAGGATTGCACATTTACTTTGCATAGGAGATGCGTCACATTACCACGCACTGCTTGGCACAAGTGTGATCAACATTCTTTGACGCTTACTTATCAGGATCCTCAATGACTATCCGCTATAACACTATTGTGACGCCTGTGAAGAAGAAAGAGATCCACAACATTGGTTTTATCATTGTGAAACTTGTGACAAGGCCATGCATTTCGAGCGTGTTATCGGAGTGCACAAATTTATCAAGGCCGAAAGTAAATACACAGACAAGGATCATCCACATCCTCTCACTGTCGTCAAGAAGATCTATTCCTATCCTCAATACGTTCTCTGTGATAAGCCCTGCCAAGATCTAGCCCTTGAGTGTCGAGACGATGGATGCAAATATATTGTTCATTGGAGCTGCGTATAACCGCTTTAGACTAAACTAAAATTGCTTCTAATGTATGAAACCACTTAATTAGAAAACTTGGTGTGGGAGAACAGAGTGGTTCTGTTTAGTTTAGTTTTATTTTTCCATTGTCTTTGTATTACTTTTTGTGGTATTAGCAGTGGCATTGTTAGCTGTAATGTTTTCTTTTCTGGTATATGATATTGTTCCTTGGGGGTTTTCCCTGCTTTTTTGTTCATGCGTGCCAGCTTTTGTAACTCTGAATTTCGCTCATTATCGTTCAATGTTGTTAAAGAATCTTATATTCTGATAATCCTATTATCGAAAAATATAAAATTTATGAACTAAACGGCCCTATATGTTGTTATTACCTTTAACATACCATTGTTTTTTGATGTAAACAGTTTAATTCTTCCCGATGTTAGATCCTAATTCTGTCCTGAACAATTGAACATAGTATATACGTGTCAAGAAGGAAACCGAGTAGCGGATGAAGCGGAATTACTGGTATTGAATAACCGAAGAGGTCTCTACTAATGAACATGGCAGAGCTTCACCACACGATTCATGAGCATCCATTGGTATTCAATGAAGACACTAGCAGTCCAAGCGACACCACTTACGATTGTGCTGGCTGTGCGGAAAAGGTGTTGGGTTCGAGCTACAGCTGCGGGGAGTTCCAGTTTTACTTTCATATGAAATGTGCAGAGGCATCCTCGGAGATTCATCACCCTGCTCACCACGACCACCCTCTTCTTCTTCTTCCACCATCGGAACATTCGAAAGAAGAAGTTGATTGCAGCTTTTGCTACAAAGAGGTTAAGGGGTTTATTTATCAATGTTCTTCTTGTGAATTTCACCTTGACTTTAATTGCGCTTGCTTCCACGTGACACTGCTGGAAACTTGATTGAGACCCTCAGTGTTCCTCACCCACATCCTTTGATTTCCATTAATCGAATCAGATCTATTAACTGCAATGATTGTTTAGACCCAATAATGGATGCTTCATATGCTTGTTTTGATTGTAGAGTGTTCTTCCATGAAAAATGTCTTCAACTACCTACTGAAATCAATCACCCTTGCCACCGCAAACACCAGCTTATTCTTGTTTTAGATGATTTTAATGAAGACATCACAGTTTGCGGCATATGCCAAAGCTATTTCCCGACCGGCCTTTTTTTTATCGTTGTGCCCCTTGCAGGTTTGGCATCCATGCCGTATGTGCTTGGTCAGCACCCATTATTGAAGATAAATCTCATCATCCACACCCTTTCACTTTGTTATTAAGACCAAATAACCCATTCCATTGTAGTACATGTGGAAACCAGGGAAATCATGTTTCCTATATTTGTTCCCCATGCAACATTCAAGTTCATAAAGACTGCATTTCTTTGCCTCGCCACATTAAACATCGACCACCATGATTCTAGAACTTGGGATTGCAGAATCTGTTACAAAAAGGTAAACATCGAGCAAGGGAGTTAGAACTGTTCTCAGCCAGGTTGTGATTTTGTTATCCATGTCAGGTGTTCCATCGAGAACAAGAGTATGTATGGTGTAGTTGAGGTAGAAAATCCAGACGAACTTGAGGAATCTAATTGGTTGTATGAACCTAAGAGTTGCATCATTCGAGTTATCAAGGAAATCAAAGTCAGGGATGATGTGATAGCCGTAGAGATAGAACATGTTAGTCATGAGCACAACTTGATATTCTCAGAAAAGTTTAAGGACAATAAATATTGCATTGGGTGTGTGTCACTTGTCCTATCCTCATTTTACTATTGTTCACACTGTGATTTCTTTCTGCACAAAGCCTGTGCTGAACTATCAAAAATGTGTCACCTATGGTTTGATGCAAAACCTTTCAGCTTTCTCACAAATGGTATTTTCGTATGTTTTTTATGTGGTTATAATTATGGTGGTTTCTTCTACAAATTGGGTGATCATGATGGCTTGTGCTTTTGCCTTAGATGTGCTTCAATATCTCATGGTTTTACGTATCAAGCAGATGAGCCACATTTCATCTACTTTGATGGGAATCATGATGGGGAGTGCAATGCTTGTGGTGAAGGTTTAACTCTTGAAATGGCATACAAATGCAAGGATTGCACATTTGCTTTACATATGTGATGTGTTATACTACCACGCACTGCTCAGCATAAGTGTGATAAGCATGTTTTGACACTTGCTTATCAAGATCCTGATGACTATCCGCTGCGACACTATTGTCACATCTGTGAAGAAGAAAGAGATCTACAACAATGATTTTATCATTGTGAAACTTGTGGCAATTCTATGCATGTCAAATGCATTCTCGAAAAATACTCATTTATCAAGGCCTGAAGTAAATACGCATACAAGGATCATCCACATACTCTCGCCTTCGTCAAGAAGACCTATTACTACCCCCAATGCATTCTTTGTGGTAAGCCCTGCCAAGATCTATCCCTCGAGTGTCAAGAGCATGCATGCAAATATATTGTTCATTGGAGCTGCATAAAACCTTATGATGATGACAGTGACTGAGATAGCGGCGGTGAACGACGTATGAAGCGGCATCTGTCTAGACTAAAACAGAGGTGTTCTGCTTGGTTTAGTTTGGGTTTTTGTCATGTTTTGTATTGCTTTTTTTTTTTCTGGTATTAGCAGTGATGTTCCAAGTTGTATTGTTTTCTTTTTAATGTGTTTTATGTCGTTTCCTGGGTGTTTTCCCTGAATGTTCTTTAGATGTAATATCTGGTATTAGTTCATGTGTGCCAGCTTTTGTAACTACGAATTTTGTTCATTATTGTAAGCTTTTGCTTATCAGTTTTAATTTTTCTGATTAAAAACAATCACAGAAAGGCATAAATTTGAACTTTAACCATAAACTCTAATCTTAAACTTTAACTATAAATACTAAACCTAATTTTTTTAGTGTAAGGCATAAAAAATGACACCGAAAATAAGCAGATGATTTCTACTTGTTTAGTGGCTTATTTGTCTGAGTCCCCTGTTTTAGGGGAGAATTCAATTGAATGAATTATTTCCTTTTTGATTTTCTGTTTAAATAGCTAAAGGTCCTTGTACTATTTTAAATTATAAATTTAGTCTTTATACTATATTTTTACGAAAGTAAGTCTTTGTAGTATATTGTTATTTGAAAATTCTGGTCACTTCCCTAACTTCTGTTCAATATTTCTGTTAATTGCTAACATGATGGTTATAGAAAAGGAAAATTAACTTTTTAGACTCATACGATTATAGTTCTTATCAATTTGACCCTTAGTTTTAAAATAATATCATTAATTGAACAATGCAATTTCCCATCATCTACAATTATAATTTACCAATCAAATTAGTATAATATTTAAAAGCTAATGGCTAAATTTTTTTAGAATAAGGGCAATTGATATAATTCGTAAAGATTAAATGTTATATTTGTTAATATGTGAAATTTGAAAATTGACACCATCGTTAATCCTTTTGTCACTTAACGGAGGATGACCAAAACCGACAAACTAATGTATTTTATATTAATTTTCATTGGTTTTTAAAACTTATATATAAATCTAATAATAAATAACTAATTAAAAAAAACAAATTAGATTAGGAGGGTCGTTTTCATAATAAATTTATATAATATATAATTCAGATTAATCAATTAATACCTATAGTTATACTAAAAAAATATCAACTTGTTATTGTGCTAGGAAAATTGTAACTCTGGTGAGTAAATAGGACTTTAAAAATGAGATTAATATCACTAACAAACAGACGAAGTAAGCAAATGGGAATTTAAATATTCTCCACCACAATCTATGCTATATTCTATGTTCTAGTTGCGAGCATGAAATGAAAGTTTTAATATTTTAACCAATTTTAATTAAGTCGTGAGCATCAACTCGGATTTGATGTATCTCAAGTTCACAAATTGGGCAAAAAAATTTATTTTTTTTATCGATTTTTCTCTTCGTCGATTTGATAGAGCCCGTTTCTCAACTAGTCACTCAACCTTAGCTCCCTGAGTTCGAATTTGATGTCTATTTTGTCGGAAAATATCCTAAATCCACGAATAAATTTTTTTTTTATTTCTTTCTTGCCGATCTCTTTCTTCCGTCGTCGAATAGAGCTCGTTTTTCAATTTATTGCTTCCCTCATTTCGATAAAAACTTTTCACCGTTTAAATCTTGAAAAAGATTCACTTTTCGTCAGTAAATAGACGTCAAAAAATTAACGGTGGAGTGACAAAAAAATATCCAATGTTTAAACTTCAATGAGTAAATTGAACGTTTTGAAACTTTAATGACCAAAATAAGTTTGCGAGTAAAATTCAATGATAAAATTTAATGCAAAGTGGTTTCAATAAAAATGAGTTGAATTGATCAACAGTCTCTAAAAAAGTGGTTAAAAGTTCTAGTTTACATCAATCTTTCTCCACTAAATTATGGGTTCAGTAGATTAGAAGCAAAATTCCCCTTTTTTTCTCCGCCGGGTAAAAATTATTTAAAAAATTGAGTTAAAGTATGGTCAACGGGAGCAGCGTGGATTATATTTATATGACATAAATTATAGAAAAGTCAACGATTAAATGAGCAAGCAAAGAAACTGCAAGTGATAAAAGAAACTGAGTTAATTCAGATCCCATGTGGGATATGCTAAAGTCAATGTTGAAGTTGCCCAGTCTGAAACAGACAAAACAACTAAGTTAATTCAGATTCCATGTGAGCTGTTTGATGTTTCAACCAATTTTATAATATTTTGAGGCTGACCGGAATGGGATTACAAAAGATGGAGTCAGGCATTGATCTGCATGGAATGGTGCTGTAAGTGAGAAAAAATTTGGCACAAAGGAACGCATAAAAAAAGGAACATGGGGAAGCTTCACCACATTTGTCATCACCATCCATTGGTATTCAACGATGACACCAGCAGTCCAAGCGACACCCCTTACGACTGCGCTTGCTGTGCTGAAAAGGTGTTGGGTTCGAGCTACAGCTGCGGGGAGTGCCCGTTTTACATCCATAAGAGATGTGCGGACGCGCCCTACGAGATTCATCACCCTGATCACCGCACCCACCCACTTCTTCTTCGTCCAGCTTCGGAACATCAGAAAAGAGAAGTTGATTGCAACTTTTGCCGTGAACAGGTTAAGGGATTTATTTATCGATGTTCTTCTTGTGATTTTTACCTTGATTTTCATTGCGCTTTGCTTTCACGTGACACTGCTGGAAACTTGATTGAGACCCTCCTTGTTGCCCACCCACATCCTTTGGTTTCTATTAATCCAATCGAGTCTTTGAAGTGCGGTGGTTGTGGAGACTCAATAACGGGTACTTCCTACGCTTGTTTTGATTGTAGAGTGTACTTACATGAAAAATGTCTTCAACTGCCTGCTCAAACCAGTCACCCTTGCCACCGCAAACACCAGCTTACTCTTGTTTTAGATGATTTTAGTAAAGACGACAACCCTGTTTGCGACATGTGCCAAAGCGATTTCCCGAGGGGCCTTTTTTATCGTTGTGCCCCTTGTAGGTTTGGCATTCATGCCGTATGTGCTCAGCCACTAGCCATTATTGAAGATAAATCTCATCATCCACACCCTTTCACTTTGTTATTAAGACCAAATAACCCATTCCAGTGTAGTGCATGTGGAAACCAGGGAAATCATATTTCCTACACCTGTTCACCATGCAACATTCAAGTTCATAAGGACTGCATTTCATTGCCACGCCACATTAGACTCACTCTCCATCCCCATCCCATTTCCCACAACTTTTTCATCCGCATAGACCACCAAGATTCTAGAACTTGGGATTGCAGAATCTGTTATAAAAAAGTAAACATCGAGTATGGGAGTTATTCTTGTTCTGAGCCAGGTTGTGATTTTGCTATCCATGTCCAGTGTTCCATCGAGAAATGGGGGTTGTATGGTATGATCGAGGTAGAAAATCCAGACGAACTTGAGGAATATGATTGGTTGTATGAACCTAAGAGTTGTATCAACCGTATTATCAAGGAAATCAAAGTCAGGGATGCTGTGATAGCTGGAGAGATAGAACATGTTAGTCATGCGCACATTTTGATATTCTCAGAAGAGATTAAGAACGATAAATATTGCAATGGATGCGTTCTACCTGTCCTAACCTCATATTACTATTGTTCACAGTGTGATTTCTTTCTGCACAAAGCCTGTGCTGAAGTATCTAGGAAGCATCGGTCATGGTTTAATGCAGAGCTTTACAGTCTTATAACAAATGGTATTTTTAAATGTGGACTTTGCTTCTACAAATTTAATGGTTTCTCCTACAAATCGGATTATGGCTATGACGTGTACATTTGTCTTAGATGTGCTTTAGTACCTCATGGTTTTACATATCAAGCAGATGAACCACATTTCATCTTCTTTGATCCGAATCATGATGGGGAGTGCAATGCTTGTGGTGAAGATTTACGTTTTGAAGCTCTATACAAATGCAAGGATTGCACATTTTCTTTGCATACGAGATGCATTACATTACCACCCACTGCTTCGCATAAGTGTGATGTACATTCTTTGACATTTGCTTATCAAGATCCCGATGACTATCTTCTACGACACTATTGTGACATCTGTGAAGAAGAAAGAGATCCACAACAATGGTTTTATCATTGTGAGACTTGCGACAATGCAGTGCATATCAAATGCGTCCTCGAAGAATACTTTTTTATCAAGGCCGGAAATAAATACACATACGAGGATCATACACATACTCTCACCTTCGTCAAGAAGACCTATTACTACCCCAAATGCGTTATTTGTAGTAAGCCCTGCCAAGATCTATCCCTCGAGTGTCAAGAGCATGCATGCAAATATATTGTTCATTGGAGCTGCATAAAACCTTCTGATGATGATAGTGACTGAGATAGCGGCAGTGAATGATGTATGAAGCTGCTTCAGTCTTGGATTAAAACCACTCAATAAGCAAACTTGGTGTGGGAAAAAGAGTGGTTCTGCTTGGTTTAGTTTTGGTTTTTGTCATGTTTTGTATTGCTTTTTTCTAGTATTAGCAGTGATGTTCTAAGTTGTATTGTTTTCTTTTAATGTGTTTTATGTCGTTTCTTGGGTGTTTTTCCTGCATGTTCTTTAGATGTAATATCTGGTATTAGTTCATCTGGGCCAGCTTTTGTAACTCCGAATGTTGTTCATTATTGTAAGCTTTTATTTATCAGTTATAATTTTTCTGATTAAAACCATTCACAGAAAGGACTTGAGGAAATTATCAATAACAATCGCTTCATCCCCTCCTCTCGCCAATGGTTCGTGCTTGATTGCTTCTGTAGCTGTTTGATGGCTTATTTTTCTGGTCCCCCTTTTTAGGGGAGAATTCAATTCAATGAGTTGTTTTCTTTTCTATTTTTTTAAATATGCTAAAGGCATCCGGGTTATTCCAAAATTTAAAATTCAGTCTCTTTAGTATTTTTATTTTAAAATTTTGGTCCATTTCCTAACTTATATTCATTTTTTTTGTTAATTGTTGACTAGGGGTGAGCGTTCGATTCGAGTCTAAAAATTTCAAGTTATTCGAGTTGACGCATCATATTTTACAACTCAAACTTAATTTATTTTTTTTATTTGAGTCGAGTTTATGAAATTCGAGCCAAGTTGAGTTTTCGAGTTCCTATGCATACATATTACATAGTGTTAGTGACTCATGTGGTTTAATTTTGGTCAAAAATAGACTTAAAACGAAAGTTGAATTGAAGAAATGGGAAATCATTCAAAGTTGAGGGGCTAAATTGAAAAAATATGAAATTTATTTTAAAAATATGAATTGAAGCTACATAGGTATTCTAAAGTGGTTTAGGAGCATGCAGTTCAAATTTGGTCAAAAATAGACTTAAAACGAAGGAGGGATTGGAGAAATGAGGAAATCATACAAAGTTGAGGGGCTAAATTACAAAAGGATGAAATTTATTGTCAAAAATATAAATTGAAGCTAAGTAGATATTCTACATTGGTTTAGGAATATGTGGTTTAAATTTGGTCAAAAAGGACTTAAAATGAAGGAGAAATTAAAGAAAAATGAAATCAGGGACTAAATTGCAAAACTATAAAATTTAGTTTTTCGGTTTTTCGAGTTGAGCAAATTTCAACTCGACTCGAACTCAAAAATTTTAAAGTTACCCGAGTTGACTCGAATAACTCGAAATTGAAAAAAAATTAATTTTTTCGAGTTGAGTTTTGCTCACCCCTATTGTTAACCTCACATTTATAAAAAAGACCAAATAACTTTTTAGTCTCCTACATTTACAGTTTTTACCAATCTAACCTTTAATCTTTAAAAAGACATAATGCCAAAAAATGCCCTTAACGTTTAACTGAATAGTCATTTTGGTCCCTATTTTTTTGAAGCAATTTAACCCTTAACGTTTTGTTTTGGGTAAAAATGGCATATCTGCGGATGAAATCTGTTAATCAACTAATGTTAAATGGCTTGAAATGACATGGCAAAACTACATGTCAGTACACACTGTGATAGCACTATCATATATGCAAATATATTGACTTTACATAATGACACATTGCTAAATAATTTTATAAAATTTAATATTTTTTTCTTCTGACTTGTCATTTTGTTAAGTCATTTTAAGTTGTTATCGTCAGTTGACTAACAGTTTTCATTCATAGAGAAACTATTTTGACCCAAAATAAAATATTAAGGGTTAAATTACTTTTAAAAAAAAGAATATGGGCCAAAGTGACTGTTCAGTCAAACGTTTGAGGTATTTTTAACATTATACCTGAAAATTATTATTAATTGAAAATATAAAATTTTAATCATTTATGACTTAAAATTTAATTTTTTAGAGTTAGACATAAAAAAGAATCATCGAAAAAAAGGCAGAGATTGATTTTTGTTCATATTTTGAGTGGTCTCGAGAATTTCTCCGTAAATCATCATAGAAGCAGAGACGAAACTATATGGGGTGGGAGGCTGAATTTTTTTATTTTTATTTCTCTATTTAATTTTTTTTAAAATTAATTTATTTATAAATTTATTCTTTTATTTTTAAACATTTATAATTTATTTTTAATCTTAAATTCTATTTCGGTCCCTTCATAGAAGTTTCGGGTAAATTGTGCAATTTAGCCACCCATCCGTCACCATGTTTCTTCTCGTTTAATGAGTTTGAAGTCAACATAGCAGCTTTTCCTGCAGAGTAGGTCGATAGCCCGGACAAGAGAGATGGGACTTGAATAAACTTAGTGATTGGATATCTACTCGACATTATCAACTAAAAAATTCCTGAAGCTCAACCATTAAGACCGATGTAGGAGCCGCTAAAAGCCACCTATAGAGCATGACTTGAAGATGGAAAGACTATAACATCAATTTTAAAATACATCGTGGCTAGCTGGAGTATGAATACAAAAGTTGGAGGCCAAGCATTGACTTGGTGCCTGAAACTGTAGGTGAACAAATCTGGATCAGAGCACACACGCAGAGAAGAAGGAACATGGCGGAGCTTCACCACGAGTCATCACCATCCATTGCTCTTCAACGAAGACACCAGAGCGACGCCGCTTACGACTGCGCTGGCTGTGCGGAAAAGGTGTTTGGATCGAGCTACAGCTGCGGGGGAATGCCGGTTTTACCTTCATAAGAAATGTGCGGAGGCACCCTCAGAGATTCATCACCCTGCTCACCGTGACCACACTCTTCTTCTTCTTCCACCATCAGAAA
The DNA here is from genome assembly GCA_019671005.1 of Hibiscus mutabilis. Classification (NCBI taxonomy): domain Eukaryota; kingdom Viridiplantae; phylum Streptophyta; class Magnoliopsida; order Malvales; family Malvaceae; genus Hibiscus; species Hibiscus mutabilis. The sequence goes on along the minus strand of CM033750.1, from coordinate 38,955,582 downwards.
TTCGGAAAAGAGAAGTAGATTGCAGCTTCTGCCTCTGCAAACAGGTCAGAGGATTTATTTATCATTGTTCTTCTTGTGAATTTTACCTTCACATCAATTGCGCTTTGATTTCCATTAATCCAGTTGGTTATACTGAGTGCGACCGTTGCCTCAACCAACTAATGGATGATGATGTTTCGTACACTTCTTTCGGTTTCGGAAAATTCTTCCGCAAGAAATGTCTTGAACAACTCACTGCAATTAATCACCCTTGCCATCGCAAACACCAGCTTGTGCTTGTTTTCAATGATTTTGATGAAGCCTTCGCTGCTTGCGACCTGTGCCGAAGATATATTTGGCGCCAATATTTTTATCAGTGTGTTCCTTGCAAGGTTAACTTTCACGTAAGATGTCCTTTGCCACCACCCACCATTGAGGATAAATCTCATCATCCACACCCTTTCACATTGTTATTAAGACCAAATAACCCATTTATTTGTAATGCATGTGGCGACAAGGGAAATCATGTTTCCTATATTTGTTCACCATGCAACATTCAAGTTCATAAGGACTGTGTTTCATTGCACATTGGACTCAATCTCCATCCTCATCCCATTTCCCACAACTTTTTCCTCCGCATCGACCACGATGATTCCAGAACTTGGGATTGCAGAATCTGTTATAAAAAAAAGAAAACATCGAGCATGGGAGTTATTCTTGTTCTCAGCCGGGTTGTGATTTTGTTATCCATGTCAAGTGTTCTATTGAGAACAAGAGTTTGTATCAAGTAGTTGAGGTAGAAAATTCAAACGAATTTGAGGAATCTGATTGGTTGTATGAACCTAAGAGTTGCTTCATTCGTGTTATCAAGGAAATCAAAGTCCAAGATGATGTAATAGCCGGAGAGATAGAACATGTTAGTCATGAGCATAACTTGATATTTTCGGAAGATGTTAAGTATAATAAATATTGCAATGGCTGTGTGCTACCTGTACTATCCTCATTTTATTATTGTCCACACTGTGATTACTTTCTGCACAAAGCCTGTGCTGAACTGCCGAGAATGCGTCGGCTATGGTTTGATGCAAAGCTTTTCAATCTTGTCACAGAGGGTATTTTTTAATGTATACTCTGTCTCTACAAATGTAATAGTTTCTCCTACAGATCAGGTGACGGTGATGGCTTGTGCTTTTGCCTTAGATGTGCTTCAATATCTCATGGTTTTAAATATCAAGCAGATGAGCCACATTACCTCTTCTTTGATGACAAGCATAATGGGAAGTTTAATGCTTGTGGTAAAGATATAAGTCATGAATTTGTACACAGATGCAAGGATTGCAAATTTGCTTTGCATATTAAATGTGTTTCATTGCCTCACAATGCTTGGCATAAGTGTGATGAACATTCTTTGACACTTGCTTATCAAGATCTAGATGGCTATCCGCTACGGCACTATTGTAACATTTGTGAAGAAGAAAGAGATCCACGACAATGGTTTTATCATTGTGAGACTTGTGACAATGCTATGCATATCAAATGCATTCTCGAAAAATACTCATTTATCACAGCCGGAAGTAAATACTCTTACGAGGATCATCCACATACTCTTACCTTTGTCAAGAGGACCTATTACCGCCCCCAATGCGTTCTTTGTGGTAAGCCCAGCCAAGATCTTGCCCTTGAGTGTCAAGAGAATGCATGCAAATATATTGTTCATTGGAGCTGCATAAAACCTTATGATGGTGACAGTGACTGAGATAGCGCCAAAGCAGCAGTGAACAATGTATGAAGTGGCTTCAGGCTAGATTAAAACTACTTGTAATTAGTATAAGCAAACTTGGTGTGGGAAAACAGAGTGGTTCTGCTTGGCTTAGTTTTGGTTTTTTGTCATGTTTGTGTTACTTTTACTCGTATTAGCAGTGATGTTCTATATTGTATTGTGTTCTTTTAATGTGTTTTATGTCATTTCTTGGGTTTTTTTCCTGCATGTTCTTTAGATGTAATATCTGGTAACAGCTACTGGGAGTGCCGGTTCTACCTCCATAAGAGATGTGCGGAGGCGCCCTGGGAGATTCATCACCCTGCTCACCGGGACCACTCTCTTCTTCTTCCTACAGCTTTGAAACATCCGAGAAGAGAAGTTCGTTGCAGCATTTGCCGGTTCAAGGTTAAGGGATTTATTTATGAATGTTCTTCTTGTGAATTTTACCTTGACTTTAATTGCGCTTTGCTTTCACGTGACACTGCTGGAAACTTGATTCAGACCCTCTTTTTTGCCCACCCTCATCATTTGATTTCCATTAATCCAGTTGGATATCTTGAGTGCGATGGTTGTGGAGACTCAATAATGGGTGCTTCCTGTTGCGCGTAATAAGTGCTCCGCAATTGTGCAAGTGTACACGTCGCAAGTTATAGTATAAAATATATCGTCTCCACAGGGATTGGTGCCACTTCAAGAATCTAATCTCTTGCACTGTAAAAAGTAAAATAACACAAGTAGAAAATTGTAGGAGTTTTAACTAACAACTAAACTAGAAAGCAATAAAATAAAAAAAGATGTAATCAAACGAGAGAAAATAGGACAGGTTATCGTGAGTTGAGGTGTGATAGCCTATTGGATCGTCTTGGTAAAAGAGTGCAAGGGCAACTCAATTGCCGTGGCAACTTGCGCAGAGGGTTGCCTTGGCAACTAATCGACGGTTGTCTAGGTAACTGGCTGGGCAACTGTTTGGGCGGCTGGGCAGCAACTTCAAGGTTCGGCGGAGCATTCTTCAATGGTTTATTCTTATCCCTAAGTCAAAACTCTAGCTAATTGTGCATGCATTGATAATACATCCCTGCGTGAATCAAGGGTGAACAACAACCAATCTTGCGCTCCTCATAGCCGTTGAAATCCTTAATTTATTCTTAAGCCGAATTAATCTTCACCATCAATAGATTGAATAAAGACCATACTCGTTCGTTTCTTGAATCTAACTCTCCTGATATTAGATAAATAGATGAAGTTACGAGATCCTCTCCCAATTCACTCGCAAACAAGAATAAAAACTATGAATGAGTAAACCTTGAATTAAAAGTGCAAACTCTTATTACCTAAACAAAATCCAATTGTTTCTCACAACCATAAAACACAATAACCTTAGCCAAATATATTTAGTTCATGGCTAGGTTCCAAAGAATCACAAAACAAAGAATCCCTAACATAAACCTAATAGAACAAGAAAGAAAAAGATGAAGCATGGTTGAAGCCTTTGTCGAAATCTCTCCCCTTTACTCCCATTGGAGTTGACGGCTTGGTCTCCTTTAAATAGAAGATGGTTAGGTCAAAGTCTCTCTTGAGGAAGAAGTTAAGTTGGAATTAAATACTTTTAAAAGAATATAATTCTTTATTATATTTAAATTCCTTTTAGATCTTCTCATATCTTCTTGGGATTTAATTTCTCTTTGACCTCTTCACGGAAATCAAACTCTTTTGGGATTTAACTTTGCTCCACGTCATCTTGGGCTTATCTAGTCATCAATTTCGAATGACATATCATCTTATCCCTTATCGACAATTGCCCTGGCAACTAGCTCGGCATCTCCTTCATGCATTGCCCTGGCAACTGCGTCGGCATCTCCTTCATGCACTACCTTGGCAACTGGTTCCAGCCTTGTTTAGGCAAGTGATTCTGCACACACACAAAAAACAACTATCGACAGCACCCTTTTTTCTACAAAATTAAGCAAAATATGAAATCAAGCTTAACCACCAAGGAAACAATGCAAACATGCGTGAATGGCTAATAATGCAACTAATATGAGCCTAAGTCTAGCAATAATATAAATAAAAATGGTGAATAAAATAGTACTTTTAGACACTTAACACACCCCCAAAATCGAACTATTGCTTGTCCTCAAGCAATGCAAACTAATAATTAACCGTCAAGACTTCAATTTTCACAAACTTAGCTTTGAACTTGATTTCAATCCTCAAAACCGTGGCACAAAGTATGATCGACTTTTTATTTTTCGGACAACTTAGGAATTACTCGGAATCAAAATATAATGCTTGTGAGTATGTGCGAATTTGTGTGCAAGTTGATTTTTCGAATTTTATGCAAACAAGAGGTTTTCAAATTACTTCCTTAGGTTCTTTTAACATGTTTTAACTAGAGCTGGTTTCGGGCACCTCTAGTGTTTTTTAGTTTTCTTAAGTTAATTAATTTATTCGACTAGAGCCGATTTTGGGCACCTTTAGCGATCAATTTTTAGCATATACTAGAGCCAATTTCGGGTACCTCTAGCATTCATCCAATTTTTATTCTAATCCCACAATTTTTTAACTATCAACCTAAGTTCGCTAGAATTTCTTAAATCAATCAGGCCACAATAGTGTTTTTTTAGTTTAGCATCATATTAGGATTCTAATTGTTTCCATGGTTATCCTAGAATAAAAAGTTCTATCAATTAAGTGCATTAGCAAAGTCATCATGGATATTCATCAAATCTAGGCAATTCTTGTTACAACTAAAGGTATGGCAAGCAATTTATATATCCTAAATGCAATACTTAAGATGAATGCAACTAAACATGGTAACAAACTAGTAACAATCCCCCCAAACTCGAGTGAGGCATTGTCCTCAATGCATGAACAAAGTAAAATAAAAATAAAAATAACAATAAAGAAAAGTAAAATGCAAACGAGGACTTACTCCGAGAGTTCGTCATCGTGGATGATTAGTTTCCTTTTGGCCTGTGTCTTGATTCATTTGCTTGAACACGGTGGTTGCTTTCTTGTTGCCGATGGTGGAATCGATCCTCGTACGAGGGTGTCCTCATCGTCCTCTTCCTCAATGTCATTGGTCTTTCGCTTGGGCTTGGAAGATTCGATTGGTGTGGTCTTCGTTGGTGCAATGGAGAACTCGTCCGAATCTGAAAAATCAAGCAATGATTTAGAATGAGTTGATTCGGGCATATGTGTTTTACCTTTGGCTTTTGCAGTGGTTGTCGGGGTGTCTTCAGTTTTGGTTGCCGCGGCATCTTCTGTTGCAGTTTTCATGGCAAATGCTTCATTGGTTGCCATGGCAAGGATTTCGACAGGAAAGATAGGGAACAACACGCGGTTGTCCGAGTACTTTTCCAGGATGACTTGGGTGATGGCATTGTTGTGATCCTTCATGTACCGCATGAACATTATTTTTCGATCTTCAATTTGCCTAAGGCGGTTCGCCAATGGTTGTAAGAGTGCTTCAAGTTGTCCCGAGATTGCTGTCTGAGTTGCCCGGGTATCAGTTGCTTGGGCATTAGGAGTTGCCGTGGTGGCAAGAGTTGCCGCGGCAATTGAAGGTGTTGGGGATTTTACCGGTGCCTCTCCCATTAGCTTTCATATTTGTGCTCGATTCCAACCGGACTTTGGTAGGGCCTTTTCATCAGTGGACTCACTTGGGACATGCATCTCCTTGCAAAGATTGGAAATTAAGCAAGGGAAGAAAAAAGAACCCTTGTCTTTTGTGCTACATAAAAAAATCTCATCACAAATAATTTTTCCAATGTTAATGATGCAATTATGCAAGATAGAATGTATGAGCAAAAGACTAGGTGTATCAATGGTAGTATTGTGTGTGGTCGGCATTAAAGAAGTTTTAACAAACTTATTCCATAATTTTGCCTCGGGTTTAAGCCGAAGGCGATTTACCGTGCTCTTGTATTTACTATCGTTCCAATGAGTTCTCGGTGTAGTGAGTTCTTGAAGCAACTTGTCTAGTTGCTTGGGCATGAGGTGATCAACAAAGGCTTGATGCTCGTCCTTCTCAACGTAGAGCCCGTAAAAAGGTGTTGATGTTTTCGGGGCTTATGAGTATAGCCTTGTCACGAAAAAACATAAAGATTATTCAGGTTAGGTGAGTGAACATAGAATTCTCTTACCCATGAGATGTTACCCGGTTCCGATTGATGGCAAAAGATTTGCCACTTTTGATGTGCAATCCTTTCGAAGATGAATGGTTCAAGGCCGAAATCTTGATGAGAGTTGGAGTATTCGAAGCCTTGTTCTTCGTAAATCTTTCGGCTTTCAAACTTGGAGTGAAATCTTTCTTGAACCACCGGTGTAGCAAACTTCTTGTATCTTGGTTCTTTGGAGGAACTTAGATGAACCAAACATTCGATTTTGGATGCCATGGATGATCTTGGTTGTGAGTTTGGTAGAAACAAAGAAAAGAAAGCAAAAGAAACTAAATAGTTGCAAGATGAAAAGCAGGAATAGGTTTCTTGGAAGTTAAGGCTGATGGGTTAAATAGAAAAGATAGGTAGTAAATATGGTGGGTGTGATTAATTGGAATGAAAGAAAACAAGGGTTTTGATTGGGGGAAAGGGACGACTAGGGGATTTGGGGAAGGAGAAAGGTTTGGCCGGCTATGTAGGGTTTATTTAAGGTAAATTGGAGGCTTAATATAAGCATTAGATTTAGCCCATTAATTTCCTTGTTGAAGAAGTTTCCTTTTTGAATCAAATTCCCCTTTATCTTGAACTATTTTTCTAAAATTCAAAAACAAATAAAATAAGGATTAAAATTAAAGATAAACTAATAAAAGAAAATAAATAAAGATGTGCAAAGAAATTCTTAAACTTAAAATTTAAAAACAATTAGATAAATATGAAAGAAAGATGTAGTCTTAATCTTAAAGAAAATAAATAAATCTATCCTAAAAATAGAAATAACCGAAATTAATAAATAAAAATAAATAATAAAAAATTAAATAGTTTGAAAAAATAAAAATGAAAAGAAAATATCGAAAGGAGAGCATGCTCATGCATCTCCTAAGGTGACCACTTCTTTGTTACGTTTCACATGGGCACCGTTGTAGTGCTTCAATCTTTGTCCGTTAACTTTGAATTCATGTTCTTCAGTGATGGACTTGATTATCACGGCACCATGGGAGAATGGTTTTACAACTTCGAATGGTCCCGACCATCTTGATTTCAGTTTTCCCGAGAAAAGTTTTAGCCGAGAATTGAATAAGAGAACTAATTGCCCTGGCGTTAATTGCCGCAGCAATAGTTTCTTGTCATGCCATTGCTTTGTTTTCTCCTTGTAGATTCGTGCATTGTTATAGGCGAGTGCACGGAATTCTTCTATCTCGTTGAGGTCCAACAAACGCTTTTGCCCGGTACTTTCCCAATCCATATTCACGGTCTTGATTGCCCAATATGTCTTGTGTTCAATTTCCACCGGTAGATGGCATGTTTTGCCATAGACAAGTCGGAAGGGAGACATACCTAAGGGTGTTTTGAATGCAGTGCGATATGCCCAAAGTGCATAATCTAGTCTTACTGACCAATCCTTCCTAGAGGGATTTACAACTTTCTTGAGTATACCCTTCAATTACCGGTTGGAAATTTTTGCTTGCCCATTGGTTTGTGAGTGATATGCCGTGGTAATCTTGTGAGATACACCAAAGCGTTGTAACATCTTGGCGATGAGTTTGTTGTCGAAGTGCTTGCCTTTATCACTGATAATTGCTCTCGGCATCCCAAACCGTGTAAATATATTTTTCTGCAAGAATCGTTGCATGGTCTTGGAATCGTTGGCGGGAACTACAACTGCCTCAACCCACTTAGACACGTAGCCGACGACAAGTAGGATGTAGAGGTTGCCGAATGAAGATGGGAAAGGTCCTATAAAATCAATCCCCCACACATCGAACAATTACACCTTAAGGATGTTTTGGAGCGGCATCTCATATCGTATAGAGATATTGCCCGTCCTCTGGCAATGATCACATTGCTTGTAAAACTCATGGGCATATTTGTACAGTGTTGGCCAATACAAACCGGATTGCAAAACTTTGGCCGCGGTACGTGTTCCTCCAAAATATCCTCTATAGGGTGAAGAATGGCATTGCCGGAGTACATTCTGCTGCTCCTCTTCAGGGACACATCGATGTACAACCTGATCTGTACATTGTTTAAACAAAAGAGGCTCGTCCCAAAAGTAATGCTTAGCATCAAGGCGGAACCGCTTCTTCCCGTGGTGAGTAAGGCCATAAGGTAAAATAGCACAAACAAGGAAATTAACCAAATCCGCGTGCCAGGGTATTGTCGAGGCATTCGTGGTTGCCGTGGCAACTACTTCCGTGGTTGCCGAGGCGTGCACGTCTAGAGTTGTTGCAGCATGCGGGTCAAGAGTTGCCGAGGCATACGCGTCTAGAGTCTCCAAGGCGTGCGCGTCAAGGGTTGACGAGGCATGCGCGTCAAGAGTTGCCGAGGCGTCGAGGGTTACCGAGGCATGCGCATCCATGGTTGCCGAGGCATGCGCATCCATGGTTGCCGAGGCAACTAATAGTTGCGTATCTAGGAATGCATCGCATATCTCTAAATCTACGTCCTCCTCCCTATTGCGTTCTAAATATGATAAGTGATCAGCTACTTGATTTTCTGTTCCTTTCCTGTCCTTAATTTCAATGTCAAACTCTTGCAAAAGCAATATCCAACGAATCAAACGAGGTTTGGCATCCTTTTTAGCAAATAGATACTTAATTATCGAATGGTCCTTATGGACAATTACCTTTGTACCAATCAAATAGGATCGAAACATGTCAAATGTGAAAACTACGGCTAGTAACTCTTTCTCCGTTGTTGTGTAATTCACTTGAGCGCTATTAAGAGTTTTACTAGCGTAGTATATCACATGAAAGGTCTTACCTGTGCATTGGCCTAGGATTGCTCCTACCGTAAAATCACTTGCATCACACATGAGCTCAAAAGGTAGCGTCCAATCGGGTGGAACGACAATGGGTGTCAAGGTAAGCTTTTCTTTTAGGGTTTCAAATGCTTGGGCGCAAGAATCATCAAAATTGAAGACTTTATCCTGTTCAAGCAAATTGCACAAGGGTTTAGTAATCTTAGAAAAATTATGAATGAACCTCTTGTAAAAACCTGTATGTCCAAGAAAGCTTCGGATTCCTTTAACCGAACTTGGTGGGGGTAATCTCTCGATCATGTCCACCTTGGCTTTGTCTACTTCGATTCCCTTGGATGAAATCTTGTGGCCGAGCACAATTCCTTCATCTACCTTGGACAAGAGGGTCGTCAGACTTGAAAAGCCAATAGTCGAGCTTCAAGGGGCCCATGAAGAAGCCGATGAGCGCTTCGAGAAGATGGATTCCATAAAGGAAGACATCATGAAAGAGGTTACTGAAAAACTCAAAAACATGTATGAGTCATTGAACGACCAAGACCTCTCCATCAAAGCTGTTGTAGAAACTGCCAATGAGGAGATGATGAAAGCGGTGAAGAAGCTCAGTGCCAAGCTACTCCTCTACAACAATGCCATGTTGAATGGCATGATAGCCAAAGCAACTGTGCCCAAGCCCAAGATCGACGCCCCGAAGCCCAAGCCGTTCAAGGGGACCAGATCTACTCAGGAACTTGAGAACTTCATGTGGGGACTTGAGCAGTATTTCAAAGCAATGGTATCATGGAGGATACCGAAAAGGTAACAACTGCTTCAATTTATTTTTCTGATGGCGCTCTTTTGTGGTGGTGACGTAGTTGCTTAGATGAGAAACATGGGGACACTTTTGTTGGAACATGGGCTGAGTTCCAAGTAGAATTAAATGAGCAGTTTTACCCGGGCAATGCCGAGAATGAGGCAAGATCGAAGCTTAGAGCTCTTAAGCATGTTGGGACCCTCCGCGACTATGTTCGAGAGCTCAGCAAACTTCAACTTCAAATCCCAGACTTATTCGAGAAAGATTTGCTTTTCCAGTTAATGGATAGACTAAAGCCATAGGCTAACACCGAGCTAGAACAGAGAGACATGAAAAAACTCTCCAAAGCCATGGCAATTGCAGAATCATTGAAGGAGCATAATGCCAACAGAAATGAGTCAACCAAACCAAAGTCAAAGTTACGAGGTAATGGAGGCAATGGTGTGGGAGACAGACCAAGGAACGATTCTAATAGACAATCCAACGGAGGTTGTACAACCAACTAACCATGGAACATGAATAAGAAAGGGGACAGAAATCCCAAATGCTTCAATTGTGGAGGACCACACTATCGAAACAGTTGCCTACAAAGATAGAAAGTTGCTGCCATCCAAGAAAAGCAAGATCAAGAGGGGACTCTCAAGCTTGGCTCTATCCTTAGTTGCATGGAGGTCAAGAAGGGTTCCAAGAAGAAGGGACTGACATTTATGGACATTACCGTAGCAGGCCAGAAGTTGAGTGCGCTAGTAGACACCAGTGCCTCAGAGTTGTTCATGTCCGAACAGGCTGCAAAGAAACTTGACCTTTATGTTGAGAAGGCAAGTGGGTTCATCAAAACCGTGAATACCAAAGAGGCTCCATTTGAAGAAGTAGCAAAAGGAGTCAAGCTCGAGATTGGGGGCTGGTCTGGTAAGAAAAAAATCAAGGTAATTCCACTTGATGATTTTGACTTTGTCATTGGGCTTAGTTTCCTTGACAAGATTAATGCGTTTTTTGTTCCATTTGCCGATTGCTTGTGCATACTTGATTCGAGAGGCCAATGCATTGTTTCGGTAAGACGAGAAGCTAGAGTTGAGGCCAAGATGCTTTTAGCCATCCAATTCAGTAAGGGAGTTCGCAAGGAGGAGCCAACCTACTTAGCAACGTTGGTGACTAATGAGCCGACCATGACCAAGGATGTTCCAACAGAAGTAGGATAAGTTTTGGCAAAATTTCGTGACGTGATGCCCAGCGTCAGAAGAATGCCATGCTAGGGGTCAACCAGAATGCCATGCCACAAAGGGCACAAAATAATTTTATGGAGCACAAAGGAACAACCAGGGGACTTTGACGGACTACATGGATGATGCAACTGTCCAAAGTTTGGCAGCTTCTATGCGAAACTTGAAAGTTCAAATTGGGAAGATTGCTAGGGCACTCAGCAATAGACCCCAGGGGACCTTGCCAAGCAATATAAAAGATGCTTGGCAGAAAAATAATGAATAATATAAAGTTGTAACTCTTCAGAGTGGTAAACAATATGAGGTTGAGACATCCGTCAAACAGCCAGTTCATTGCCAAAAAGAAGAGAAAAGACTAGTAGATGTACCAAAAGAACCAAAAAATAAAGAAGCGGACATGAGCATTGCCAGGCATCAGACTGATTCCAATGAGTAGACCGATGCTAGACAATAGACTGATGCCAACGAGCAGACTGATGCCAGCGAGCAGACTGATGCTAAACAATAGTCTGATACAAGAAAATAATTGGCAAAGCCATCAGAACCAGCATATGTTTATCCACCTCTGCCATTTTCACAAAGGTTACAGAAGCATAAGCAAGATCAGCAATTTAAGCGTTTCTTGGAAGTGCTTAAGCAATTGCAGATCAATCTTCCATTAGTAGAAGCACTCGAGCAGGTGCCCAATTACATTAAATTCATGAATGACGTCTTGTCCAAGAAAAGAAAATTGGGTGATTTTGAGACTGTATCTCTCACCGAAGAATGCAATGCTAGAACTATTATCGATGGAGAGTGTGAATGGACTACAGAAAGCTGAACAATGCCACCAAGAAGGACCACTTTTCGATGCCCTTCATTGATAAAATGTTGGACAGATTAACAGGTAAAGCTTTCTACTATTTTTTAGATGGTTATTCGGGGTATAACTAAATTGCCATAGCTCCAGAGGACCAGGAAAAGACCACATTCACATGTACATATGGGACGTTCGCCTTTAGAAGGATGCTATTCAGACTGTGTAATGCACCGGCAACGTTTCAACGTTGTATGATGTCTATCTTATCGGACATGATTGAGCTTAACCTAGAGGTCTTTATGGATGACTCCTCAGTCTTTGGCAAGACATTTGATGAGTGGTTACAGATTCTAGAGCTTGTTTTGAAGATATGCACAGAGACTAACTTGGTCTTGAACTGGGAGAAGTGCCACTTTATGGTCAAGGAAGGCATATTTCTCGGTCATAAAGTGACCAAGAAATGCTTGGAAGTTGACAAGGCAAAAGTGGAGGTAATTAAACAGTTGCCACCTCCTTCAAGTGTAAAAGGTATAAGAAGTTTTTTAGGTCATGCGGGTTTTTACTGCCGTTTTATTAAAGACTTTTCTAAAATTTCTAAACCTTTATGCTTTCTATTAGAACAGAATGTCACTTTTGCATTTGATTATGCTTGTTTGAGAATGTTTCAAGAACTTAGAGAGAGACTGATCAATGCCTCTATAGTCGTGGCACCATACTGGGTTAAGCCATTTGAACTCATGTACAATACCAATGATCATGCCGTCGGAGTAGTACTAGGACAACGACATGGCAAGGATTTTCATGCCATATACTATGACAACCAAACTTTGAGAAAAACACAACTCAATTACACCACAATAGAGAGAGAATTTCTACCTGTTGTATTTGTTTTTGACAATTTTAGATCCTATTTAGTTGGTAATAAAGTTGTTGTGTATATAGATCACTCAGCATTAAAGTACCCCTTGGCAAAGAAGGATGCCAAGCGCAGATTGATCCGGCAGTCACTTCTACTACAAGAATTTGACCTTGAGATCCGAAACAAAAAGGGCAGTGAGAATTTAGTGGCTGATCACTTATCACGCCTAGAACATCACTGTGAAACTGGTAAGACAATTGCCATAAGAGATGAATTCCCAGACGAATCTTTGCTCGTAGTCTAAGCTGTACCATGGTATGCTGACATAGTCAACTACCTGTTTAGCAATATTCTACCACCAGATTTGGCTTATAATGCCATGAAACATTTTCTGCGAGAAGTCAGGCATTACTATTTTAAATATAAACTAATTTTTAAAGCTTTGTGCAAATATGGAATTTAGCAAAGGATTGCCATGGCATATCATCATCAGTCAAATAGGCAAGTCGAGATTTCAAGCAAGGAAATCAAGAGTATCCTTGAAAAGACTGTGAATCCATCAAGGAAGGACTGGTCCTTAAGACTAGATAAATCCTTGTGGGCTTACAAGACAACATTTAAAACTCCCTTGGGCACTTTCACCATTTAGACTCATGTTTGGAAAAGTATGCCATCTCTTAGTGGAGATGGAGCACCGTGCATATTGGGCTATTAAAACACTTGATATGACATGGAGAGCTGCTGGAGAAAAGTGATTACGAGACCTAAACGAGCTGGAAGAGTTTAGATCACAAGCCTATGAGAATGCCATACTCTACAAGAAGAGGACAAAGCGCTGGCATGACAGGAGAATCATGCCAAAACACTTTGAAATAGGCCAACGTGTTCTACTATTTAACTCGATGCTTAAATTGTTTCCAGGCAAGCTTAGGTCGAGGTGGCCAAGCCCGTTTGAAGTTATAAAGCCATATGTTCATGGAGTTGTGGACATTAAAAATCTGAAGTCGGGAGAAATTTTCAAAGTAAACGGCCAGCGTTTAAAGCACTATTGGGAAGGTGATCAGAAGAATGCCAAGGAGGTTATCCTCTTGGCAAATGTATCGTAACTTCATCATCAAGTTTGGAATTTTTGTAAATATTAGGTTAGATGTTTTTCTTTTTCAACATTTTTTATTTGATTTTTTCCTTTTTAGTTTTGATTTTCTTTGCTGCGTTGAAAGGTTTTCTTTGAGTGTGTGCAGATCTAGTGTATCCAAAATAACGTCAAGGCAGGACTTGGCATGAGACGATTACAAGTGGGAGAATTCTGTTTGCCAGTCATAGTGCCAACACAAGCTTGGCATGCGGCGAATGTAATTTTGGGAAAAGAAGATTTACCCTAGCTTGATTAATTTCAGCCCATGAAGAGTGAAAATTTGAAACCTAACCCTAGCCGCCCAAATAATGGATAAGTTTTAATTTAAATTAAACTTAATCTCTTATCGCTCCAAAACTTTAAACTTACCCTATCACTTACACCCTTATCACATCATCCCTATCACTTACACCATTATCAAATCAAATCTTTTTCTTTTCCCCTCACACGCATAATACCATCATTACCTTTTTTTAATTCGGCCACTTTAATTACCCCCATTAAACACTCAATATTTACTTCATCTACCCTAGCCATTCCAAAACCTTTCACTTTTCCCTTTGATCTTTTATCAAGCAAGAAACAAAGATTCACGATCTTTCTATTCTCTTTTCCAAAAATCGTTCAATCTTTCGACCTTGCTCCATTGGCTTATTCATCAATACCCTTTAAAACCTTCTTCAATGAAGAAATATGCCAGAATTATGAAGACAACTTCTCATCGAAGATGTTTTGTTATGAAAAGAGATTCGATTTCAAGAATGAAAGAAATTTAGGTTTTACCCCGGATTTCATGGCAGTAGTCACCAAGCACAAATATGAACTGTTTTGATAGAAAAAGGGCAAAATATTTCCCAACATTGTTCGAGAGTTCTACGCACATCTCACGACCAAGGCCAGTCTATTCTTGATGATTAGAGGAAAATATGTGAGATTCGATGAAGGGCACATCAACACTATGTTTGAGTTAGGTGATGAAGACGAGCATGCAAAGTTTGTTGCCACCATGATCGCTGCCAAAAGAAAGAAGATGCTGGAAGATTTATGTGAGCCGAGCACTGAGTGGATTGTGTCCTCAAAAGGGCACCGAACGATCAAGCGATTGGCACTAACATCGCAACCAAGGGGGCGGAACCACTTCCTCAAGGCAAACTTAATGCCAACGACTCACAATAAGACCGTATCGGAGGAGAGGGTGGCACTACTGCATTCCATTATCATGGACATGAAGATTAATATTGGCTTGATCATCATAGACGAAACGTACAAATTTGCTGGTAAGCCAACTAGTGGTTTGTTCTTTTTGTTATTAATTTCTAACATTTGTATGAAGCACGGTGTGCCCAAGATCGATTTGGACAAAATCTAAGAAGTAAAAAAACCACAATCACACCGGCTGTATAGAAGAACCTCACTGCCATCGAATCAAAGGACAAAGGTAAGGGAAAGGCTGCCACGCCAACACCAAAGCCAAAAGCACCGAGGGCTGAATTTGAAGTCTCTATGCCAGTGGCAATGCTCTACCAAATCAACCAACGCTAGAAGATGATTCTCAAAAAGCTGGAAAAAGTTGAGGAGCAGAGCAGTAAGCTATGACATTACATTCAAGCCAGAGACGTTGCCATCAGGGAAATCCTTAAAAGATTATCCCCGAACTCTATGCCAGCCTTCCTAGATTTTCCTATAGAAATTTTTGCCAACGATGATGCCATGCCAACTAGTCCCCGATCTGTTCATACTTCAGCACCCTCTGATGCCACAGTACCAGTCTCTATTGTTCAAGTAGAATCTGCTAAGTCCAAAACACCACTAGAATCTTAAGAAGAAGTTCAGAAGAAATTTGTTGTGCCTATCTCGTCTGCTACCACTCCTGCCACATCAGAGCCGATGCAGATTGTTAAGGAAGCTGGTGCTACCACTACTGCCTCAAAGCCCAGCCTCAAAAGAAAGAAGCACATGGCCCCTGATCGTGGGACCTTTGTGAGGAGGAAGACCCGCGTCACAAGACAAGAACCATCCGAAGGGGAGTCCTCCTCTTCCTAAAAACTCCTTTGCATATTTTTCATGTTATTGCATTTCCCATGTTCATGCATTTTATTTCTTTGTTTAATTATTTATATGTGTTGTTTTCATGCATTGATAACAATGCACATATTTGGTTTGGGGGTGTGCGTTGCCTCACATTTATGCCATGCATTCATGTTTACATTTTTGTAGTCATGCCATGTATGCCATATAGAGATTTTAGCCATGCATACTGAACCAAAAAAAAAGAAAAAGAATTTTTTGTCTCGGCAAAATTTTGAAGAATGCTAACATGTTGTTAGACAAGTTCTTTAGTTTTAAGAATAAGCTGTCCAATGAAGAAATTTTAAAACTTTAGTTGCCTGATGCCAGCAGAGTAGTAATACCAAGGCTGCTTGGCAATTGAACTCTAGTTTAGGGAACTTTGGTTGCACTTTACACGAGGTATGCATCTAGTCCGCTTAATGAACTCAGGCTCTCTTGAAACTGAACTTAAACAAAAAAAGAGAAGAGATAGAAACGCCAAAGAGAAAAAAGGAATAAGGCAACAATGTTTGCCAAATGCTAAAGAACTTTAGAGCACTCCTCTGCCTTAGGGAAAATTATTAACTTGGGTCTTCGTGGTTTGCTCTTTCTTATATCTCAAGCCAACATGACTTAGGGTATGAGTGTAATAGGATAGTCAGTGATGTAATCCAGACTAACGTGGGTATTTGTGGTTTGCTCCCTCTTATGTCTCACGCCAAATAGTGCATGACGCTACCCTAATCTAATGCTAGCAATAATAAAAAAAGAAAAAATATATAGCTTTGGCAGAATAATAATGAAGAAATTTTTTGAGTTTGGATAGTAAAAATTGACTAAGCGAGTTAAGTGAATTTGATGCATATCACCTGCACTTTTGCACACTTAATGACCTTAGACTAGATCTATATTGTTGCACTTGAATTTGCTATTTGCTTGGCATTATTGCATGAAGATAACTAAGGATAGAGCTAGAGCTTAATTATGATTGCCAGCATTTGTTGACATTCTGACCAAAACTTTGCCGAGGTACTATTTTCACAATTTTTGTTTTCCTTAGCTTACATGCATTACTTGCGGACAAGTAATGAGTTAGGTTTGGGGGAGTGTTACCTCATCAAAAGTACTGATTTTCATGCCTATTTTATAGTAACTTTTCTTGTCTTTGAGCATATTTAGCTACATTTAGTTTTTAATTGCATGCATTTGCATAAAGAGTTAGAATTAGACTATGCCAGTGTGAAGGGTTGCTTGTTGGCAGTATTGCAGGTACGACAGAGCAGACAACGCAGGAAAGGAACGATGCCAAGTAGTTGTTGGCAGCGAAGGACCAAAAATTGTTGAAACACCGGTTGAAAGAGAAGAGGTGTTTGATGCCTGGTCGAGTGAACGGTGAACCATTGATGATGTTAGCCTTAGGATTCAAATGATGGATAAGATGATCACATTCCTTATCCTTGAGCATTCAAATTCAAATTCAAATACAAGGCTTATCCTAGGTCATCTTTGCATGCCTATTTAAAGAACTCAAGCAAGCACTTGAGGGGATGATTGGAGAGGGTTTCCTTGATCACAGACGGATGCACCAATGAGACGTGGCTCGACCAAGCTTGACCGAGAGCCTGGACCAAGAAAGGCTGCATCGATAGATCCTCTTCTAGCCCATTCTCTTTGCTGATTTTATTTTTATTCCTTTTAAATGACTATGGCTGTTAAAAACGATGAAGGTTTTTGGTTTGATATCCCTACCATGAACTAATTTAATAGTTGATGTGGGATATTTGCGTTGAAGCTGTTTTTATGTTTAGTCTTTAACAATTAAAATGCCTCGGCATTGTTTTCCCTATCTGGCATGTTCTTTGATTTTATAAACTCTGTGCCAAGTGACTGCTGGCATTGATAGCCCATTGCACCTTAATATCTTAACAGACTTAGGGGGCAACGATTATTGCCAGATACTAAGGCAAGATGCTTCGACAGAAGACGTTCAAGTAGATGAACTTACTTCGGGAGTGAGTCTACCCCTTAGGAGTATAGATTGGAACTTATTCAAATTGATTTATGAAAAAGTACACTATAGATATATAGGAGTTTTACATGGTTAATTTAGGGCTTTGCCATCGAAAGAGGCAATGCCAACTTGAATCTGCTCGGCAAACAATTCCAAAATAGACTTTGTTAAAGGCTGGCATGGCATGAATAACGTGAAAACCAGACATCTCTTGCCAACGCTCATCACTCATTTGAAAACTCTCCTTGCCAACACTGTTTTCATTTCATTTCTTTTCTTTTAAACTATTTCCAAAACCAACTTCAATTCAAACACACTTTTCTCTGACAAGTAAACAAGCGAAACAATTAAACTCTTGGCCAATCCCTGTGGGATCGATAACTAGCTTATTGTTGTATTACTTGCTGACCGTGTATACTCGCACGCAAAAGACTTAGTCTTGGCATTGTTCTCATACATTTCCGATACATTTTCCACCCTTTTTCCAAGCACTCACACAGTCACAACAGAGGGTAAGTGAGGCTCGGTTTTTGAAGGGTGAATATGAGGGATGATAGAGTGATGGAACGAGTAGGTGGTGAGGGTGGTGAGCAGGAGTTGTTGGTAGGGGGCATGGGTTACTATCCCATTTTGTCATTTATTATTATTATTATTTTTTATTTTTTGTAATAATAAATAATAATATAATAATAATAATAGAAATACTCGGACCTAAATTAATGCTTACAATATTGTATGGGTTTAAGTTTCGCGTTATGTTCTTTTGTATGCTATTTTGGTTTTAAAATACCATTTTTTGGTGTTTAATACTTTATTAATATATTAAATTTGCGCCATAAGTTTGTGCACCGTGCTCTATAAGATTGTCACGAAAACATTAGTCACTCGGCTCAAGCCTTTGTTACTGGAGTGGATTTCACAAGCCCATGTAAGCTTTGTGCCAGGAAGGAATATTAAGGACTATATAATTGTGGCACATGAAGTGATCCATTCTATGAGTTGCAAGGTCGAAAATAAAGTTTGGATGGCTATTAAGGTAGACCTCTCATGACAATGGAACTGGCAGCACCTTTCGATTGTTCTCCCGGAGGATACAATCCTCAAAATTGCTACTGTGCAACCTCCGAATACAAGCTTGGGTGATGACAACCCTGGATGGAGATGGGATGATACTCGGAGGTTCTCGATCAAGTCCACTTACGCCGCACTTAATCCCCATGTTATTGGTGAGAGTAATGAAAGCTGGAAGCACATATGATCTTTACCTGTACCAGAATGAGTGCGTGTCTTCCTATGGCTAACAATGAGGGAGAGGCTCCTCTCTAATGTTGAAAGTTCAAGGCGACACAAGACTATTGAAATTGTGTGTCGTTTATGCAACCAGGGTGAGGAAGAGGTTCTACATGTTCTCCGACCCTGCCAAAAAGCGAGGAGCTTATGGGTTTGATTGGTTTTGCCGAATAAGCTTGAGGAATTTCTGTCTCTTCCCCTGCAGGATTGGGTGCTACTGAATTTGCGATCGCCAATGTGCTTCCCACGAGATGATACTAATTGGTTCATTTTGCTACCATATGCTGGCAGCTATGGAAGCGTAGATATAGCCTTCTCCGTGATGATTCTTACTTGGAAAGGACGGATTTCCTTGAGCATTGTTTTCAGCTTGCTGATGAGTTCCACATGAACATGGAAGTACAGCCGAAAATGGTAGTTGTTGAATGGCAACCTGAGGCTTGGAAACGTCCAGCTCCGAATTGGATTAAAATTAATGCTGATGGAGCAGTGAATTTGCAGGACCAGAGAGCGGTGGGGCGTCTTACGTGATAGTAATGGAGGATGGATCTTCGGGTTCTCAAGGAGTATTGGCAGAATTGTGGGCAATCCATGACAGCCTTCTCCATGTATGGCTGCTCGGCTTTCGGCAGGTTGAGGTAGAATCAGACAATCTTAAAGCGATCAAAATCATCACCCGTGCGTCTTCAGCATTAGCAGGACATGGCCAGGTGACTGCAATTCTGGAATTGCTGGATCGAGATTGGTCTACAACAGTGCAGCATATACGGCGTCAACAAAACGCTGTGGCTGATTTTTTTTTTTTTGTTGTTGCAGTTATGAGCAGAGGTGAGCCTGTCGGTGCTCGACAGTTTCAGGACCCTCCCGATGAGCTTCAGCTGTTTCTTTTACGAGATAGTCTGATTATCTAGTTAGACTTGGTTTCTGTATTAGCTAAAAAAATTAAAATAAATTTGCTCTGTGAAAAAATGACATTGTCAAAGGACAAACACGTAGACTCGACTCCGATAAAGTTAGTGTCACCAACCCTGGTTTTAGAGTTCAAGCATTCACTGATGTATCAAATAGGTATAAGTTGAGGTCTCGATTTGAAGTTTTAGATTCGAGTTTTATAATGCATGAGTCCTAATATTCTGATTATCAACAATTGAATTAAAAACTGAACAAGTATCATCATGTAAAATCCTTAGATTTTGGAATTATTCATTTTCATTCGTTGTGACACCACTTTCGACCCCTCGAAAGCATTCTTAACCTCCATGGACATCTTTATTCCTTTAAGTGCAGCAGCAGTAGTTGTATTCATTACACCGAGAGGATCCGAAAACAAAACAGATCTATCCGCATTGAATTGCAGAGAACCTGAAATATGACAACAGATGAATCATGTCAATGACTCATATAAGATAACCCCATCATTAATAGATTTAATCCAGCGAAAGGATCAAGTTTTATCAAATCTATGTTTTTACCTTCAAACAATGATTCATTTTTCGCAAGCCATCAAACTTCAATCAAGGCAGAGAGAAAGAGGAGGGGCAGCATTCACATCGACTAGTTTTATACTACCATACACTGTTACATTGATGATAGAAGATTTTTCGATATGTGATCATAAGAGAAAAAAAATCAAATGATTAAGGTCAAAAATCTATTGTTGAAGGTAGAGAGAAATTTATGTTTTTACTATGCTCTTTCGATATATAAACTCATAAATTGTTGAAGGTCAAAGATCTATTATTAGGTTCCAATATGTATAAGTGAAATCCTCTTCAATAACTTACAAAACTTCAAGCTAATCATCTCCAGCAATTTCAGTAATGCCCTACAAAAAATTAACATTACATTAGGTGATACAACTGAAAGTTAATTGAAAGATAATAAAAAAAGTTGATGATGATATCAAAAAAAGCATTACCATTACTAGTAACCGTCTGCATTGTACGTGTATATGTACTTACTTGATTCAGGTCATTCGAATTTAGAAGTTGAAGGACAACCTTGATCTTTTATAGAATTCTCCAGTTTCTCCGTGAGATTCTACGTTTAATAATCATTTATGATACAGAAAATAAAAATACTAAATTAAAATGAATTTAGACTTACTTTGGTGTTAGAAGTTGAAGGTTTGCTTTCACCTTCTTTAGAATCCTCACATTCCTCAATCATGTCATATTGTTATGATCAAGTGAATAGAAGAACGAAATATAAATTTTTATGTTATCATCATGTACGCTCGTAGATTTATATCGGATGCAGTGACTTTGTTTAAGTTCATACACTATGTATGAGTTATAATACAGAACTTGTACAAAAATATAATAACTAAAGGATTTATATTTAATACACTGGCGGTGGAAATTAAAAATTTTCACAAGCGCCTTATTTTTAGGGTTTAGGGTCTTAGTTTAGGGTGTAGGGTTTATGTGTTTAGGCGTAGGGGTTTAGAATTTAGGGATAGTGGTTAGAATTTAGGGTTTAGGGGTATGGTTTAGAGGTTGGGGTTTGGTCTTTAGGGCAATATAGTTACTATTTAGGTTTTAACTTATAAACCTTGAATTATAACCCTAAACCTTAAATTCCAACCACTATTCCTAAATTCTAAACTCCTACACCTAAACCCCTAAACCTTACACCCTAAACTAAGATCCTAAACCCTAAAACTAAGGCGTTTGTAGAAATTTTTAGTTTTCCACACCGGTGTATTGAATAATTACCCATAACTAAATTTATGTTTAACATATTCTAAAATTAGTTACAATACACAACTTGTACAAGTCGTACATTTTCTAATACGTATATTTAACAAAGTTTTGTCCTCCCTTAGTTATCGATGAATTTCAATTTGTTAGTAAAGTCAATTTAAAATGTATTATATTTACAAATAGATTGAAAATTCACCAATATATAACGTTTATATTGACATGTATCAATAAATGTATGGACTGCGATTGGAATGTAAAGGCAAGTACAAAAAATTTCTAAAATAGTGAATAATATGAAAATTTGAGAAAACATACCTTTTCTCTAAATAGCTTTCGTATGGTGCTATCAAGGCTGCCTTCGGAACGCTCTTCATCTCCCCACCCATCTAGTCTTACTTTATGCAACATTGGAGTGTTTGAGTCTCTTTGACAGAACTTCTTCATCTTTGGGCAACCAATTAGAAGTAGAATTTTCAAGGATGAAAATCCAAAGGTGCAGTTCTCCGATGAGCAGAAGCTTGTTAGAATTAAACCATAACAAATATGAAATCTAAACCCAGGATCTATCATGTCAAATCATCAAGAACAATAAACTGAATGCGGAAGCGTACCTGAATTAATCGATAGATGAAAACCTTGAATCTTTTGATGAAGATCGCCTAAAAGGTGGTTGTGATCTTCCAAGAAAATAGGTTTTCTCTTGATGTAAAACTCTCTGACGGGGAAGGAGAGAAAAACAAGTTGACCTATTTCTTGGGGACCACTACCTCTTTATATAGTTGATTATTAAATCAACTATTAAATATTTATAAGTTTGCCCCTCATTGAATTATAAATATATCTTACGGTATCTACACTTTTATTTCCATGACATTTTAATACCCATGACACGCCTAACATAATTGGTCACTTAATTTTGTGTCATACTTTAAAATAGCAATATACATTATACATATGTGCCCACTATTACGGATTTTAATCCAACAATCTCCCACTTGGGCAACATATGTTTCCTGACAAATGTATAACCTTATGAGCTCAAAAATTTGCTATTATATAATAGGTATTCTGTAACAATCTCGTCCATCATCTATATCCATATAGGATCAAAGCAGCCTTTGTCGTATCAATCATGACAAGACCCATCAATGGTCACGTATACAAATATAGTCAAATGACATAGATCAATCATGGACGCGTAGCATGGAAAATTACATGAAATGTGAACCAAACATGTCTATTTCCAACTGGTCCTCCTAAACCTTAGTGAGATCAAACTTTACTGAATTCAGAGTGTGCATAAACCAAAAGAACTTTATTTCTGCAGAAAATAATCTTAAAATAACTTTAGACTCAAGTAATCAAATTGTGTCTAAACCAAATGAGCATTTTTCAAAATTACAAACTCCCACTAAAACTGAATATCTTTATATAACATTACACCCACATGAGTAGTGTGCTCATGAAAGACCTAGGTGATAGTTTCTTAAAAAGCGCACAAATATGGAGTTTGTACCAACATGCTCTATAGACACACAATCACTCAATTTTCTTTAACAACTAGGAACTTAATATTTATGTGCTTCAAATTTAAAGTGTTCCTATTGTTTATAGAATAAATGAATGCATATTTATTGTCACAAAAAATAACCAAGTGATCTTTCTATTCAATCTATAATTAGCAGCCCATGTGACAAAATTCTTTTGCATCAATATTCTAATAGAATCAAGTCAGTAAACTTAATGATCTCTAACTTACAGAACTCCGATATGTGAGCATGTAATTTTTTTTTTCTCTAAACATATCTCATAACCCTATTGGCTGCTATCTAATGGTTCAAACTAGAATTGCTTAAATATCTGTCTAACATTCTAACAATGTACGCAATATCCGAACGCATACATACTTGAGCATAAATTAAATTCTCAATAGATTATGCACTTGGAATCTTTTGTATTTATTATTATTATTATTATTATTTTAATTTCAAGGTTGCTTTTAGGGCATTGAGTAAGACTAAATTTGTCTTCTTTAGTAATATGAGTATCACTTGGTTTACTCCCCTTTGAATGTAGTATATAGAATTGAACCAAATTTATCTCAAAACCAAATGAGATAAACAATATGAAATTTATAATTTCGTTAATGAGAGTCCAACTTAAGCTCATAGATGAATTTGTTTAATTTACATATCATTGATTTTGTATCATTAGACACAAATCTATGATTGTACCATATAATTTGTTTCTTCAATGTCACCATTGAAAAACACAAGCGTAACATCCATCTTATGTAGCTCAAGATTAAAATAAGCAATAAGTGTCATGATTATCTTAAAAGATTCTTTCAATAAAACTTGAGAGAAAGTCTCCACAAAATCAATGTCTTCTTTTAGAGTATATCCTTTAGATACAAGACATGCCTTATACTTGTCCACATTATCATTTGCATCCCTCTTGGTTTTAAATATCCATTTACAACCAATTGGTTTGCACCTTCACATAATGAGACAAGTTCCTAAACTTTATTGTCTTGCATAAAATTATACTCTTCTTGAATGACATCAATCCACTTTTGAGAGTCAGAACTTTTATGATTTGATAAAAAATGATTGAATCATTTTCTATCATTCCATTATTATCCTTATTTTCTTGAATAAATACAAAGTAATAATCTAGAATAGTATTTCTCATTCCTCTCGTGGATATCTTTAATGACACTTATTTTTTTTAAGGTTGTTGAGTTTGTTCTTCTGAAACAATTACCTTATCTTGAATGGGAGTTGTTCAACATTGTTTTGCTGAGGTACTTGATTCACTTCTTGATTAATGATAGGTGTACAAACCTAAACATCATTAAAAGTGATAGTATGAATTAAATTATAATTCAACTTCCCCTCAATAGCAATGTATCTAACCTTATTTCTCCCTCCAAACTCAACATCCTAAAAATGTTATAAACCTCTCCTTAAAATAATCCTTATTGTGGAATCATAAAATTTACAGCCCATGGATCACTCAAAATAACCGAAGTAGTTGCTCACTTTTGAAGTTTAATTTCTTCACATGTGTCCTAACTTATACAAAAGAATCAATACTTTGTAACTTATTGTTGTTTCTTTTGATTAGGACCTTTAGCAACTTTATTCTAATATATTTTTTTATTGCCCTTATTCTTAGAGACACTAACTGAATGAGCACTAACCGAATGAGTACTTTTACAATTATAATGCTTCAACTTTTCTTCCTCTTTAACACAATTAGAAATAAGCTCATTTATAGTTTATTTCTCCTTTTGAAAAATTAACTAATTTTGAATTGGTTAAAACTGTATAGGAAGCGATACCAAAATCACAAGAACAAACAATTGTTAGAAAGTTCGATCTTATGTAGCTTAAGTTTTGAAGCAATATTAAATATTTTCATAATATACTCCCTCACATTTCCTTGATCTTTATACTTCATAGACATCAAGTAAGTCAAAAGTGACGTCATAGCCTTAACATTTTTAATAAAATGTTTCTCAAATTTATCAAGGAAACCCTTAGTATGAGTAATATCTTTAGATTTGTGCTCCTAAAGAATTCTAGAATGTTGTACTTTATGATCATTAAAATCATGCAATTTGAACGAACTCACCTCTCGTAATCCCTTTTATGGGTGCTTACCGCCATGAGAGGTGCGAGTTGTTCTTCCTTAGTGCAAGGTCTATGTTCATACAACCAAATACTTTATGTAAGTGTCTTTTCTATTCCTTGAAACTAGTTTCACTAAACATGAGTGTAGAATGTATTTAACAGATATTGTAACAGTAAAGATAAATTACCTAAATATAGAACAAAATAAGCAAATAAAATAAAAACAAGCCCACATAAATATTCATAAGTAAACAAATAAATTCAAAATAATGGCTAGTTCCCCTCAAGATACCAAGCACAACATTAATATCAAGTCTTTGGACAGTAATATTAGCAGAAGCGGTACTCTTGTTGTAGCAATCAAACATTGACAATAAACTATGTCAAACAATAGATTAATCTTTGGACTAACGTATTGCTTACATAAAATACCTTATAATTGTCACACATTTATCGCCATTTTGTCGTTGTAATTACGCCAAATATTAACTTTCCTTTGGGCCAATTAATAAGCGCATGAATTACAAAAACCCATAATTATCTTAATATTTTAAATAAACTAATCTACACAAAAACGGTCACTTTGGTGACATTATGTTTCAATTAATCCATTAAAATATTAGACACCCAAAACCAAAATATGAATTTAATTGTTTCAAAATATTTGTCTTAATTTTATCTTTCAATCAAATTAAAAGATAACCAAAATAATAATAAATTTGAATAAAGGTAAACCTCATATCAAGATACCGGACACTCCATTAATCTTTCATCTTTGGAAAAAATATTAACTTGTAAGTGATATCTTGGTATAGTAATCAAACATTGATAATAAAAACATGTCAAACAGAAATCTTCCTTTGGGCCGATTTATTGCTCACATATAAAACTGAATAATTATCACATGTTTATTACCACAGTTGCACATATAATAATGTTAATTATTAACCTTCCTTTGGGCCGATTAATACTAACATAATCCGACTTACATGCACAAAACCTTCTATTTATTAAAATAAAATAATTTTCACAATAGAGATCACTTTGGTGACTTAATGTTTCAATTAATTTATCTTAAAATATATAACATAAAGTACCGATATCCAAATTTAAAATTTGTAACAGTCAAAACTGAAATTTCTGATAACACTTAAGTTTCCGAAATAACCCGAAATAAGGTTGTCTGAATAGGGCTATCAGAAATCGAAAAAACCGAAATCTTTGACCGTTTCTCAAAAAAAATTCCTTAAGCATGCATTTACCAAAATTAAAGTCGAATTCAAAACAACCAATATTTAACTAAAAGTCAAAATCAGAAGTATCATATAAATGAATAATTCATATAATGTTCACATAAAACCTTAAAAAATCCATAATAACCTAATGGTCATAATTAAAATTTTAATCAAACTGAATAGGATATGAATTTCATAAGATTAATGGCATGCTTTCTGAAACCAAAACCAAATGTATATATCAATGCCAAACATAAACATGATAATGATTCAAATGAAACTAATTACATTATGTAACTTGCACAATTAATCCAAACTACAATTTATTCCAAATTTAAATCAAACCTTCTACTGTAATCTGAAACCATAACACATAGAAGTATTTTCTAAACCATGTCATGATCATACTTTAATATATATGATGGCAGAAGCATAATAGTTTAGCTTATTAATAACGATGAAATTAGCATGGGACATGAACTAGAAAATTTGACTTTTACCATCAAATAACAGAATTAACAAAATAGTAATTCTCAAATAAGAATTAATCAAAGTGCATATGGACCAAACTGAACATACTAAAAAAAAAAAGGACTTTAACGTAGAATTTTTCCTTACTAAAAAAAACGACCAAATTTTGCACTAGCAGACTTCACATGGCCCCTTTATTAATTCAATTCAATAGTTCTTTGCTGCATTTGTCTCTATTATTAGAGCAAAATTTTAACTTTAGCTGAATTTGAATTCTTGAAAGACTTAATGCCCCAAAAAAAATCATAAAATTCATACGGCGACAACAAGATTCAAAAACATTAAATACGAATTGCGTCGTAAAATAATTCCTATACGCACATGTTTATCGATTTATAGAAATTATCGGATTACAGATTGAAAAACTGAATCCATGATAAATAAAATTAAAACCTAAAAAATTTCAACATAAATCTGAATCTAAATACCAAATCAAATCTGATATCTTAAAAAGAATTCAGAACAAATCAATCCGAAAAATAAATAAATTGGTTCTTAAGGATTCAACATGACAAAGCACTGATGCCACTTGTTAGAATTAAACCATAACAGATATGAAATCTAAACCCAGGATCTATCATGTCAAATCATCAAGAACAATAAACTGAATGCGGAAGCGTACCTGAATTAATCGATAGATGAAAACCTTGAATCTTTTGATGAAGATCGCCTAAAAGGTGGTTGTGATCTTCCAAGAAAATAGGTTTTCTCTTGATGTAAAACTCTCTGACGGGGAAGGAGAGAAAAACAAGTTGACCTATTTCTTGGGGACCACTACCTCTTTATATAGTTGATTATTAAATCAACTATTAAATATTTATAAGTTTGCCCCTCATTGAATTATAAATATATCTTACGGTATCTACACTTTTATTTCCATGACATTTTAATACCCATGACACGCCTAACATAATTGGTCACTTAATTTTGTGTCATACTTTAAAATAGCAATATACATTATACATATGTGCCCACTATTACGGATTTTAATCCAACAAAGCTTTCTAGATTTGGTAGATGTTTAAGTTCCAAACGACTGCGCTTGGGGAAACTAATTTCATCATCATCATCACCACTTTGTATTATTTCTTGTATATTTTCGCAATTCTCTATACTCATTTGTTTGAGCTGCACTAGACTTTTGGCTGTGGAATGTGTGATTAACTTTATGATTCCATCACATCCCTTTACTTTCAAAGTCACCAGATTTCGGAAAGACACCGAGGATGGAACTAGATTAACTTTTAATTTATAACAACTTTCCACAAGCAAAATCCTTAGATTTGGGAATCCTTCCTTTTCCTTCCATAGATGCATCAGTTCAAGAACAGACAGCCTTAATTCAGTTATCTGAGAGAGGAGGGCTTTTTCTCACCATCTTCTTCACTTTGGAATATCATCTCTTTAAAAAAAGAGTTGCTTATTTCAAGTGTTTGAAGATTGGGTAAGGATAATAACTGGAACAAGTAAGATGGCAAATGCTCCAGAAAGCAGAACTCAAGTTTAACAACTTTTAGGTTGGGAAAGTAGGAAGATAGGAGTTGTTGTTTGCCTTGGCAATGCCATATCATCTCTTTGATTCCACCATTTCATCCCAAAGTGAGTTTATGTAGATTTGAAATCTGATGAGTGATTTAAATAGTTATTATTTTGTTATTAATTACTCCTTGATTTTCGGTTGATATTGCTAATTTGGGATGTTTTTATTTGTTTTTGCGCAGAACCTCAATTTCCAGAAAACAACACTAAAAGAGCATGTTTTGCAGTTTTTTATTTTCTGGAATCAAGGCCGAGTTAGTGGGCATGAAGGCTGACGTGGCGTCCGGTCAGCAGTTTCTAGAAGATGACGTCAACAGCATCGGATAGCTTATCAGCCGCGAATCGATAGCTTATCAGCTGGGTTTTAAATTCAAACTTAGGATTATCATTTGTATTTAATTTAAATATTTTTAGGATTTATCTTTTATCTTTTAAAGTTATTTTTAGGGTTTTAGAATACTATAAATACCCTATTGGGGGTAAGCTAGAAGAACATCTCTCATCTTAGCTTTGTTTTTACTTTGGAAGTTTTATAAAATTCTCTCTTCTTTTCACTTTTGTTCATTTAGTTTTTTTAATTTCTTTTAAAATGCTAAGCATGGTTTCCACCATAATCATGTTTAGCTAAAATTTTCTATTACCCAAGGGCTTAAAGCGAAGCTTCGATTCACCTTGTGAGAATTAAAAAGCACTTAACAACTTTGTTTTACATTCTCAATTTTCTGAAAACCTAGATCGGCAATCAGCCTTTCTATTAAACTCTTTTCGCTTTCACTTCAAAAAGCTTGCGTTGACTTGATTGTTGTTGAGATTTACAGTTGGGAGGAAGGAATGGTGATTGTCGTGGTTTTGACTTCCTATGAACACACTTAGCGACGAATTTGCTAAGGGGAATTGAGATTGGATTCAATTCTTATTGAGACAACATAATCCGAGTCGGGTTTTTCCAAATTTTAAAAACTATTTTATTCTAATGGCGATAGTTGTGGTTAGTCTAACAAAAAAACTGAAATCTAAAAATTGATTTTAGATTATCGGCTTACCAAAGAGAAAAACAAATTACAAGGGTTGGACCTTGTAGACTGTAACCGGCATATATCCAGAGTAAAAAATCTTTTTCAATGATCATTTTGAATTGAAGCGGAGCAAAAGCTTAAGGCTAATTAATTTACTCAATTTATTTTTACTTCATTTATTCTTGCAGTGAATTTACTCTTACTCTCTAGTTTCTTCGATCAAACCCCCCCATTCACTAAATTATCTTGCAACAGTCAAAATCAGAACAATCATATATCAGCAACTCCTTAGTCCCTGTGGACCGACACCTTCTTCTCTATATTACGTTTTTATTTATTTATTCTGAGATTAAGGAATATTATTTTGACAGTTCACAATGCTTGTCAAAATTGGCGCCGTTGCCGGGGACTACAACAAAGTTACTAATATTGTTTGCTTTGACTTATGACCAGGAAAAATTCGGGTGAATTTGCAGATTTTGAACCGGAAATAGAAGTAGTTGGCCGAAGGTTGTACGTACGCACACTTCGGGAAAGAAGACAGCGACAACAACGATTCCAACAAGAACTAGAATCATCCTCCACAATCGAAACACACTTTGAGGACACAGACAACGAACAGATTCCAATGGGTGACGAAGACCAAACCATTCGCCAACTTGTCGTGGCACCACACAACCAACATCTGTTGTGCATTATGTTTCCAAATGGAGAAACACCATTCGCGCTTAAGACGGGCTTGATACATCTTTTACCCACCTATCATGGTTTGCCGAGCGGAAATCTGCATAAACACCTAAAAGAATTTCATATGGTTTGTTTGAGTACAAAACCACAAGGAGTATCCGATGACCAAATAAAACTTCACGCTTTTCCTTTTTCTTTAGCTAATATTGCCAAAGATTGGTTATTTGATTTACCTTCTAATTCTGTTACAACTTGGATTGATATGGCGCGGCTTTTTCTTGATAGGTTCTTCCTTGTGGCTAAGGCGAGCGAACTAAGGCGGAGCATCTTGAGTATCCGACAAAAGGATACTGAGTCGTTATACGAATTCTAGGAGAGATTCGAGAAGCTGTACGCAAATTGCCCACAACACGGGCTATCAGAACAAATGTTTCTTCAGTATTTCTACGAAGGCCTATCTCCAATGGAAATAAAGATGATCGATGCAGCAAGTGGAGGGGCACTTGTGAACATGACCCCAACAACGGCGAGAACTCTAATCTCTACGATGGCCGCTAACTCCCAACAATTTTGCCCTCCTAGTGAACCCTCTCGGCAGGTTCACGAGGTAAGTAATGTTTCATTAGAAAATAAAATTAAAAATTAGCGGAAATTGTTCAATCCCTTGTTGCAGATAAAAAAGTCGCTACTAGACTTTGCGAGATATGCACGAGTCCAGAACATCCAACGGATTGCTGCCCGATGATACAAGAGGAAGACGCTGTCCAATTAAATGCCATAGGCAATTTTCCCGGACCTCTTTAGAAACAATACAATCCCAATACTAACACATACAACTCGGGATGGAAAGATCGTCCGAACTTTAATTATGCACAAAACCAAAGACCAAATCAAGCACACCAGCAGAGACAGCCCTATCAGCAGTCGAAATCATCCTTGGAGTCAATTGTTGAACGATTGGTGATATCTCAAGAGAAATTTCAGAACCGCACCAAGGCCCATCTACAAGAGTTGGACAAGCAAATGACCCAATTGTCCCAGACAGTAGGGCGACTCGAGACTCAAGATAAATTACCTTCTCAAACTGAACCAAACCCAAGAGAGAACGTCAACGCCATCACACTTCGAAGTGGCACCACTATCGAACCAAAAGCCACAAAAGAAGACGGCCAAAAGAAAGACAAGGAGAAAGTGCAATCCCCCATCCAGTGTGATACATCAGGTTCGCCCTTTATTCCTTCCCCCTACGTTGTGCCATCTTCTTTTCCATCAAGGTTGGTAAAGTGAGACAAACAAGCTAAAGAGAGGGAGATCCTGGACGTGTTCCAAAAAGTGGAAATCAATATCCCACTCCTTGAAGTCATTCGAAAAGTGCCAAGGTATGCTAGGTTCCTAAAAGATTTATGTACTAACAAAAAATGACTTACTGGAATCGAAAAAGTAAATCTCGGAGAACACGTCTCAGCTATTTTCCAACAAAATCTTCCGCCAAAATTAAAAGACCAAGGTATGTTCGCTATTCCCTGCAAAATTGGTAATGTTGGTATAAAATGTGCAATGTGCGATTTAGGGGCTTCTATTAACGTTATGCCCCTTTCTCTATATAACTCACTGCCTGCTAAGCCCTTGAAGGATACAAAGGTGACAATACAGCTAGATGACCGATCCGTAATATATCCCGAAGGACTCCTCGAGAAAGTTCTAGTAAAGGTAAACGACCTCATATTTCCAGCAGAGTTCTATATGATAGATATGGAAAATGATCGGTCCGACATTTCCTCAAAAATTCTTCTTGGACGTCACTTTCTAAGCACAGCCCATACAAAAATTGATGTAAGAAGTGGAATTCTCACAATGGAATTCGACGATGAGGTTGTTAAGTTTGATGTTTATAAAGCAATAAAATACCCTGATAATGTTGCTAGTATTAACTATATTGATATCATTGAACCTGCCATTGAAGAATATTTTGAGACTAATTTCATTATTGATATGTGCAGAGAAATCGAAGAATTTGAAAGTAACATTAGGGAGTTCGAATATATTTTTTCGATTAATGATGAGCCGAATCTTGCACCTTCACAATCTAAACTTCTACCTTCGATTTTGAAGGCACCAGAAATTGAACTTAAGCAGTTGCCTGATATTTTTTAGGCACCAAAAATTGAACTTAAGCAGTTGCCGGATCATCTCAAGTATACATTTTTAGGGGAAAAAGAGACATTGCCGGTAATTATTTCCAACAAGCTGTCCAAAGAAGAGGAATATGATCTGGTAACGGTGTTGCGAGCATATAAAGAGGCAATCGGATGGACCATCGCGGACATAAAAAGACTTAGTCCCTCAACTTGTATGCACAAAATCAAGATCGAAGAAGGAGCGAAACTGTCATGACAAGGCCAGCGTTGATTAAACCAAGCAATGATGGAAGTTGTAAATAATGAGATAAAAAAAATCCTTGATGCAGATGTAATTTATCCAATTTCAGACAGTGACTGGGTAAGTCCAATTCATGAGGTACCTAAAAAGACTGGAGTTACGATAGTCAGAAATTTAGAAGGTGAGTTAGTTCCAACACGAGTTCAGAATGGATGGCGAGTTTGCATTGATTACATGAAGTTGAACTCCTTAACTCGAAAAGATCATTTTCCATTACCGTTTATAGATTAAATGATAGAATGATTAGCCGGTAAATCTCATTATTGTTGCCTTGATGGTTTTTCAATTTTCTTCCAAATCCTTGTGGCACTTGAAGATCAAGAAAAAACGACTTTTACATGTCTGTTCGGAACATTTGCCTATCGTCGAATGCCATTTGGGCTCTGTAACGTGCCAGCTACGTTCCAGAGATGTATGGTAAGCATATTTTCTAATTACGTCGATAAAGGAATTGAGGTATTTATGGACGACTCCACGGTTTATGGTAATTCTTTTGGTAAGTGTCTATTGAACTTAACAAATGTTTCAAGACGATGTATTGAATTTAATCTTGTGCAAAATTATGAAAATGTCATTTTATTGTTGATAAAGGACTAATATTAGGACATATTGTTTCATCTAAAGGGATTACCATAGATAAAGCTAAAATCGATATTATACGCTTACTTCCTTACCCTACAATTGTGAGGGATGTTCGGTCTTTCCTTGGTCATGCAGGATTTTACCGTAGGTTTATCAAATATTTCTCGAAGATAGTACAACCATTATTCAGTCTACTTCAGAAGGATTAAATCTTTGATTTCAACGAGGAATGCAAGGAATCATTTGATGTACTAAAAGAAAAACTTGTAACGGC
Source organism: Hibiscus mutabilis (assembly GCA_019671005.1). NCBI lineage: Eukaryota > Viridiplantae > Streptophyta > Magnoliopsida > Malvales > Malvaceae > Hibiscus > Hibiscus mutabilis. The sequence continues at coordinate 38,922,124 of CM033750.1, read as the reverse complement.
ACCGATTGTTCAACCGCCAAACTGGAAATATCCGTTCGAGTTAATGTGTGACGCGTTGGAGCCTTTCTTGGCCAAAAGATCAGAAAAAAGCAACATATCATAGCTTACGCATCTCGCACCTTAGATCCAGCTCAGAGAAATTATTCAATAACGGAAAATAATTGTTTAATATTATTTTTGCTCTGGAAAAGTTTCGATCATATTTACTTGGCACTAAAATTATTGTGTTTTCTGACCATGCAGCCTTGCGATATTTGATGAGCAAAAAGGAGGCGAAACCAAGGCTCATTCGCTGGATCTTACTTCTGCAGAAGTTCAATATGGAAATTAAAGATAAAAAAGGATGCGAAAACCTCGTAGCAGATCACTTGAGTCGCATTCCCCTTTATGTATCTGATCCACCGATTAAAGATAAGTTCCCCGAAGAAAGGTTGATGATGGCACAGAAAACTACACCATGGTTCGCGGATATGTTCACTTACTTGGCCACATGTAAGTTACTACTAGATCTACCGAGAGCTGAAATTAACCGACTAAAGCAAGAATCTCGATTTTATATTGAGGACGATCCCTACCTTTGGAAGCATTGCTCAGATTAGGTAATTAGGCGATGTATCGCCGAAGATTATGTGAATTCAATCATAAACTTTTATCATTCCTACTCATGTGACTCTTTCTCCGTTGTTGTGTAATTTACTTAAGCGCTATTAAGAGTTTTACTAGCGTAGTATATCACATGAAAGGTCTTACATGTGCGTTGGCCTAGGACTGCTCCTCCCGTAAAATCATTTGGATCACACGTGAGCTCAAAAGGTAGCGTCCAATCGGGTGGAACGACAATGGGTGCCGAGGTAAGCTTTTCTTTTAGGGTTTTGAATGCTTGGGCGCAAGAATCATCAAAATTGAAGACTTTATCATGTTCAAGCAAATTGCACAAGGGTTTAGTAATTTTAGAAAAATTATAAATGAACCTCCTGTAAAAACCTGCATGTCCAAGAAAGCTTCGGATTCCTTTAACCGAACTTGGTGGGGGTAATCTCTCGATCACGTCCACCTTGGCTTTGTCTACTTCAATTCCCTTGGATGAAATCTTGTGGCCGAGCACAATTCCTTCATCTACCATAAAATGACACTTTTCCCAATTATAGACTAAATCGGATTCTTCACATCTTGCCAACACCTTCTCTAAATTGTCGAGGCAACTGTCGAAGTCGTTACCAAATACGAAAAAATCATCTATGAAGATTTCAAGGAATTCTTCGACCATGTCTGAAAAGAGTTCCATCATGCATCTTTGGAAGGTTTCCGGGGCATTACACAATCTGAACGGTATCCTTCGAAAAGATAAATACCGTATGGGCATGTGAAGGTTGTATTTTCTTGATCTTCTGGTGCTATGGCTATTTGATTGTAACCTGAATAACCATCGAGAAAATAATAAAAGGGTTTACCTGCAATATGGTCAAGCATTTGATCAATAAAGGGTAAGGGGAAGTGATTTTTCCTAGTGGCTTTGTTTAGCTTTCGGTAATCCATACAAGCCCTCCAATCGGCCATAGTCCGGGTTGAAATGAGTTCATTGTTTTCATTACTTACCACCGCTATACCTTTATTTTTCAGTACACATTATACCGGACTTACCCATGTACTATTAGAAATAGGGTATATGATGTCGGCGTCAAGCCACTTGATGATTTCTTTCATTATAACCCCTTTCATGGCATGATTCAGTCTCCTCTTGGCCTCAATCGAAGGTTTGTGATCATCTTCCAACAAAATCTTATGCATACACACTACAAGGCTAATTCCCTTCAAGTCGGCAATTGTCCACCCTATTGCCTTCTTGTGTAACATCAACATGTTGATCAGCTTCTTTTCCTGCTCAGGCTGTAACTTAGAGGAAATAATTACAGGCAATGTATTATCGATTCCCAAGTAAGCATATTTTAGTTGCCTTGGCAACTTTTCAACTCAAGAATCAGTGGTTGTTCGATGGAGGGCTTTTCGAGTTTACCTTTCTTACCTGAGTAATCCAGTGGTTCAAAGTATGTACCTGGTCGATTGACTAAACAATTTGCCTCTTCTTGTTGTTCCTCATCTATCGATTCTTTATACTCCTCATGTTCCTCTTGATTGGCAATGTAGTTGCCGAGACAACTAAATTTCTCGTCGAAGTTAAACTCTGTCGTGGCATGAAGAAGTTGGCATTCTTTCAGATCATCGGCATGCCTTAGTGTTTGGAACATATTTAGTTAACTTGCTGGTCATTCGCCCTTATTGTGAGTTCTCCCTTTTCAACATCGATCAAGGTTCTCCCTATTTCTAAGAAGGGTCTCCCGAGAATGATAGGTGTATGCTCATCTGGTTAACAATCCAAAACAATAAAGTCAACGGGAAAAAAAATAAATTTATCAACTTTTACCAGTATGTCTTCGATTTTTCCCTCTGGATGCACATAGGATCTGTCGGCTAGCCGTAGCATAACTGTTGTAGGTCTTGCCTTCACGATTCCTAGTTTCTAGAAAACCGATTTAGGCATCAAGTTTATGCTTGCTCCAAGGTCACATAATGCTTTCCCGACATAGTGGTTTCCGATAGAACATAGTATTGTGAAACTTTCTGGGATCTTTCAACTTGGGTGGCATGCGATTGTGCAACATAGCCATGCATCCCTTTGTTGCAGCAACCGTTTCAAACTCTCATAACCTTGTTCTCTTGGACACAATGTCTTTCAGAAACTTGGCATAGTTCGACATTTGTTCAATTGCCTTATCCAACGGCAAGTTGATATGGACTTGCTTTAGGATATCAAGAAACTTCTTGAATTGATATTCTTGCTTTTGTCGCTTCAACCTTTGTGGGAATGGTGGTGGAAGTCAGATATCTTCAATCCTTTCATTGGTCTGGAACCTGATTGACGGTATTATTGGGGTAACTGGAGTTACCGAGGCATCATCAACTGGGGTTATCGTGGCATCCTTATCGCTGGTTGCCGTGGCATGCTCATTTTTGGGCATGCTTATCGTTAGTTTCTGCGGTATCGTCAACTGGGGTTGCCGTGGCATTTCCTGGTTCAACATCTGAGGCTTTACTGTTGAGTTCATCTTGTTCTTTTTGTGGAGTTTTGTTTGATGAGCGAGCTTGAGCCTCCTTAAGTTGTCGGCCACTTCTAGTGGTGATTGCCTTACATTGCTCGTGGCCAGTTTCTCTTGCAACTTCAGTATCACTGGGTAAACCTCCTTGCGGTCTAGTATTCAGGTTTTGAGCAAATTGCCCGACTTGAGTTTCCAATGATTTGGTTGCCGCCTCTTGGTTTTGTAATCTCATCTCGGTCCTGTTAATAAAAGCATCAGTTATTTTTATGAAGTTACTATTTTCAGCCATATAAGATTCAGTTTTCAACATAAAAGCATTAAGAGAATTTTCCAAAGAACTAGATGTTGTCGGTTGTTGCTACGACAACTGTTGTCGTGCCATATTCTACTAGAATCTCGATGCTTGTGCATTCTGATTGTTCTGGTTTAGAGCATTGTTGGGATTACTCCATGAAAATTTGGGTGCTTCTTCCAAGCTGGATTATATGTGTTGGACATCACATTGTTGTTCCGATTGTAATTCCCCACATAAAAGCTGGATTCTGGATTTTGCATACATTCAAAAGAATTATGGTTACCACCACATAACTCACAAAAGGAATCTACTACCTTGACCTCATGTGTGTTGTTTTGTTTCTGCATGTTCTGGACCATCTTGGTTATAGTGCCCAATTGTGCCGAAATTGAATCTGATGATCCCAGTTCATGTATTATGGCTTGGCGTCTAACTACTCCTCTTCTACCAGATGGGAACTGATAATCATTCTTGGCGAGCCTATTTAGAATTTGCATTGCTTCCTCCGGTGACTTATCTAGGAGTATGCCGTTTGCCAAGGCATCTAGCATCATCCTTGTTGGTGTATTCACAGCGTTGTAAAACATTGTTACTTGTGTCCACACTGGGAATCCGTATAGGGGGCATTTGTGTAGAAGTTCTCTATATCTCTCAAGCCTCGTACATGGATTCTTCATATGCATGTCGAAAAGAAGTAATTTCATTACGAAGCTTATCAGTCAAATTTGTATGATTAAATCAAGTAAGGAAATCACGATAAAGATTGGTCCAAGATCCTATTGATCCGGCAGGAATACTATTCAACCATGCTTTCGCCCTATCCCTCAGTGAATAGGGGAATAATCTTAGCCGTAAAACATCTGGGGTGACTCCTTGTATTTTGAATGAGTTACAAATCTCGAGGAAAAATTTAAGATGTTGTCGTGCATCTTCAGTTGCTGAGCCCCCAAATTGACCAATTGTGTTGATCATATTGAACATCATCGGTTTCAACTCAAAGTGGTCGACTTCAATTTCAGGTGTGACAACTCCTGGATTAAGTCCTTCAAGATCTTCCTCTAGATAGTCTCGAATAGTTCTGTTTTGTGCAAAAATCACTCCTCCTCCTGCTGGAACATCCTGATTCATATTGCCATCTTGATTAGCCATTGCTACTCTTAACCTTTGTCTGAGTCTTTGTAAGGTTTGTTCGATTTCTGGATCAAAGGGATATTCTGGTGTAATCGGTCTCGCCTTGGTCATATACCAATGCAAAACCAAAGTTTGTTAACCCTTCGAATCTTAAACAATAAAAATAAAAAGTGCAAGAAAATAAAAACAAAGTTGCCATTGCCAATCCCCGGCAACGGCACCAAAAACTTGTTGCGCGTAATAAGTGCTCTGCAGCTGTGCAAGTTTACACGTCGCAAGTTATAGTATAAAAGATATCGTCTCCACAGGCATTGGTGCCACTTCAAGAATCTAATCTCTTGCACTGTAAAAAAGTAAAATAACACAAGTAGAAAATTGTAGGAGTTTTAACTAACAACTAAACTAGAAAGCAATAAAGTAAAAGAATATGTAAACAAATGAGAGAGAATAGGCCAGGTTATCGTGAGTTGAGGTGTGATAGCCAATTGGATCGTCTTGGTAAAAGAGTGCAGAGGCAACTCAGTTGCCGTGACAACTTGCGCGGCGGGGTTGCCTTGGCAACTAATCGACGGTTGCCTGGGCAACTATTTGGGAGGCTGGGCAGCAACTTCAAGGTTCGACAGAGCATTCTTCAATGGTTTCTTATTATCCCTAAGTCGAAACTCTAGCTAATTGTACATGCCTTGAAAATACATCCCTGTGTGAATCAAGGGTGAACAACAACCAATCTTGCGCTCCTCTTAGTCGTTGAAATCCTTAACTTATTCCTAAGCCGGATTAATCTTCACCATCAATAGATTGAATAAAGACCATACTCATTCGTTTCTTGAATCTAAATCTTCCGATATTAGATAAATAGATAGAGTTACGAGATCCTCTCCCAATTCACTCGCAAACAAGAATAAAAACCAAGAATGAGTAAACCTTGAATTGAAAGTGCAAACTCTTATTACCTAAACAAAATCCAATTGTTTCTCACAACCACAAAACACAATAACCTTAGCCAAATAGATTTAGTTCATGGCTAGGTTTCAAAGAAACGTAAAACAAAGAATCTCTAACATAAACCTAATCGAACAAGAAAGAAAAATGATGAAGAATGGTTGAAAGCCCTTATCGAAATCTCTCCCATTTTGCTCCTCTTGGAGTTGACGGCTTGGTCTCCTTTAAATAAGAGATGGCTAGGTCAAAGTCTTTCTTGAAGAAGAAGTTAAGTTGGAATTAAATACTTCTAAAGAATATAATTCTTTATTATATTTAAATTTCTTCTAGATCTTCTCCTATCTTCTTTAGGATTTAATCTACTTTAACCTCTTCATGGAAATCAAACTCCTTTGGGATTTAACTTTGCTCCACGTCATCTTGGGCTTATCTAGTCATCAATTTTGGCTGCCATATCATCTTATCCCTTATCGACAACTAGCTTGGTGTCACGGCCTTAGCCTTTAGTTCACTCGGCCGCTAAGTCGTGCGGCACTTGAAAAAGACTCTTCTCGATCAAGTCAGCCTTTTCTCTCGATTGATCTGCTCAAAATAAGCAAGCAACACATTAGTCTCGCGCCACAAAACCATTCTTCAAGCCATGGTCGAAACCGTGGGGCATAGCGGATGCACACAGTCGACCCCCAGCTTCCCCGTAGGAAAGAAAAATTGTTTTTATTTTATTAGAAAAAAAGAAAGCGTCGGGTTACATTAGAAAAACTCACCCACACCATCGACTTAGGCGGTAGGGGCCGCCTCGATGGTGTGTATGATACATACCTTTACCCGTGGATCAGCCCAAACTCTACCGACTGTCCACCCCCTACACATATGCAAAAAAAAATTATAGAAATGACCCGATTAAACATTCTATTGTTTGAAATGAGGACACTTTTTCCTAACTAAAGAAATAATTGAAAACAAAGACTCTTCTTCCTAAAACATTGATGTGCTTGAAAATGGGGCATGGTAGAAGTGACTCGGTTGTGGCCCCGGGACTCGGTTGTGACACCATGTGAGGGGATGGCCACAACATCGTCCTCCACCTAACTTGTCGACGCCCTCGTCGACTGAGCTGCAAGGAACTCCTCGATTTTCTGCTTGAACGCCTTTAGGTCATGATCTCTCTCCCAACTTGTCTCTTCGGCTCCGAGACCTTCCCACTTGACCAGGTACTCACGAACAAGCTTCTTCTTGGACACCGTAACAAACCTATTAGCAAGGATCTCCTCAACTCGACGTTCTGATGGGGGTTTGGTACAGATGGGGCCCCGATCACTCTGTCATCGGCTAACATCTGAGGGGCTCGCATGAAAAGGCTTCAAGTTGCTCACATGGAACACAGGGTGAACTTTCATCCATGAGGGTGGCTTGATCTTGTATGAGTTATTCCCAACTTTGGCCACAATCGGTACTGGCCCAAGAGTAAAAGTGACATTACAGGCCCAAGAGTACCTATACGCGGGGGACCGTATCAGTACGACTAGGAAAATTTAGGCTCTAGGTTTTGGTACGGGCAAAGGCATACCGATACGATTCTACGCCACTGGAATCTTGCTTTTTGAGTTAAAACCCGCATACCGAAACACCTTTAAGCCGAATCGATACGGGTATTAAATATTTTAAAATGAAACCTATTTTCTAGCTAGGCGTCCCAGTAAGTACATGGTGTACCGAAATAGGGCTGAGCATGATTGAACATCGTATCGATACGGTTGCCCGCGTATCGATACGGATGGCTGTTAATTCGGTTAATGGCATGGAAGTGAAGTTCTGATTTCTTACGTTTTGGTCCCAGATTATTGTAGATGCAAATGAATGAGTTTGGATGATCATTTTGAACTGATTTTTGACGTGTAAGCATGAATTCTGTCTAATTATTGGTAACATAAATTAGATTAAAGTCCCTGTAATTTTATGGAATTACAATTTGGTCCCTAAAAGGCAATTGTGGTCAATTGGATATCGATTTGATGCCCGATTGAATTGGGTTTTCACCTGAGACCAGTATGTACATGCATGACAATAATTATGTATATAGACAAGATAATTAAAAAAATGGACGTGTTTTGGGTTTCTTTTTCATGGTTTACTTCGGTAAACCTAATATAGCTCGTTTGGTTTGATCTTGCGACTAGGCCGGCTCGAGGAGGTTACAATATGTAATAGAGATAAGTGTCGGCTTCATGCAACAAAGAAGGACTCGGCACAAATATCACACCCATTTGTAAAAGATCATGTCTGTGGAGGCCAATAAGACAATGAGGGTGTTTTGCCAAAGATCATGTTAGGTGGGGGAATTGATTGGAGTGCCCGAAGACCTTCATACTTTACGTATTTAACATGAGCATCGACAAGCATCATATGGAGGATACCTATAGTTGGGTGCCTATGGCTGATGACATGACAATATGTTGGTTGAATCGAAAACCTTGAGTCAACCAGGGGAATCCAATATAGAGGACTTGATCTTGCATGAGAACACTTTACTGACTAAATGTCGTGGGCATATGGGGAAGAGTTTGGTATCCTACTGAAATCTAAGTTACACGTAGAGGGCACAAGTGAGACATCATTTTGAAGTCACAACACTAGACCAATGTTGATATAATGTTTGTGGGGGTTCCGATACATGTACACTTTGTTGGCGTGACAACAATATGAACTTTTCCAAAAAATGGATAATATGGGAGACATCAGTAGATGGGTGAAACTAACTTACCCACATAGTACGGGCCAGGTGTGGCAAGAGATCAAATGTGTGCTTTTTTGCTTAATCAACAGTTCTATTTGTTACAAAAGGAGCGGAGGAGGAACGAAATGAGGTGCAATTTGATTGGCTATTAGAAGGGCCATTGGAGACCATTGAGAAGCTCTAGTAAGGGAATATGACCATTTACTTGCTACTAGAACAAGAGCAAGGTTGTCCGAGTAAACATTGGCGTACATTCACTTGGCAATTGGTGCAGGTATAATCGGGTAAGAATGCTGCCACACGAGTGGATGGTAACAGCTTGTCGTAGAGGCAATGTTCTGAAATAGTCAAAACACAAGAAGTTACAAACTGAGGCATACCATGATTGGTGGTGGCATAAGGCAATGAGTGCAACCAAGTATCATACGTGACTTATGTGAATATGTTATCATTGATAAATTCGTGTGTATATCTTGTAATACAGGAGGTATTGAGAAGGATAAAAGACAAGTACAATTTTGTATTGTGTTGGCAACTAGAGATCCTCTTTGCGTTATCAAGCAACCAAGTGCAACACGAGCATGTACTTACAAACTCGGACTAGTATGATGATCGATGTATGGTGACACATTCAGTGCTTTGAAGGTCTCAATATGAGATGGGACACAAGTTGGCAAAGATGCTTAATGCCGAGGAGTAAGCCATTGTGTGATGGGTCATAACTCGTTTGCTTATGGCCAGGTATGTTACTTTTGTATTTGTGTAGATTGGCGGTAAGATCGTGTAGCACAAAGAGACTACATGTGCATGTTTAAGAGAGTTAGTGGTTTGTTATTTGTCTTTTGCTCGAGCCACAATCAAGTCAAAAGTGGGGGGAGCATGTCTAGCAATTGAGATTGAGGAAGCGAAACCATGTCATGATGGTTTGGGATCAGTCCGGATAAGCACATAGGAGCAACGTGGTTATAAAGGGGGGATTGAGAAAACCTAGAATCAAAGCTTAAGGTGTTGCTTGGATGTTCAAATGATGAGATTAGAGAAGCGTGTAAAAGTAGGCACAAATCAAGGATGAGCTGCCACCGATATCCATATCGAATCATCTAGTTATGTAGATCTAGTGTTGACATCGATGAGGACGTCGATAAAAAGAAGTGGGAAAGAATGTTGATCTATTATCCCTGACCGAGTAGGTACAACCCTGACCGATGCATAAGCAGTTCCCGATGGTGTACCAAGAAGGAGAAACAAGTCAAGATGCTTCATGAAGACCATATCTAGAAAGTGTCCCCGTTTGGGACATTCCAACGTCTACTAGCATCATTCCTGGTAAGTTTCTTTAGCTCTTTAGGGGGAAGTGGTCTGGTGTTGGGTCTCCACCATCCCCCTCGCCTGGGCTAGCGACCGAGCTTCCTTGGTGTAAGCGACCTACTCCTACGCCCCTATAGGGCATAGGTGTGCGGGCAGTGGGGCCTAGTGGTTGGCGCACTGTCTCCTTGGGAGAAATACCTAGGGACGGTTTGGGGCCATAGGGCCCCATATCGCGCTCGTGGCCGAGATACGAGGTTGGAGTGTAGCTTTCTCTAGGCCTTGCGGGATCCGATACTCTAAAAGTCCCTAGTGCATTGCAAACCTAAGAAGGCTAGACCGAGATAACTCCTTGGACAAAAGGGCATGAGAAAGGCTGACTTGTATGGGGAACACCCATTTCAAGTGCCGCACGACTTGCCAACCGAGCCAAAAGGGGCATGTCCGTGACACAATGCTTGTGGTGAAGATTTAACTCTTGAAATGGCATACAAATGCAAGGATTGCACATTTGTTTTACATATGCGATGTGTTATACTACCACGCACTGCTCGGCTGCTCGGCATAAGTGTGATAAATATGTTTTGACACTTGCTTATCAAGATCCAGATGACTATCCGCTACTATACTATTGTGACATCTGTGAAGAAAAAAGAGATCCAAAACAATGGTTTTATCATTGTAAAACTTGCGACAATTCTACGCATATCAAATGCATTCTCGAAAATACTCATTTGTCAAGGCCGGAATTAAATACGCATACGAGGATCATCCACATACTCTCGCCTTCGTCAAGAAGATCTATTACTACTCCCAATGTTTTGTTTGTGGTATGCCCTGCCAAGATCTAGCCCTTGAGTGTCAAGAACATGCATGCGAATATATTGCTCATGTGTGTCAGCTTTTGTAACTTCGAATTTTGTTCATTATTGTAAGCTTTTGTTTTATCAGTTTAAGATTGTCTGATTAAAAACAATCACAGAAAGGACCTGAGGAAATTATCTATAACAATCACTTCATCCCCTCCTCGCCAATGGTTCGTGCTTGACTGCTTGTGAAGCTGTTTCATGGCTTATTTTTTCTGGTCCCTATTTTTTGTTTAAATATGTTAAAGATCCATGCACTATTTTAAAATTTAGTCTTTGTGCTATATTTTTACGAAAGTAAGAATTTCTTCATGAATCATTATAAGTGTTGGACAAATTGTGCAATTTAGCCACCCCATCCATCACCATGATTGCTTCGCGCTTAACGAGCTTGAAGTTAACATACCAACTTCTCCTGCAGAGTAGTCAATAGCCCAGACAAGAGAAACAAGGCTTGAACAAGCTGAGGGACTGGATATCATTCTAGCTGTCTCGATATTATCAAGTTGAACTTCTATGCGTTCATGACCTAGAGACCATGCAAGTTGAACTCCAGAAAAAATTCTCTCAAGTTCAACGATTAAAACCGATGAGTGGCCAATCATCTTCGAGAAACTGACGATACAGAAGCCCTACGAGTATCTAAGAAAGCCATCTATTGAGCCATGACTTGAAGATGGAGAGACTGTTGCATCGATGTTTAAGCAGATCATCTCTAGAGACGTTTTTCCCATTGGACATGTGCGTGGCGTCGTTTCTTCTCGGGGTGGATTGTGCGAGACATGTCATAGTACTTGGTCCAGGTTAAACTTTGTTGGACTTGGTTGTGAGATTTAATATATTGGTCGCCATTCCTACACTTTCAGACCTGTCACACTGAAGCAAAGGGGAGAGACTGGAGAATATGGTTGTTTAATATTTTAACCAATTTTAAAATACATCGTGGCCAGCTGGAGTATGAATACAAAAGTTGGAGGCCAAGCATTGACTTGGTGCCTGAAAACTGTAGGTGAACAAATCTGCATCAGAGCACACATGCAGAGAAGAAGAAACATGGCGAAGCTTCACCACATGAGTCATCACCATCCATTGCTATTCAACGAAGACACCAGCAGTCCAAGCGACGCCACTTACGACTGCGCTGGCTGTGTGGAAAAGGTGTTTGGTTCGAGCTACAGCTGCGGGCAGTGCCGGTTTTACCTTCATAAGAAATGTGCGGAGGCACCCTCGGAGATTCATCACCCTGCTCACCGGGACCACACTCTTCTTCTTCTTCCACCATCAGAAATTCGGAAAAGAGAAGTCGATTGCAGCTTCTGCCTCTGCAAACAGGTCAGGGGATTTATTTATCATTGTTCTTCTTGTGAATTTTACCTTCACATCAATTGCGCTTTGATTTCCATTATTCCAATTGGTTATACTGAGTGCGACCGTTGCCTCAACCAACTAATGGATGATGATGTTTCGTACACTTCTTTCGGTTTCGGAAAATTCTTCCACAAGAAATGTCTTGAACAACTCACTGCAATTAATCACCCTTGCCATCGCAAACACCAGCTTGTGCTTGTTTTCAATGATTTTGATGAACCCTTCGCTGCTTGCGACCTGTGCCAAAGACATATTAGGCGCCAATATTTTTATCAGCGTGTTCCTTGCAAGGTTAACATTCACGTAAGATGTGCTTTACCACCACCCACCATTGAAGATAAATCTCATCATCCACACCCTTTCACATTGTTATTAAGACCAAATAACCCATTTATTTGTAATGCATGTGACGACAAGGGAAATCACGTTTCCTATATTTGTTCACCATGCAACATTGAAGTTCATAAGGACTGTGTTTCATTGCCACCCCACATTAGACTCAATCTCCATCCTCATCCCATTTCCCACGACTTTTTCCTCTGCATCGACCACGATGATTCCAGAACTTGGGATTGCAGAATCTGTTATAAAAAAGTAAACATCGAGCATGGGAGTTATTCTTGTTCTCAGCCGGGTTGTGATTTTGTTATCCATGTCAAGTGTTCTATTGAGAACAAGAGTTTGAATCAAGTAGTTGAGGTAGAAAATCCAGACGAATTTGAGGAATCTGATTGGTTGTATGAACCTAAGAGTTGCTTCATTCGTGTTATCAAGGAAATCAAAGTCCAAGATGATGTAATAGCCGGAGAGATAGAACATGTTAGTCATGAGCATAACTTGATATTTTTGGAAGATATTAAGTATAATAAATATTGCAATGGGTGTGTGTTACCTGTCCTATCCTCATTTTATTATTGTTCACACTGTGATTTCTTTCTGCACAAAGCCTGTGCTGAATTGCCGAGAATGCGTCAGCTATGGTTTGATGCAAAGCCTTTCAATCTTGTCACAGAGGGTATTTTCGAATGTGTATTCTGTCTCTACAAATGTAATAGTTTCTCCTACAGATCAGGTGACGGTGATGGCTTGTGCTTCAATATCTCATGGTTTTAAATATCGAGTAGATGAGCCACATTACCTCTTCTTTGATGACAAGCATAATGGGAAGTGTAATGCTTGTGGTAAAGATACAAGTCATGAATTTGTACACAGATGCAATGATTGCAAATTTGCTTTGCATATGAAATGTGTTTCATTGCCTCACAATGCTTGGCATAAGTGCGATGAACATTCTTTGACACTTGCTTATCAAGATCTCGATGGCTATCCGCTACAGCACTATTGTAACATTTGTGAAGAAGAAAGAGATCCACAACAATGGTTTTATCAATGTGAGACTTGTGACACTGTCATGCCCCTAGAGTCCCAACGCCCAGGCACGTGCGACCTTAGTCGAGTCCTTAAGACAAACGACTAAGTAAGCCTGAATCCTTACTCCAGAAGATCAAACTTCCAAGGCACTTAAGAACGCAAGATCGTTCTAAGCGGAAATAAAAAAGAGAGATAGGCAACAAGAACAAGAGGAAGAACTCTCAAGAACGCGAAGAGCACTACAGAGTGTTTTAGAGTAAATGTCTTGTGTATTACTCAAATGATGGATGAATACAATTGAGGTGGGGAGGCCTCTATTTATAGTTGAATCCACATACAATGAACGGACAAGATCGAATCCTAATAACAGCTCATATCGAAAGCCATCAATCAAATCTACACTAATTAAGGAAACTCTATCACTATGGAATTCTTTCTTTATATTTGTGTTTACATTGAGAGATATTCTTATCCCTTGGAATATTCTCTAGTAAGATGTCATCCATTAATTTACCAGGCTCAATGTACTCGGGCTTTCTTTCAATCTCCAACGATCGGACCAAGTCTGGTGGTCTTTTTGGCAGGCCCAAGATTTTGCTAAGAACCTTTTGGGCTGCTTGTTCCGCACATGTCTCGGTTGCTAACTCATAGACTGTGACATTCTCCCCCACCAAATTCGGTGATGCCCTCATCGCTGTCTCAGAATGAACTTCACTTGGTTGATCTTGGATCTTCCATGGTACCTTGGCTTGCTCCCAACTCTGAATTAGGCAACGATGCCCCCCCCCACAAGGATGGCTCCCCCATAAGGAGCACTCGACTCGGACTGGGTTGTCTTCTCATACAGACTACTTGCCTTGGTTCCCGCCGGTATGTAGCATCATCTCGCTCAGCATCATTGCGCACATCTCGATCATAAGAGCCTCCTCTTACCAGTTGTGATTTGTCCTGGCTTGGATCCCCTGGATCCTTGAACAAAGGCTTGGACGCCACTCGACGATCCTGCAAAACTCTGAAAGACCTCTTCTGTCCTTGCCAAGTCTTCGCGCTTCCACTGCCTAATGGGTTAGGATTTCTGCATCCTACACCCAAGAAAGGTGGCAAATCAGACTGTAAAACACCAGTATGTTTGAGATGTACCTCTTCCGTGGCATTTACTCTAAACGGTATCAATCATTCGCTCGTGAAGTTTGGTGCCTCGTTGCTCCTCGGTAACTCTTCAAGAAATGACTCTTCTTCTCTTTCAAAATTCAATACTTCTTCCACCTTGCCCAAAGGTGCTTCTTCAACAGGCCCCATATCGCTAGATGGCTTGGGAAGCTCTTTCCCCACTAAGGTTGTCCCTTCAACACTAGCTTCCAAAGCAATGTCTCCTTGACTTAGATCATCCTCGGCAAGTTGAAAGGCAGTCAGCATCTTGGTTCTCTTTCCCTTGTCTCGGTACATGGGCACAGTGCAACCATGTTTGGGATCCAAAATGTAGATAAAATCGACGCAAAGAATGATAAGAGCATCTACATGGTCAAGGAAGCTCAGTCCCAAAACAAAATCATCTAAATGGATTACCTTGAAGTCTTTCTTGCCCTTCCAATCACCAATCTGCAGCTCAACCTTTCGTGTCGTCCCAACAATTGGAACTTCCTCAGCATTCACAGTCTTGATCCTGCCGGTTGAACCCTCAACTCTAAGACCAAGTTTCTCAGCAACCTTCTTAGACATGAATAAATTGGTTGCCCCAGTGTCTACTAGAGCACTCATCGATCGTCCTGCAACGTTGATGTTGACACACATCAACCCTTTTTTCTTGCATCCTCTCACCTTAGGAGAACACAATATCATTGAACCAAGTCTCATAGCATCACTCTGTTCAGGCTCATCCACTACCTCGGATGGCTTGACTCAATGTTGGCATCCTCGCAACTTATGTGGCCCCTTACGTTGGAAGCACTTCGGTTGCTTCTTCTCTACCCTCGGCTTGATTGCTTTGACACTGGCAATCACACCAAGTCTTATATGTTCTTCTTCTGATTCTTCAGCATCTTCAGACTTACCATCTTGAACAACATTAAGATGATTTCTCTTGGGACAATCATTCCCCATGTGTGGCCCTCCGCAGCCATAACACGTGAGTTTCGCCCCTCGTGGCCTGGAAGGCTTGGAAATTTCAAATTTGGCGATGGACTCCACTGCGGCCATTGCCTTGGAAAGTTTTCGGACCCCCATCATGTTCAGCTCCATTTGCGCCCAACGTTGGAGCCCATTCTTGAACGCAAAAAGGCCATCAGTCTCACTCATGTCCGTGATCTGGAGCTTGAGTTCAGTGAATCTTCTAACATAATCTAGGATGGAATCCTCATGTTTGAGTTGATACAGCTCCTCATGAGCATCCTCTTGGGCGTTATTTGGGTAGAATTGTTCTTTGAACTCAGCCAGAAACTCTCCCCATGTCCCGATGGGAACATCCTTGCTCTTGTCCTCAGAGCATCTGCGTCGCCACCACAAAAGAGCAACATCAGTCAAGTAAATTGAAGCAGTGTTTACCTTATCTGCATCATTCTTGATGCCTGCAGCACAGAAGTATTGCTCCATGCCCCACACAAAGTTCTCCACGTCTTTGGCCGATCTAGTCCCATTAAACTCCTTTGGCTTTGGGACATCTAACTTTGGTCATGTGGTTTTCGTGGTTAACATACCATTCACAACAGCCTTGTAAATTTGAAGCTCTCCCTTGAGCTCTTTTATTTCCTCTATCATCCCTGCCTTCAGCTCAACTTCGAGTGCATCACTCCGTCTGTTCGCACCATCGGTAACCTGGTTGAGTAGGTCTTGTACGTTATCCTTTAGAACCTGCACACCACTTTCGAGCTCATCTCCTGAAGAGTCCAACTCGTCGAGACGTACCTTCACAACGTCAATCTCCTCTTAGGCCTCCTTCATGGATCCTTTGAGTTGTTCTACCCTTTCTTCTAGCGTAGCCACAGTGTTACTCGAACTGTCTCGCTTTCCGTCTCCAGCCTGGGTCTCCACACCCTTTTGTACTGCAGCATTCCCTCATTTCTTTGTCATCTCGAATCATTGCCTTCACTCGAACACTCTCTCTGATACCAACTGTCACGCCCCTAGAGTCCCAATGCTCGGGCACGTGCGGCCTTAGGTGAGTCCTTAAGACAAACAACTAAGTAATCCTGAATCCTTACTCCGGAAGATCAAACTTCCAAGGCACTTAAGAACGCAAAGATCGTTCTAAGTGAAAATGAAAAAGAGAGATAGGCAACAAGAACAAGAGGAAGAACTCTCAAGAACGCAAAGAACACTACAGAGTGTTTTAGAGTAAATGCCTTGTGTATTACTCAAATGATGGATGGATACAATTGAAGATGAGAGGCCTCTATTTATAATTGAATCCCCATACAATGAACGAACGAGGTCGAATCCTACTAACAGCTCATATCGAAAACCACCAACCAAATCTACACTAAGGAAACTCTATCACTATGTAATTCTTTCCTTATGTTTGTGTTTACATAGAGAGATATTCTTATCCCTTGGAATATTCCTTGGTAAGATGTCATCCATTAATTTACTAGGCTCAATGTACTCGGGCTTTCTTTTAGTCTCCAACGATCGGACCAAGTCTGGTGGTCTTTTTGGCAAGCCCAAGATCTTGCTAAGAACCTCTTGGGCTGCTTGTTCTGCACATGTCTCAGTTGCTAACTCACGGACCGTGACACAATGCTAAGCATATCAAATGCATTCTCGAAAAATACTCATTTATCGCAGCCGGAAGTAAATACTCGTACGAGGATCATCCACATACTCTCACCTTCGTCAAGAGGACCTATTACTACCCCCCAATGCGTTCTTTGTGGTAAGCCCTGCCAATATCTTGCCCTTGAGTGTCAAGAGAATGCATGCAAATATAGTCTTCATTGGAGCTGCATAAAACCTTATGGTGGTGACAGTGACTGAGATAGCGCCATAGCAGCAGTGAACGATGTATGAAGCAGCTTCAGTCTAGACTAAAACTACTTGTAATTAGTATAAGCAAACTTGGTGTGGGAAAACAGATTGGTTCTGCTTGGCTTAGTTTTGGTTTTTGTCATGTTTGTGTTACTTTTTCTGGTATTAGTAGTGATGTTCTATGTTGTATTGTATTCTTTTAATGTGTTTTATGTCGTTTCTTGAGTGTTTTTCCTGCATGTTCTTTAGATGTAATATCTGGTAACAGCTGCGGGGAGTGCCGGTTTTACTTCCATAAGAGATGTGCGGAGGCGCCCTGGGAGATTCATCACCCTACTCACCGGGACCACTTTCTTCTTATTCTTCTTCCTACAGCTTCGAAACATCCGAGAAGAGAAGTTCGTTGCAGCATTTGCCGGTTCAAGGTTAAGGGATTTATTTATGAATGTTCTTGTTGTGAATTTTACCTCGACTTTAATTGCGCTTTGCTTCCACGTGACACTACTGGAAACTTGATTCAGACCCTCTTTTTTGCCCACCCTCATCCTTTGATTTCCATTAATCATGTTGGATCTCTTGAGTGCGATGGTTGTGGAGACTCAATAACGGGTGCTTCCTACGCTTGTTTTGATTGTAGAGTGTTCTTCCATAAAGAATGTCCTAGACGACCCAGTAAAATCAATTACCCTTGCCACCGCAAACACCAGCTTATTCTTGCTGCAGATGGTTTTAGTAAAGATGTCCCTGTTTGCGACATTTGCAAAAACAATTTTCTGGGCGGCCTTTATTATCGTTGTGCCCTTTGCAGGTTTGGCATTCATGCCGTATTTACTTGGGCACCACCCAGTATTGAAGATAAATCTCATCATCCACACCCTTTCACTTTGTTATTACGACCAAATAACCCATTCCTTTGTAGTGCATGTGGAAACCAGGGAAATCACGTTTCCTATATCTGTTCACCATGCAACATTCAAGTTCATAAGGGCTGTGTTTCATTGCGACGCCACATTAGACTCAATCTCTATCCCCATCCCATTTCCCACAACTTTTCCTCCTCATCGACCATAATGATCCCATAACTTGGGATTGCAGAATCTGTTATAAAAAAGTAAACATCGAGCATGGGAGCTATTGTTGTCCTCGTTTTACTATTGTTCACTGTTAGTAATTTGGTATGCGGTAAAATAATTAAAGCAATAACGACATAGACCAAGACATGCACAAGAGATAAGATTTAACGTGGTTCAGCATAGTTTACCTCCACGGACGAGAGAAATCAATCCACTATCAACATAGAGAACCCGAAGAGTACAAATACATGATAACCTATGTAATCTCAAAACCCGGTGTACAAATCCCATGACCGGTGGAACCAAAACACTCTTCCCAACATCCCTACAATACTCATCTCTACAACGTAGGCACAATAGTTGTAGAGAACCTAAAAGTGGTTACATCTCTCTTGTTCTCTCATAATTCAACGGGTTACATCTAGTCTATATTTATAGACTCAAATACTTGGTCAATAAGATATCTACCTAAAATAGATATTAACTCATTAAAGTAAATCCTAATTATCAAGTAATCTTCAACCACTAGAATTAAAAGAAAACCCAACTTAATTACCAATTAGAATTTGAGTCAAAATATAACATTCACGCTGTGGTTTCTTTCTGCACAAAGCCTGTGCTGAACTATCAATAATGTGTCACCTATGGTTTGATGCAAAACCTTTCAGCCTTCTCACAAATGGTATTTTCGTATGTTTTTTATGTGGTTATAATTATGGTGGTTTCTTCTACAAATTGGGTGATCATGATGGCTTGTGCTTTTACCTTAGATGTGCTTCAATATCTCATGGTTTTACATATCAAGCAGATGAGCCACATTATCAAGAAGGGAAGTGCAATGCTTGTGGTGAAGATTTAACTATTGAAATGACATTCAAATGCAAGGATTGCACATTTGCTTTACGTATGCGATGTGTTATACTACCACGCACTGCTCGTCATAAGTGTGATAAACATGTTTTGACACTTGCTTATCAAGATCCTGATGACTATCCTCCACGACACTATTGTGACATCTGTGAAGAAGAAAGAGATCCACAACAATGGTTTTACCATTGTAAAATTTGCGACAATTCTATGCATATCAAATGCATTCTCGAAAATACCCATTTATCAAGGCCGGAAGTAAATACGCATACGAGGATCATCCACAAACTATCACCTTCGTCAAGAAGACCTATTAACCCGAATGCACTCTTTGTGGTAAGCTTGCCAAGATCTAGCCCTCGAGTGTCAAGAGCATGCATGCAAATATATTGTTCATTGGAGCTGCATAAAACCTTCTGATGATGACCGTTACAGAGATCGCGGCAGTGAATGATGTATGAAGCTGCTTCAGTCTTGGACTAAAACCACTCAATAAGCAAACTTGGTGTGGGGAAACATAGTGGTTCTACTTGGTGCGGGTGTAATTTACCCTTAAAAAGGATAATCTAATTGGATTAAAAGAAACTTATTAAATATCAATTCAGACCTAATTTATAAAATATTTGAAATGTATGAATCAAATTTTAAACTCGTGTATATCTATTACATAAATAACTCGATCTTTCGTGTTGAAATAAAAAACAGAGTGCCATAAAAATTATGAAGACTACATTTTTTTATTTGTTAAATCTTAGTTGTGCATGTGATAAGTAAAATAGGTTTGAAATTTGGTGAATATATTTTAAGTATGCTCTGCTTCAAATATGAATTGACATAAAATTTATTGAGCAGTTTCTGCTAGAAGACGTTAAGCAACACATACAAACAATGCCACTAATAATAAGAACTCGTTATAAGTAGGGGCGTGCAAAATTGACCCAACTTAAAATTAACTCGATACGAATTTAAGTTGGAATCAATCCGACGTTGACTTGAGTTTGAGTTAACCCTGATCCTACTCGAATTAAGTCAAACCATTTTACATCCCTAGTTATAAGTCAAATCCGATCTGACTCAACCAGATTTGACTCGACCTGAAACCTAATTGAGTACCTGATTTTACATCCCTAGATATAACTCAAAAGATATAATTATATTTTATATTAATTTTCACTGGTTTTTAAAACTTATATATAAATCCAATAATAAATAACTAATTTGGGAAAAAACAAATTAGACTGGGATGTTTGTTTTCATAAGGAATTTGTATAATATCTTATTCAGATTAATCAATTACTACCTATAGTTTACTAAAAAATGATCAACTTGTTATTGTGCTAGGAAAATTGTAACTCTGGTGAGTAAATAGGACTTTAAAAAATGAGATTAATATCACTAACAAACAGACAAAGTAAGCAAATGAGAATTTAAATATTCTTCACCACAATCTATGCTATATTCTATGTTCTAGTTGCGAGCATCAAATGAAAGTTTTAATAATTTAATCAATTTTTTTAAAAGGAAGTAGGACCTCGTTAAATACCCCTTAGTAATCATACTATAGGATGATGCCAAGAGGAAAAGAGTGCCCCTGTTTCATTCATCATTATCAAATCAACAATTACAATTTAGTTCACACAACATTCTTGAGACAAATCAGAAACTATCATCACTAGCAACCCACAAAAGGTCACTGCTTCTATCTGTACCTTGTTTCGCTAAAGCATGTGCATCATAGTTTCTTTCTCTATATTCAAACTCTATTTTCCAGTTTAGATTAACACAGTACTCCGAACATTTTTTTACCATCTCTGTAAAGATGACTGGAGTCGAATGAGGCCGCTCAATCCACTTGACTGCTAAAAGACTATCAGTTTCAATTATAAGCAAAAATTTTCCGAACTACTTTAAAGATGAATACAATACACATGCTTCCAAAATTCCTTGCAGTTCTGCCTTCGTTGGATCAGAAATCCCAATAGATTTAGAGAAATGTGGATATATATATATTGGGATATGATTCATTTACACAATGCAAAAGTTTTAAGGTTTTACACATTTTTTGGATCGCTGGATGAGTGAAATGAGTGGCTGAGATTAACAGTAGGAAATGTGAAGATTGTCACTTGAGAAAAAATGAGTTAACCTCAGCTATCCATTTCACGCATCCAACGGTTCCAAAAACGTATAAAACTCATAATTTTACATTGTGCGCAAGTGGATCCTAACCCATTTATATTATTCAGTTTTAAAATATTTCGGGGATTCAATTGAAGTTTAATTAAAAGGGCGTAGGGTTTAATTAAAAGGGCGGGAGCTTTTGAGTGTGTATAAAGAGGTTTTTGAAGAGTAGTATTTTAATATAAATTGAAAGGGTTTATTTTATAGAATTTATTTATTTTAAGTTTAAATTGTATAATATAAATTCTAACCCTAACCACCAAAATAATAAACTTTAAATCTTAAATCCCTAAACCTTAAACTCTAAAAAAGATCTCTAAACCTTAAAGTTAAGAGCTTTACACGTGTATCAAACTATTTTTCAAATTAAAAAAATATTTGATGCATTGTCGATGTAAACTTTGGTTTAAACAAGTATGTCTAGGGTTCAAGGGGTTTAGTTTAGAGTTTAAGGTTATGAGTTTTTGGTTTTACGGTTTAAAATTTAGGATTTAGTGTTAAAATTTAGAATTTAAGGGTAGAAATTAGGTTTTAGAGTTATATGTTTAGATATAGATTTTAGACTTTAAATTGACATGTTCATGTAAATTATTTTTACTCCAGCATAGCATAAAATATTAACTAAAATAAAATAAGAGAAAAGACATAATGTACCAAAGGTGAAAAAAGTATTTTCTACGAGTGGATCGGTATAGAGGTTTATTTTAGGTTTATGGTTTATAGTTTGAATTTAGGGTTTAGATTTTAGGGATTATGATTCAAGAAGGTTTTTAGGATTAGAAAGTTTAAATTTTAATTTTTAAAGTAAAATCCGACATATTTGTAGAGTATTTTTCTCCAATGTCAGAACATAAAATAATAATCTAGAAAATAAAAGTTTGTCCGGTACGAAAGAAAAAATGAAAGTTTGTCCAGTGAGTAAATATTTTTTTTAATATTTGGCATTTTGAGGGGGAAATTGATAAAGTTTTTTTGGGTATATTACGTAAATTATTACTGAATTTTACTCTTAAATTTATTTTGGTCACTAAAATTTTAAAACGTTTAATTTACTCACTGGAGTTTAGAGATTGAACATTTTTTGTCACTGAAGTTTACACATTAAACGTAGATAGTGGTCGTTTGGTCCCAAATTTCACCAATCACTTAGTCTCAGTCCCATAAGTTCGAATTCGACCTCTATTTTGTCGGAGAACGTCCCGAAGTCCACGAATCTGACAAAAACCTTTTGATTTCTTTTTTGTAAATTTTCTGTTTGCTAGTAAATGGATGTAATTTTTTACCGTTTGAATCTTGGAAAAGATTTTCTGTTTGAATCTTGGAAAAGATTCCCTCGTTTCGGTGTAATTTTTTACCGTTTGAATCTTGGAAAAGATTTTCTGTTTGCTAGTAAATGGATGTCGTTAAAAAATTAACGGTGGAGTGACAAAACAATGTTCAATGTCTAAACTTCAATGAGTAAATTAAACGTTTTGAAACTTCGGTGACCAAAATAAGTTTCAGAGTAAAGTTTAACGCAAAGTGGTTTCGTTAAAAATGAGTTAAACTGGTCAATGGTCTTTAGAACAAGTGGTTAAAAGCTCTTAATTGACATCATTCTCTCTCCACTAAGTTATGAGTTCAGTAGATTAAAAGCAAAATTCTCCTTCTGCGTCAATTGTTTAAAAAAAATTAAGCTGAACTGAGTATGGTCAACGGAAGCAGCGTGGATGATATTTATATGACAAAAGTTATAGAAAAGTCAACGAGGAAATGAGCAAGCAAAGAAACTGCAAGTGAAAAAAGAAACTGAGTTAATTCAGTCAGATCCCATGTAGGCTATGCTAAAGTCAATGTTGAAGTTGCATGTCTGAAACAGACAAAACAACTAAGTTAATTCAGATTCCATGTGGGCTGTTTAATGTTTCAAGTTTCAACCAATTTTATAATATTTTGAGGCTGGCCGGAATGGGATTACAAAAGAAGAAGTCAGGCATTGATCTGCATGGAAAGGTGCTGTAAGTGAGAAAAAATTCGGAACAGAGGAACGCAGAGAAAAAGGAACATGGGGAAGCTTCACCACATTTGTCATCACCATCCATTGGTTTCAACGAAGACACCAGCAGTCCAAGCGACACCCCTTACGACTGCGCTTGCTGTGCTGAAAAGGTGTTGGGTTCGAGCTACAGCTGCGGGGAGTGCCCGTTTTACATCCATAAGAGATGTGCGGACGCGCCCTACGAGATTCATCACCCTGATCACCGCACAAACCCTCTTCTTCTTCGTCCAGCTTCGGAACATCAGAAAAGAGAAGTTGATTGCAACTTTTGCCGTGAAAAGGTTAAGGGATTTATTTATCAATGCTCTTCTTGTGATTTTTACCTTGACTTTCATTGCGCTTTGCTTTCACGTGACACTGCTGGAAACTTGATTGAGACAATCCTTGTTGCCCGCCCACATCCTTTGGTTTCTATTAATCCAATCGAGTCTTTGAAGTGCGGTGGTTGTGGAGACTCAATAACGGGTACTTCCTACGCTTGTTTTGATTGTAGAGTGTACTTACATGAAAAATGTCTTCAACTGCCTGCTCAAACCAGTCACCCTTGCCACCGCAAACACCAGCTTACTCTTGTTTTAGATGATTTTAGTAAAGACGAGACGACAACCCTGTTCGCGACATGTCCCAAAGCGATTTCCCGAGGGGTCTTTTTTATCGTTGTGCCCCTTGTAGGTTTGGCATTCATGCCGTATGTGCTCAGCCACCAGCCATTATTGAAGATAAATCTCATCATCCACACCCTTTCACTTTGTTATTAAGACCAAATAGCCCATTCCATTGTAGTGCATGTGGAAACCAGGGAAATCATGTTTCCTATATTTGTTCACCATGCAACATTCAAATTCATAAAGACTGCATTTCATTGCCACGCCACATTAGACTCACTCTCCATCCCCATCCCATTTCCCACAACTTTTTCATTCGCATTGACCTCGATGATTCCAGAACTTTGGATTGCAGAATCTATTATGAAAAAGTAAACATAGAGTATGGGAGTTATTCTTGTTCTTGGCCAGGTTGTGATTTTGTTATCCATGTCCAGTGTTACATTCGGTACTGGAGTTTGTATGGTATGGTTGAGGTAGAAAATCCAGACGAACTTAAGGAATATGATTGGTTTTATGAACCTAAGAGTTGTATCAACCGTATTATCAAGGAAATCAAAGTCGGGGATGCTGTGATAGTTGGAGAGAGAGAACATGTTAGTCATGCGCACAATTTGATATTCTCAGAAGAGATTAAGAACGATAAATATTGCAATGGATGCGTTCTACCTGTCCTAACCTCATATTACTATTGTTCAGTGTGATTTCTTTCTGCACAAAGCCTGTGCTGAAGTATCAAGGAAGCGTCGGTCATGGTTTAATGCAGAGCTTTACAGTCTTATAACAAATGGTATTTTTAAATGTGGACTTTGTTTCTACAAATGTAATGGTTTCTCCTACAAATCGGATTATGGCTATGACGTGTACATTTGTCTTAGATGTGCTTTAGTACCTCATGGTTTTACATATCAAGCAGATGAGCCACATTTCATCTTCTTTGATCCGAATCATGATGGGGAGTGCAATGCTTGTGGTGAAGATTTACGTTTTGAAGCTCTATAAAAATGCAAGAATTTCACATTTTCTTTGCATGGGAGATGCATTACATTACCACCCACGGCTTCGCATAAGTGTGATGTACATTCTTTGACATTTGCTTATCAAGATCCCGATGACTATCCGCTACGACATTATTGTGATATTTGTGAAGAAGAAAGAGATCCCAACAATGGTTTTATCATTGTGAGACTTGCGACAATGCGATGCATATCAAATGCATTCTCGGAAAGCATCCACAACAATCTTGGGTGTTTTTCCTGTATGTTCTTTAGATGTAATATCTGTGCCAGCTTATTTTAGGGGAGAATTCAATTCAATGAGTTGTTTTTTTGTTTGTTTAAATATGCTAAAAGTTCCATTACTATTTCAAAATTTAGTCTCTATGCTATATTTTTACGAAAGTAAGTTCGTCTAATATTTTTTATTGAAAATCTTGTTCTGTTTCTGAAACTCTTCAATTTTTCTGTTAATTGTTCAACGGACGGTTATAGAAAAGGTAAAACACCATTTTACTCCCCCAACACGGACATTTTTTACCAATTTAACCCTTAATCTTAAAAAAGACTCATTAATTGAACACTACAGTTTTCCAATCATCTACCGTTGTAATTTACCAATCAAATTGATATAATATTTAAAGCTTAAGGGCTAAATTTTTTTAGAGTAAGGAGAATTGATCTAATGTGTAAAGATTTAGCGTTAAATGAGTTACAATGTCAAATTTGAAAGTTGACAAATCGTCATTCCTTTGATCATTTAACGTAGGATGACCAAAAACAACAAAATAGAAAACTATATTGATCATTTCTAACTTTTCGTAGTTCGGAGTAAAAATGTAGTAATAGTTGAGGGATCGTGAGTGTAGTTTAACCTTAAGAAAAAAAATGTTTGGATTAAAAGCAAAGAATTAAAAACCAACTCAAACTTGATTCGTAGCATAGTATCCAGGGACGGAGCAGGATTTGGGGTAGGGGCAAAATATAAATATTTGAAAGTGAGGGGACAAATTAAAAAATAAATTAATTTTTAAAACAATTTATATAAGAGGACTAAAGTGAAAAAAATCCCCACCCCTTAATAGCTCTGTCTCTGGTAGTATCTGTTTATAAATATTCTTAACCATTTGATAATGCGCATACAACTCCTAGGATTAACATCATCCGTTTTTTTACTAGGACACTTGTTGGGTTCCTAATTTGTAGCATGCTTGAAGTGTGTGGATCAAATTTTGAAGATGTATATACCTGTTACATGGATAATTTAGACTTAAGTGTTAAAATAAAAATTAAATGGTGTCATAAAAATTTGTAAAGGGTAGTTTTTTTAATTCCTTAGATCCTAGTTGTGCATGCTTTTTTTTCTAAGCAATTATTTTACTAAAAATAGAACCACTAAACATGGTGGATAAGTAAGTTCAGAACAAAGTGCTTACAACACCATACACTAACAACCGCCATATAACACAACGAAAAACCCAAAAAAAAATACCACACATAAAAATCAAATAAAGCATTTTTTTACCAGAAGACACCAAGCTTCAAATACCAACACATCGAATTATTTGTTCCCCAAACAAAATTATGATAATACGTTATACCCTTTGAGATATTTAAATTCGAGTGGACTATTGATTCTAAATTGACATAAAATTTTATTGATTCGATATGATATTATATTTAGGCTGTATTTTTTGTTGTTGTTGCGAGAGACAACACTCGTTTACCAACAACAACAACCTCAAACAACCCTTGTTTGACTTCAAACGGTCGTTTATCAGCTAATTTTTTCGCCAAAACGGGCGTTTTCATACAGAAAATTTAACTTCTCCAAACGAGCGTCTGCCTCTAAACCCAAGTTTCCAAACTACAACGAAAAACAAAGCCTTAAAAAACTTTTCCACTTTTCATTTGACATTTCCCCCCATGACATTAACAATTTTAGCATGTATAAAAGGGGAACTTTTACTTCATGAACCTATAGATTTGTAAGCCTTTTAGCTACAAAAGGGAGAAACAATGTCAACCTAGTAGATTTGGCTGTCGAGTGAGTGTACAACCAAAGCCCCATGCGAATATCAACAATGACTGCAATGTCATGTGCTTATAAGAAAACTTTGACAAAAACATCTTGTTAATAAGTGTTGCTTTATTAAGTTTTTTTTATAATTTGTATTGATATTAAAATTTTAAAAATATATTAAATTACTCAATATTACATTACAGAAACTAAATTAAACTTTCGACTTATACATTAAACCCACATTGTATAAATAATATTATTTATAATAACCGCCGAATTTATCCCTCCTTTTAAGTAATTAAAAAATACAAGTGATGCACCCACATTGTATAAATAATATTATTTAATATATTAATAATTTTCACTTAATCATAATATTAATAGGTCGCGGTGGTTTAAAGTTGTTTGTGGATAAAAAATACTTTTTTTGTTTTTTTTGATAAATTATAAATCTATTTTAAGGTTCATGTTCAGGATTCGTGATTCTCTCTCAATAATATCGTCTCCAAAATTTAAAAAAATACGTAATAATAACGATGATATATCATTCTCTAGTATGTGGATTTATTTTGAAAACTTGTTATGATACGTACTAATTCTACATAGAGTTACTCCATTTAACATATGATGATGTATAAATACATAGTCGATGAATCATATAATGGCATATGTTTAAAAATAAAATTAAACGAATTATTATGGATGATAATTTTATTCGATCGGGATTGCCGGATTGGGTTTTTATTTTTTTTAATCAGGGATTGAAGTGGAGTGGGGCAGGGAGGGACTGATTTTTTGTTGAAATTTTCGAGGTTGAGGTCGGGTT
Organism: Hibiscus mutabilis; assembly: GCA_019671005.1. Lineage (NCBI taxonomy): Eukaryota > Viridiplantae > Streptophyta > Magnoliopsida > Malvales > Malvaceae > Hibiscus > Hibiscus mutabilis. The sequence goes on along the minus strand of CM033750.1, from coordinate 38,894,449 downwards.
TGGATGATATTTGCTTTACCTCGATATATTTACTAAAATACTTTTTATTGTTTTATAATTATTTTTAATATATTATATTTAATATTTTTATTAATTTTTTTCAAGTTATGGCAAATTTAGTCAATTTTTTTTTTAATTTCGAGATTGTGTCGTGGTCGAATTATGCAGGAGAGGAAGCACAGTAAGGGCCATGCCCCCTCCCCACAATTTGAAAAATTAGAATTTAGTCTTTCAAATTTTCAAAAAAAAATAATTTGATCCCCACAATTTTTTAAAATTCATATTAAATTTCAATTTTTTAACATTCTTAATTAAATCACTCCTATAATTTTAAAAAAATTCTCATTAAGGCTCTCAAATTTTCAAAAAAATTACTTTCACACTAATTTTTTTTGAAAAAAATGTAAATTAGCCCCTTCAAAAATTGAAAATTTTAGTTTAAACCTCTAATTTTTTTAAATTCAAATTGGCCCCTCCAAACTCTATCACCAAATTCTGTAATTGGAATTATACTTCTGCTACCTTGGGTCGGAGTCGAGCAACCAAAAACCCGTCCTGCCCTATTTGTCATCCTTATGAATTATCACTCGATTCACTAAAGTCAATACATCAAATATAAAATCATTTTATAAAATATCAATGAATAAAATATTAACCCAAAATTCTTTTTAACGTCTTCTAAAAGTTTTTAGGTGAGAACTCATTATTTTATTTATATTCAATTAAATAACTTTATTGATTTTTATTTAAATAATTTAATGTAAAAACAACCAACTAGTTGTAGCAAAATCATATAGTAATTCTTTTAATCAAAGAGGACTTAGAAAATGAGCTTAGCACACTATTTAAGTTAAGGTTAGCTGAATTTGGACTTAAAACAGGTAAGGGTTTTGATTATGACACCTAAAGCCTGGACTTTTCTACCATCTTTTTTCATCCCATAAATACCCTTCGAATTCCTCTCACGTTTCATCTTTAAGTTCTTTGAAAAAAAATGGTAGAAAAGTAATTATCACAGAAACAAATGCTACGTCAATGGAGGTTGATCGTTGATTAAATTCATTGGCTCTGCTCGTGAAAAAGATTTATGATGACCATCAAATTCTTCAGCCCGACTTCGGTCCTGGTCCTGGTTCTGCTGGCGCTGTTGCTGGCGGTGCTCCCGCTGTTGCTTCCGACGTTGCCGCCGCCTCCGTGGATGTTCCTGCTGGTTCCGGTGTTGATCATGGTGGTCCTGTTTTCGTTGGCGCTTTGTCCTTCGGCGGAGCCCGACATTGATTTCTCTTACGTCTGATGTATGTATGTATGAAGCATTTGTTTTCTTTTCTTTTTTCCATTGATTTGTTTCTTTGTTTCTCGTACATCTAGCACTATTCCAATTTCCAATCGGTACTCATTGAAGATTCAGGCGGCTCAAAAATTGTCATGCTCAAATTATAGTTTTGGTCCATCTATGATGCTTATATTTACGATTTAGTCTCTATATTTTAATTTAACATAATTTAATCATCTACTTTTACGATGTTATTGGTTGAAATAGCCGACGTAGTTAATTATTTCAGTTAGATATTACAATTAAAAATGTTGATGTAGGTTCTATTTCTTAAATATGTCCATTACAACAGTATACATATTATGTTTGAAGAAAAAATCACATGAATTAACTACTGACATTATAAAAGTAAAAATATAAAATTATGTGCTAAATAGGACTAAAATTAGAATTTGACCAATTTAGATTTTGTCTTTTAAGTTGACGTTATAGATAGCTTGGAGTTCTGCTTTGGGTCTTGTTTTTATTGGATATTTCCGTTTTTCTGGGAAATGGAATTATTTAATTACTCAGTTAATTGGTGTTAATAATTCATAATTACTAATTAAAGCAATTTTAACGACACCCTTAATCATAAAATTTATTTTCTTAATATTGGTTAACGTTTTCTTTTACTTTTATACCTGACATTTTTCAAAATTAAGATATTTAAGGTATTGCACTAATTAATCATACCAATAAATGGCGAAATGGAGAGTTTAGAATTTCCAAGTGTTCAAAAAGCAGACGACGGAGTAAAAGGAAAGGCGTGCAGTAATTAACCAACTTTTAAAATGTTCCATATATCTTTAAGTACGATCTTGAATTTAATTCTTGTGAATAAAAAAATAATCTCTCTTAAAAAAGCAAACATAATTAAAATTTGTTAATTAATTTATTAATCAAAGATATTTATATTATTTTATTTTATAAAATTTTAAATTTTATTTAAAAATATAATATCTCTTTATTTAATAAAAAATAAATATAACTCTTAATTAATTATTGAATATTGAAATATTTCAAATATATAATAATAATAATAATCATGCAATGGGGAGTTAGGAAATTTTATTAGGGTAGCTAGAGGTAGGTGCAGGGGGAGGAGTAAATGAGAAGGCATGCAGTGGTAGTGTAGAGCTGCAGAGGGTTAATAGGCAAATAGGACGAGGCCATTGGTACGGCGAGGATTGTTTAGACTCCTCGCGCAGTGTGGCGTATGGCTAGCTAGGGTTGGTGCATGAATCTTCGACGTTTGAGATGCCATTGCCACTTAGCCTAGGCCAATTGGTCACATTTTTTAATGTTATATAGTAGTATAATTTATTGAACTGAATATTAGTTAGATTGATATAGTTGTTGTTTAATATTTAATAGAGTACAAGTTTGAGTGTATTTAAGAAAATTTACTATCAGAGGTTATGGGTATTTTAATCATTGTAATTTTTTCAATAATTTTGATATTTGTTGTTTTAGTCTTATCTTGTGGAAATTATTTGTATATTTTCTCTATATTTAGTTTGGATTTTTTTATATACTTGTCATTATGTATTGCATTGATCGATTATGTGCATAACTATTTCAATGTATTTAATTGAACATTAACTCGGTTGACAATGTTGTAGTTATAACATTTAAGAAATTGTGGGTTTGAGTGTATTTAAGTGTAATTATCTCCAATTTAGAAGTTACGAGTGTTATGTCTAATTTGGGGTTGTACTTGTAACTTCAAAAATATTTATGAATTAAAATTCATAACTTACTTTTTATTATTGGAATAAATTTACACGATAATTTTATTTTTTAATAAAATAATGAAAATTTGTTAAATTATTTATCCTTATTTTTTTTGGTAATATGCATGTCCGTTTTACGATTCATGTTCAAGGTGCGAGGTTGCCCCTCTCAACAATGTTGTCTCCAAAGATTGAACTTGTGTCCTCCTATTGAAAGTGCAGTGTGCCTTACCAATGCACCCGACACTTGTTGGTAAATTATTTATCTTTATTACATAGGTTAAATTATGACAAAATTGAAAGAAAAATAAAATTACATGGACTAAAATAAAAAATTTAGAAATTGAGCCGTTTTAACTAAACGGTGTGTAAAAGACTTTTAATAATTTTGTTTGAACTACAAGAATAGCACAACACTTTGAAAGGAATTTAAAATTAGGGAAAGCTACATATTTAGCATCCTAACTATGCTCGCGTTACTGTTTTGATATCTCAACTATTATTTTTGACAAAATGATATCTAAAATTACATTTTTATTCTGTTTTTGTACCTTCGCCGTTTAAAATTAACAAAAATGATGATGTGACTTGGGTTAATAACAATTTTAGTCCAAAAACATATACAATGAATCAATTTAGTAAAAAATTCTATCAATTTAAACATTATTTCAATTTTTGGATTAAAATTATAAATTTCTTATTTTTCTTCTTCTTCCAGTCGAACACTTTTTGGGGTCTTGGAGTTTAAAAAATATGCTAGGGACAATCAAATTTTTAGGATTTGGGGAACAATGAGGGCTAATGCAGGGTCCATTGAGGACCCAAACTCCACGATCAAGACACCGACGAGAATACGAGGGGGTAAGAAAGGGATGAGGCAAAATTCTATCAAAATTAAGATGATGTTTTACCCCCAAAATTAAAAGGATGTTTTAAATTGATGGATTTTGGACTAAATTGATAATATATATATAAGTGTTTTGGACTAAAATTATGATTATACCAAGACGCGTTATTATCTCCATTAGCTTTTAATGGCCAGTGTACCAAAATGGAACAAAAAACGTAACGTTAGGATCCATTTTACCAAAAATAATAGTTGAGGTACTAAAACAATAATGCGGGCATAGTTAGGGTACTAAATATGTAGCTTTTCCTTAAAATTATAACGAATAAAATGATATATATATATATATATATATATTGAAATGAAATTGTGATAATGTATGCTCCAATAGAAGGGGATGTAAAAATTTTGTAAGATCATAAGATCGTGTTTCGCACCATTAAACCGAATCAACTAGTAGCAAGAATTACAACATAAAATGGGAAAGGTTTATGAATCCATGAAGTACAAATGTTTCAAATTTTGTTAAGTTTTGCAAGGAGGAAAACAGTGGCAGAAGTGATGGCAGGTATGAATATATCGTCGTGGATTTTGAGGTTTGCTTGTCTTTTGAGCATCAAAGCAGTGACGGGAACTCCGAATAGGTACATTATTATGTCTTTGGCTCCAACCCCTGCAAATCCACTCTCTATCAGCACCTCCTGCAGTATCTCTTGAAACTCATCTTTTGATAATTCTCCCTCAGCTGCTTCCTTGTACCTCTGCACCACACACAACATTCTTGTCAAATATCAATATTAATTGTAATTTTGCATGTTGTTGTTGGAAGTTGTTTGGTGTGTTAAATTTAGTTAGAAGCTTTTAAACTCATGGCCTTTAGGACGTTGTACTAAAAATAGTGTCAGCCGTGCTAAGACTCAATTGGTAGGTAAACGAAAAAAAATATTTACATAAAAGATTTATCTAGTATATGCAGGGACGTAGTCAAAGTTAGGGTTAGGAAAAATACATAAATGTTGAGTTGAGAAGTGTGGGCAAATTCAGAATTAATCCAATTTTTTATTAAATAATTTATATATATCAAAGGTAAAAGAAAAATTGTTTAGTGGGGGGCAAGAGCCCCTCCCGATGTTCAAATATCTTCGTTCCTGAGTATAAGTTAATATAATATAGAAGCCCTTGAACTTTGTTATTGTTTGAATTAATTGCATCATATGTCTCCAAACTATGACCCTTATTTTAAACCGGTCACTAAACTTTTGAATATTTCAATTTCATCGTCAAACTATGACCCTCATTCTAAATTGGTACTCAAACTTTTAAATTTTCCAATTTCATCCCAAAACTATAGCTCTCATTCTAAATTGATCCCCAAACTTTTAAACGTTCAAATTTCATCCTCAAATTATTATTTTTGTCGTATCATATTATTACATAATATACATCAGTGTTTATATGCCAATTAATATTTTATAATGGTTTTATTAACATATGATGTGATTGGTATTTATTGATAATTTAGCGATAAAATTAGAATATTCAAAAGTTTGGGACTAATTTGGAACGAGAGTCAGTTGTTTGATAAAATTAGAATATTAAAAGTCTGGAGACCAATTTAAAATGGGGATCATAGTCTGTAGACGTGATTAACTCATTTTGCTTAATAAATTGTACCCAAGCTTTTGTTTAGATAAACTCTTGTACTTTTGTAACACCCGGTATAAAAGTTTTCACTTTTTTACTCCCAAATTAAAGACCCCTTTAATCTCTTTCGAACTAAAAATTAAGGAATCCATTTTAATAAATTGTAGCAAGTCTCTTAAATCGCTCCGATCCAAATAAACACTATGATTTATACGTAGGTTAAACCTTTCAATACTCTTCTTGTTTCACATGCATTAGATTGAGACGAGGAACTCAAATACAAACCCCATAGGCAAGCTGGAGCGTTGTAGTTTTTGGCACATTTAGTTGAGTGCTTCCAAGCTTTTTGTTGATTTCTCTGTCAACAACATCATAGCAACAAAACTATATATATGGTTCTAATGAAAATTTAAAGATATAAACGTGAAATTTTTTAAATCAGGTGATATTGTATGTTTAAACATGCTTCAAACTTACAACACTTACTCGATGGTTTCACATACTGCTCGATAGAACTTAACCGGAATACAATCTTTCTCGTCTTTAAAATAAGTTTTGTAACATTTCTCTATTACAGAATCGAATTCCTTACGCTTCGTGTTTCCTGCATCCATTGGTAAGAAAATATCAGATAGGTATGAACAGTATGAATGAAACGTTAAATAAAAATTAACCAAAAAACTAAAGAGAATTACCGGAAGATGATGTGGTTTGGCCCATCTTGTTCTTCTTTCTTTGTAAAATTGTGTTTTGTATGGCAATTGAAGGTATAGATTTCGAACTAAAATGGAAGCTTTATAAGGATTTATGTAAACTCTAAAAGAAATGAAGCTTGTCTGCTAGGGAGAGTATATTGCATTGGAAAACCTAGGCATGAAACAATGCCTTTGGGGGGAAAATATTAAAGATTCCATGCATGCAAAGAAAAGAACCTGTGTAGGTGGAGAATAATTTCCAAAAAATTATGCCTTTTTTTTTAAATCCTTTGGATTTCTTCATTTCTTGTGTAGTTTTTAATTAGCTTTCCTTTGAATTTGAATTATTGTCTTTTTTTCTGATAAATTATTACGAGTCGGATTGTGAATTTTTTAAAAAGTTGTCATGAGTTTGGTTCGAGGTTTAGTCAGATAGAATTAAATTTAGATAGTAAAAAGTTTTTTGATTGTTCAAGTTCGATATATCAAATTGCACTAGAATTCAAACCACCAAATTCACTATTATTTTTTAAAGGCTTAACCATCAAATAAGTACCCAAACTATGTCATTTTTTTCAGTTAGGTGCCTAAACTATATTTTGGGCTAAATAAGTGTCTAACGTTTCATTCCGTGACCCATTTAAGGTTTTTCCGTGACAAACGTTATTTTTTCATCTTATCGAATGAATTTCAAACATGTGGCATGTATTATCATTTCCTAAAATTAAAATCTGAAAAATAAAAAAATAAAATAATAAAATATATTAATTAACCCAACAATCTTTAATTTCTCTAAAAAATCCAACCTCAACCCTAAATCCCCAAATTCCTCCTCTCCGACCACCAATTCAACCACCACCGATCACCCTTGTCTTCACCGAACCCTCTCTACCAAAAGCCCCATCATCTCCTCGTCAAAATTCCACGAATGAACCGCCGATTTTTACCGTCGACGAACACCAACAATGAAGAAAAAGGAGGTCGATTGGGTTCCGATCGACAACTAAAAGGTGGGGAATGTCGAACGGTGAGGTACCCAACACTTGGGCGGTGAACGGTGAACCACCGGCGTGTGGGGGATGCCGGACGGTGAAGGAGATGTGATTTGGGGGTTTGATTGAAAAGAAATTAAAACTTACATATTTTTAAAGAAATTCAGAATTCTAAAAAATTAGGAAATTAAAAAATAGAAAACAGGTTACATGTCATGTTTTGGTTGGATGACGGAATTTTTTTAACAGACGTCGTCGGAAAAACTTAAATGGGTCTCAGAATGAAATGTTAGGCACCTATTTGACCAAAAATATAATTTGGGCATTTATTTCACGGTTAAGCCTTTTTTAAATATATTTTCTATTAATTATAGGAAAAAACTTTGATACACATGTGTAAACTTTTCACACAAGCTTTTTAATTTTAGGGGTTAGAGATTTAGTTTAAGGGTTCAAGTTTATGGTTTAGGGTCAATGATTAAAATTTAGAGTTTAGGGGTTAGTTTTCTAAGGTTTAGGGTTATAAATTTAGAATTTAAGTTTTATAGTATAAATATGCATGTTTGTGTAAAATAATTTTTATACAACCTATGTATAAAAAAATTACCCTTATTTATATGATTATAATTAAATTTAAAAAAATTAAAAATAAATAATAATATAGAGCGGGTCGGACGAGTCCAAAGTTAATTTCTTTGTCTAAGCCCAATCCGGCCCAGAAATGATTTTCTATAGCGGTCCTTCGCAAGAAGATGTTTGAAGGAATTTTTGCGATAAAGAAGTTTCATGATGGAGCTTTCAGTTAAATAATCTTTTAAGTTTTTTTCTTTTTAACAATTCTATTAGGGCAAATTACATGAAATGCCACTTAATTTTAAGACCTGACTTAATTGTACCACTAAACTGAAAAACGATACTATTATACCACTGAACTTTAGTAAAAAGGTTCGATTATACCACTAAATTTTGAAAAGTCCAATTATACCACTAAGTTTGTATATCAAAATACTATATATATATATAAACATGAATTGTTTTCGATTCATGAGATTTTAAATAGTATAGGTATAATATAAAAAAACATTTTTAGAATCAATTACTTAAATTGTGTTTAATTGGAAGACAATGGTATACAAACGCCAAGGGGTCTTCATATTATTTTACAATTTAGTTCATATACTTTATTTTTATTTTTAGACATTAAATCTATGTATCATTTTAATTTGAAAATGTTGATATCTCCGATTGTTTTTTATCTAATTTTATTGGACGAGAATAAAAGGAGCCACTCAAAAAAAGGTCTATTGTTCTATCAATATCGGTCGATAACCCTTCACCTAAATTTAAAATAAGAAAATTGTCTTTCCCTTAAGTATGCTTTGTATTAAAAATTTAATTTAAAATTTAGGATTGAGGTTAACGGACAGGGTATAGAGAATTGGAGGTAGAGTATTTATGATATAGGATTTAAGGTTTAGAATTTGAATTTTAGAAATAGAGTTTAAAATTTAATTTTTTTTAATATTTTTTAGTGTGGGGCATAAAAGGTGGCATACTTAGGTTGCAGACAATTTTTGTACAAATTTAAAGGAGTGAATAATCAATTACCGACTAAAAACCACCCTATCAACCAACTCGAACCATCAGTTTATAGTTCCAATAATGAATTATCTTTAATCCACCTATCACATTTAATTAATTAAACAAATTTATTTTAATAAAAACTTTAATGATAATGGTAGTGAAAATAATTAATATTTTATTATAATGAAAATAAATTTGAATAATTAATATTAAAAAACTACACTAAAGAAAATATGTCGTCCACTATTTACAAATTTAGAGTTAGTACTTATATATTATATTACATAGATATAGATAAATATATTATAATTATCCATTGGGATGAATATTTATAGAAAATATTTATAACAAAAAGGATCAAAATAGCGAGACAAGAAATAATGATTATCTATGAAGTTTTAAAGGATTTGTATAAATGTCAATCATGCTAGTGTTGTAATGCAAATTATTTTATGCTTGAATGAAGTTCTAATTGACATTAAGTCTTACGTTGCATTGATTTTTTTTAAGTCAATTAAAGTTATGTTTTTATTTTCAGTCAAGTGAACCCTTGCATTGTATAATAGGTAATTATTTGATAACAGACTGTGGAAATTAAAAATTTCCACAAGCGCCTTAATTTTAAGGTTTAGAGACTTAGGCTGCGTTTTTGTTGAAGTTTGGTCCCCAACACCCGTTCCAGCCGTGATTTTCCTGCCAAACAACTGCAAGTTTGATCCCCAACGGGCGTTTGCCACCATTTTTTCCGTCCAAACCAAGGTTTTGGCACAGCTGGATTTTGGTGCTTCTGCAAACATGTGTTTGCCACCCAAATTTGGGTTGGGGGCTGCAACGGCAAACAAAGCCTTAGTTTAGGGTGTATGGTTTAGGGGTTTAGGTGTATGTGTTTTGAATTAGGGATAATGGTTGAAATTTATAGTTTAGGGTTATAATTTAGGGTTTATAGATTAAAACCTAAATCCTCACTATATTACCCTAAAAAATAAACCCTAAACTTTAAATTCTAACCCTAAACCTTAAAATACTGGAGAAGCGTTTGTTCAGACAATCTGTGTTGTGGACAGTTTGCGCATAGCTTTTTGAAACGCTCCAGTAGTCATATAAAGATTCAGTATCCTTTTGTCGGATACTCAGGATGCTTCGCCTTAGCTCGCTTGCCTTAGCTGCTGGGAAAAACCTGTCAAGAAATAGGCGAGCCATGTTAGTCCAAGTTGAAACCGAGTTGGAGGGTAAATCAAATAGCCAATCCTTAGCAATATCAGCTACAGAAAAGGGAAAGGCGCGAAGTTTTATTTGATCTTCAGAGACTCCCTGTGGTTTTGTGCTTGAACAGACCATGTGAAATTCCTTTAGATGTTTATGTGGATTTTCACTTGGCAAACCCTGATAGGTTGGTAAAAGGTGTATTAAGCCTGTCTTGAGAGTGAATGGTGTCTCGCCATTCGGGAATGTTATGCACATCGGCTGGTTATCATCAGGGGCCGCAGTCAGTTGTCAAATAGTTTGGTCGTTGTCTCCCATCGGAACTAGTTCTTCAATTGTGTGGTAGAAATGTGATTCTACTTCAGATGCTATTTCTAGATCACGTTCTAATCGTTGTTGTCGCTGTCTTTGCTTCTTTTCCTGAAGTGTTTGGTCGTGTAGTCTTCGGGCGTATGCTTCGATCTCCGGGTTATATTCTGCTTGTTCTCTCAGATTCCTCATGGTCATAAATCAAACAAAAATAATCAGTAACTTCGCCGTAGTCCCCGGCAACGGCGCCAATTTGACACGCGTCGTTCTCGCGTCAAAATAATTTATTCTTCTCAAATAATAAATAAAGGAATTCAAACGTAGTAAAAGAGAAGTAAGGGTCGATCCCACAGGGACTAAGAGAACTTCCTGATTTATGTTCGTTCAATCGGTGAGCCAATAAGAGAGTTGAATAATATTTAAGTATGGTGGGGGTTTGTGAATTAAGTAAAAATAATAAGAGATTGTAGACAAAATTTAGGAAGTGAATTAAATAGGGTAAAGATTAGCTTCGGGCTTTTGCTCTGACTCAGTTTCCTCGGATCATTGGAAAAAGGATTTTTCACTTCGGGGTTCACGTCGGTTACTCGTCTTCAAGGATCAATCCTTGTGACTGTGCCTTGTATACCGAATACCCAAGTGACATCTTTGATATCAATTTTGGAAATTGATCTAATCAACAACAATGTTGTAGATCAAAAATGTTTAAGTAAAGCCGACTCGGACTATGTCGTTTCAATAATAACTGATTCCGATCTTAGTTTCTTCTTAGCAAACATTTTGCTAAGTGTGCTCCCAGGAAGTCGAATGTGCTTCAATAGCCGATCCTTCCTCTCACACATTTAACCAAAACAACATCATGACCAATGTCAATCTTTGGTTTTGAAATCATTTTGATTTTGAAATTAAGTTTAGAAAACTAAGAGAGATACCCGAAATTGTTTAGGTGCTTTTCAATCCTCACGTTGAAATTGAGTCATTGCTTTAGCCCTTGGCTATGGAGAATTTAGCTAAGTATGATTATGGGGAAATCATACTTAGCATTATGAAAGAAAAATAAATAAAAAAAACTTAAAGCAAGAACTAGAAAAGAAAGAATTTTATAAAACTCTAAAAATAAAAACAAAGCTAAGAATGAGAATATGGGAGATGATTTGAGTTTGCCCCAAATGAGGTATTTATAGCAGCCTAAAAACAACCCTAAAGAGATAAGAGATAAATCCTAAATTATTTAAATTAATTACAAAAGATAAATCCAAAGTTTGAATTTAAAATCCGGCTGATAAGTTATCTGATATGCGGCTGATAAACTATCGTTGCTGCTGACGTGGCATCTTTTAGAAGCTGCTGACGTGGCGTCCAGTCAGACTTTCATGCCCAGATTCATGCCCACTAATCCAGCCATGAATCTAGAAAATCAAAAATTGCACAATTCCAGCATTTAAGCAATATTCTTGGAATCTACTGTCCTGCATGGAAAATGAAAAAAAATGCCCATATTAACAACTTAAAACAATCAATCAAGGAGTAATTAGAGATAGAATAATGCATAATTTAAGCACTAATCAATCCTTAAATTCTAAATCAATGATTTTTGTCGTTAATCGTTATTGTACTCACATGGCTTTAATAGATTGATAATATGAAAAAGTTTTCAAATGCTTTTATAATAGAATATCAATATGCTCATGTTAATATATTATGCCTGTTCATATAAATATAATAAAATGAATTTTTTATATAATAATTATGGGTGTGAGTACGGGCGGAACTCAAAAGGGATAGGTAGGATTATGGTCCCAAAATATTTAATAATTGGAAAAAATAGCTGGAAACGGGCAAAATAATAATTTTTAGTCTTTAAAAAATGATTAATATTTGATATATTGTCATTGTAAAAGAATTTTACACAAACATGCTTATTTTTAAGCTTAAATCTAAAATTTAAAATTTTAACCTTAAAATCCTAAAAACTAAATTCTATCTATAAATCCTAAATTCTACATCTTACAACCTAAACCCCTAACCTTTAAACTCTAAACTAAAATCCTAAACCCTAAATAACCCCGCTTGTGAAAACTTTATTTTCCACCGTCAATGTATACGATAATAATCCTTAAAAAATATATAATTGTTTGTCTTCACTAAGTTTTAAATGATTGTTCAATAAATAATATTGAATTTAGATACAAAGAACAAAATCTACCACTTTCTATAATAATTGGATTATTATCATATACGCTAGCGGTGGAAACTAAAAATTTTCACAAGCACCTTAGTTTTAGGGTTTAAGGGATTAGTTTAGGGTGTAGGATTTAGGGTTTAGGTGTAAGGATTTAGAATTTAGGGATAATGGTTAGAATTTGCGGTTTAAGATTAGAATTTAGGGTTTAGATGTTAGGGTTTAGTTTTTAGGGTAATATGATGAGGATTTATGTTTTAATTTATAAACCTTAAATTATAACCCTAAACTATAAATTTCAATCACTATCCCTAAATTCAAAACTCACACACCTAAACCACTAAACTATACACCCTAAACTAAGCCCATAAACCTTAAAATTAAGACACTTGTGTAAATTTTTAGTTTCCGCCCCAGTGTATTAAATAATTACCCATAATAATTTGCACCAACTTTAGCATTTAAGAAAGAATCAGGAATATCTTGGTCGTCTAAAAACGAAGGGTTCTGTCTCATTCAAATAGGGTAAACATCACCATTGGTCATTAAATTATTTTTATTTTTCTGTTTTAGTCACCAAACTATATCATCACTAACGTTACCTTTTTTCCTATTCCGGTCACTAATGTTATTTTTTCTGTTTTGGTCACCAATATATTACTTTTTTTCTATTTTGGTCACTAAACTATTCATGGTTTCTTGTTTTCGGTGAGTTTTTTAACGGCATATGACCAAAATAGTTTGGTGACCAAAACAGGAAAGCGAGAATATTTTAGTGATTTTTACCCTTCAAAATAAACAATGTCGATTCAATTTTCAATGCATAAGCCAAAACCACGAAAAATTATTAAATGGACCAGACTTACCACGTCATTCGTGAACCCAGCCAATAAGGTTAATCCATCTCATTTTTTTCCAAGGTGAATCTTCACTTCTTTCCTACATGTCAATAAGAAGTGAGTAGTTATTTAAAAGTTTAAATGAGGTGAATGAATCTTATTGACTGAGATCACGAATGACGTGTTAGCATTGTCCATCTAATAATTTCTCTCAAACCAGACATATAGTCAAAGATGCTTTTGTCGAGAAAGAAACAAAAATATAAAGAAAAGGTATCCACTATCCAAGCATGCAACTTGGTTGAAATAATTTACTTGTACATCTATCTTGCATTATTTTCCAACTTTGTTGCTTTCTGCTTGTAGGCTTCTTCCATATCTCTGAACTTTTCTTTTTTGTCCTCTGCTCCTTTGCAATCTCATCTTCCTCTCTCAAAGTTGGAATAGGAAGATTGAAGAAATTAATAGCTAAAGCTCATCAATCTTTTGCTTTGGACATCCAAAGGAGGAGGTATGCTTTGTTTAACACACACACTGTTTCCATTGTTTTCATCTTTGATTATCATGTTTACTCCACTGTTTCAACTATGCATTTCGTTTTTCAATATGTTGTTTTTTTACTGCAGCGAGCGTTCTTTTCCAAAGGCTTTGCTTCCTAGTCGTTCCATTGCTTGTTCTGCTTCTTATCAATTTTTCAAGGGGAAAAATGGACGTTCTTGTTTCCATTGTTGGATCTCTTGCTGCAAAAGCTGCTGAGTACACGGTCGATCCCGCTGCACGACAACTTAGTTACTTATTCAAGCATAAGACCAAGTTTCTGAACCTCCGGACTAAAGTTCAAGACCTGAAGGATGCAAAAGAGAGGATGCAACAATCTGTTGAAGCGGCTAACAGGAATGGGGAGGAGATTTTTGATGATGTTAAGAGGTGGTTGGCAGAGGTGAATGAGAAGATCTCCGAGCAGGCTGCCACACAGTTGCAGGAGGATGAAGAGAAAGCAATGAAGAGGTGTTTTGCTGGATTTTGCCCTGATTTCAACTCTCGTTATCGGTTCAGCAAGAAAGCAGACAAGGAGGCCGATGCCATAACTCAACTCCTGACTAAAAGGGAAGGTTTTGATATAGTTTCCTACCTTCCTGCTGTTGAAGTGATAGACATTATCAGACCTGTCAAAGAGTACGAGGTATTTGGATCAAGAACAGGTGCTTTCGATTGGGTCATGGCTGCATTGGAAGATGATACTGTCAGTGTAATGGGAGTGTACGGAATGGGAGGTGTGGGGAAAACTGTTAAGCACCTTTCGGTGCAAAAGGTTAGCACCTTTCGGTGCTTTATTTTTTTTAGGCATGGAAATTGACCATTTTGCTCCTGAAGCTTTAAGGTATTTACAAGTTTGTCATTAAAGGTTCAATTATAAATAGGCCTAGCCATTTGCCATTTTTAAACATCCCAAATCATTATTCATCATCTCAATACTAGAGAAATTAGAGAGTTTTCATATAAAGTTATTTTCTACTTTTTATCAAGAGAGAATTGTCATTGTTTTCTCCTTGTTAGATTGAGAGAAGTTGTAATTCCTATTTTCTCATAGTTAAATTCTTCTACCTTTGTCCATGGTTTTTACCCTATATTATTTAGGGGTTTTCCACGTAAAATCTATGTCTCCTTTATTTTCATTGTTATTTTCTCAAATTATCAGTTGTGATTTTGCTTCATTTGACGATCGTATTCTGCAACAATTGGTATCAAGAGCTAAATTTGAGTATGTATATCTATTTATCGTATTCTCTGTTGGTTGCCAATGAAAAGTGGATCCTCCATCATAAGAAAGTAAGTTAGATATTACTCATTCATTGAAGGTGGTGGACACTATTCACGTCAAATAGTGAAATAGTAGGAGCTATCTGAAATAGAAGCTATGGCAACAAAATTTGATGTTGAAAAGTTCAACGGGAGAAATTTCTCATTGTGGAAATTGAAGATAAATGTTATCCTAAGGAAAAATGGATATCTAGCGGCTATTAGCGAAAGGCCGGCAGATTTTACAAAGATCAAGAAATGGAGCGAGATGGACGAGAATGCTATTGCAGACCTTCATTTAGCATTAGTAGATGAAGTACTGTCGAGCATTGAGGAGAAGAAGACGGCCAAGGAGATTTGGGATCACCTCACAAAATCGTATGAGGCCAAATCGCTGCACAATAAAATTTTCCTTAAGAAGAAATTGTACACTCTACGGATGTCAGAATCTACTTTAGTGACAGAGCACTTAAACACGTTGAATACTCTATTTTCTTAGCTTACATCTCTAAGATATAAAATAGAGCCACAAGAACATGCTAAACTTATACTTCAAAGTCTACCTAATTCATATGATCAACTCATCATCAACTTGACAAACAACAACCTTACCAGTAATCTAGTCTTCGATGATGTTGCTGTCGTTCTTCTGGAAGAAGAAAATCGGCGCAAGAACAAGGAAGACAGACAAGGAAATTTGCAACAAGAAGAGGCTTTAACGGTGATGAGAGGAAGATCAACAGAACGTGGCCAAAGTAGCTATCACAATCATGGTAGATCAAAGTCGAAAAGTAAGAAGAATTTAAAGTGCTACAACTGTGGAAAGAATGGTCACTTGAAGAAGGATTGTTGGAGTTTACCCAAAACTCCAATCCTCAAGGAAATATGGAAAACACTTCAGATGATGGCGATGCTCTCTATTGTGAAGCATCAACAGCCATGGAAGGTAGAAAAAAGATTTGCAGATATATGGCTTATTGACTCGGGAGCCACATATCACATGACCTCAAGAAGAGAATAGTTCTATCATTATGAACCTATCTCAAGAGGATCTATGTACAGCTGCAATGATCATGCCTTGGAGATTATTGGCGTTGGAACCATCAAATTGAAGATGTATGACAGAACAATCAAAGTTGTTCAAGATGTGCGGCACGTGAAAGGCTTGGAGAAAAACTTATTATCCTACAGATTGTTGGATAATAATGCAAGCAAGATTGAAACAAGAAAAGGAATTATGAAGGTGTTCTATGGAGCACTTGTGGTGATAAAAGGTGAAAAGATAGATGCAAATTTGTATATGCTGAAGGGAGAGACTATACAAGAGGCAGAAGCTTCTATTGCCTCATGTAGTTCAGATTCTACAATATTATGGCATCAGAAACTTGGACACATGTTAGAACAAGGAATGAAAGTCCTTGTGGAGCAAAAGTTACTTCCTGGTTTAACAAAGGTATCACTTCCTTTGTATGAACATTGTATTACAAGTAAACAGCATCGATTAAAATTCAACATATCAAATTCTAGAGGCAAGGCTATTTTAGAATTGGTTCATTCCGATGTATGACAAGCACCAGTTACATCCCCAGGTGGTGCAAAGTATTTTGTCTCATTCATTGATGACTACTCAAGGAGATGTTGGGTGTATCCTATCAAGAGGAAGGCAGATGTGTTTTAAACCTTCAAAGTTTTCAAAGCGCGGGTAGAAATTGATTCTGGAAATAAGATCAAGTGTTTCAGATCAGATAATGGAGGTGAATATACAAGTGATGAATTTGATGACTTTTATATAAAAGAAGGCATCAAAAGGCAGTTCACAATAGTATACACTCCTCAATAAAATAGAGTGGCAGTGCGGATGAAAAAAACTTTGTTAGAAAGAACAAGAGCAATGTTGAGAGCTGCAGGCCTAAAGAAAGCTTTATGTGCAAAAGCAGTCAATACCGCCTGTTATTTGGTGAATCGAGCTCCATCAACTGCAATTGAGTTGAAGATACCAATGGAGATGTGGACTTGTAAACCTATTGATTATTCAAACCTCTATGTATTTGGAAATATTGTGTACGTGATGTTCGAGCAGCCTGGTTACGCGATCGACTGAAGAAAGCCAAGAAGGTTCTTGTCATCTTGGATGATATTTGGGAGAAACAGGAAGTGGACACACTTGGAATTCCTTCAGCAGACCAACCCAAGGGATGCAAGATCTTAGTGACGTCCAGGAAGCTCGCTGTATTGAAGTCGCTGGGTTCTCAAAAAATCCTTCCAATTGATTTATTGAAAGAAGATGAAGCATGGAACATGTTTAAAAACGTGGCCGGACATCTTGCTGAAAGTTCTGCCTTGCAATCTACAGCAAAAAAGGTGACCCCAAAAATGTGCATGATTACCGCTCGCTATCATAACAGTTGCAAAGGCTTTGAAACACAAGGAGAATTTGTATGAAAGGGAGGGTGCTTTGGAGCGGCTAAAGCCGTCCGAAATAAACTACAGGGGGATATAAGGTGCCGTGTATTCTGCTATAAAGATGAGCTACAATTACTTGGAAGCAGAAGAACAAAAATACACTTTCTTGCTCTGCATTATAATGGGCCATAATCCGTCACCAAAGACTCGGTGAAATATTGTAGAGGCTTGGGTCTGTTTCCTGACCTTGACACGATGGAAAAGTGCGGAACAGAGTATTGACATTGGTTAGTGAACTCAAAGACTCTTCTCTTTTACTTTCTGGCTCCACCCCTGAACGCTTTGACATGCATGATGTTGTTCGTGATGTTTCCATTTCAATTGCTTCTAAAAACCATCGTTGGCTTGCTTTAGGAGAGGAAGATGTATTTGACGAGTGGCCAGATGAGGATACATTGAGAAACTGCAATCTTGTTAGCTTACACTATGCTAAGGTTAGTGAGTTTCCTGCCTTAACTTTTTTCTCTATGCATAGTATGGGTTCTGCTTTGGAAATCCCCAGTAACATTTTCAATGGAATGCAAAGACTCAAACTCTTAAATTTTACCTTCATGAATTTATCGTCCCTGCCTTCCTCGATTGGTTCCTTGAAAACCCTTCGTACATTGCGTTTGTTAAGATGTGATTTAAAAGATATAGTCATCTTGGGAGAGTTGGAAAATTTAGAAATCCTTGACCTTCGTAGATCCAAAATTTTACCAACATTTTTTTGAAAGACTATATTGAAAGTTGAAGTATATATATTCAGTTTAAATCAGATTAATTACTTTAACGTTGATTCTTGTTTATGCATGTGTGAATGTAGGTGATACTTCCTGTGCTAGAGGAATGTCAATTGCAGACACGGACAACTTGGAGAGGCTATGGCTACTTGTTGAACATTCCTTTTCTAGACTAATGTCCATTGATTTGGTTTATTGTCCTAAGCTAGTAAATGTTTTTCCATTGAATATGCTGATAAGACTTCAAAGGCTTAACAACCTGTGTGTAAGCTATTGTGAATCAGTAGAAGAAACAATATCTGAATCTGAGTCTCAAGGAGGCAGTGGTAGTGCGATGCCATCACTTTCTTCGCCACTCATTCAATCGGACGTTGTACATTTGAATTTCCAAGTCTAACATCCTTGACTCTAGAACGCTTGCCAAATCTAAAGAGTGTCCATCATAAAATGCATACTAAAAATTGGCCTTCATTGAAGGAGATAGTGGTTAAGAGATGTGACAGTGGTGACATTGTTTGCTTCTCAAGAAACAACTGGGAACACAAGTCCACAACCCTTCTTTTGGATGAATGAGGTGCCATCCTAATTCCCAAACTGTTTTATTTATTTATTTCATCTACTCTTTCAATTTTGAACAATGCGAAATTCTGCAGTCTACGTTTCTAAATCTATATCAAATCACTGTGGGATGGAATGCTGGAATCAAAAAAATCATATGGCATTGCGAATGCCAACAACAGCAACTTCTGTCTCATTACTTTGGAAACCTAAAAGTTGTCAAACTTGAGCAAGTAACAATATTGCCATCTTATTTGTTCATGTTATTATCCTTACCCAATCTTCAAACACTTGAAATAAGCTACTCTATTTTTAAAGAGATGATATTCCAAAGTGAAGAAGGTGGTGAGGAGAAGCCTGCATCGCTGTTACTCTCTCAGATAGATGAACTAAGGCTGGATGATCTTCCTTAATTGATGTATCTATGGAAAGAAAAGGAAGGGTTCCCAAATCTAAGGATTTTACATGTGGGAGATTGTCCCGAATTAAAAGTTAATCTAGTTCCATCCTCGGTATCTTTCCAAAATCTAATGATTTTGAAAGTAGAGGAATGTGATGGAATCATAAAACTAATCACACATTACACATCCTAAAGTCTAGTGCAGCTCAAAGAAATGAGTATCGAATGGTGCCAAAATATCGAAAAAAATAATACAAGGTGGAGATGACGATGATGAAATCTATTTCCCCCAACTCAGCCATTTGAAACTTGTTTCTCTATCAAAGCTAGAAAGCTTCTGCCATCGAAGAACTATGCCTTTGGATTCCCATCCTTAGAAATTCTACTTCTCCATAGTTGCCCTGATATGAAGATGTTCTCTCGAGGACACTCAAAGACTCTGATCTTGCGCACTGTACGAATAGACGAGTGGAGAAATGAAGAGTGTTGAGGAGGAAACCTTAAGAGCACCATACAACAACTGTGGAGGGGAAAGGTATGGTTTCTCGAATTTCAATCACTACAAATATATATTTACAGAAACCTATAGTTACAACAGCAGCCTAACTTGTTTAACATTCATTTTCCAAACTAGTTTTAGTCATTCATTCTGTTCTTGAATCAAATTCAAACCCAAAGAATTGGAATCAAAAGAATGGTTCTCTAGAGTCAAATTTAGTTGGTTCATGTATATAGAAGAATAGTGTGAAGGGAAACGCCAATACACTCCATGGCGCAGGGAAAAATTATCTGCCGAATTCCACCAGTGATCCATGTATGAGGAACGAATCCGGGGTAAGAAGGGAATGAAACATTGTCTTAATTAAACCTAATAACCGCAGCATTCCGACCTCACGCAGTCCACCCGAATAAAACGAACAATATTTTACTTCTTTAACTATTAGAGAGGTTTTTCACAAAATGGCATATATTTGGCTGTCAGACCTTATGTCTTTATATAGCATTCAAAAAACCTAATTCTACTTAAATTCAGTTTTATTAAATATACAATATATTTAACCGAATATAATTAAATATGTAAAATCTCATTCTACTTAAATTTGTTTTATTAAATATACAATATATTTAACCGAATATAATTAAATATGTAGAATCCCATTCTACTTCAATTAGGTTTCTTTAGAGATATATATTTAAATAGTGTTTGATATTTATAATATATATAAACGAAATTATCTATATAATTACAATAATTATAATAATTTCAGTTTTTAGTTAAAATCAAATATATAGCTATATATATTTATTTATTTTAACTAATTTTGTGTACAACAAGTTTGTACATATGTTATCTAGTTGATATATGTTCGTTTCAATTATAGGGTGTGGCCCTTATAAGTTTGTATAACGTTAGCAGTAATATCTAGAACAATTCTAATATTACAAGCAATGAGTGGCATCTAGCAATACATCATTGCTATCTAAGTTACAGAAAGTCGTTGTTCGACATAACCTCTTTGTGATTAACTTTTTTTTATGTATTGCATCATTTTGTCCTTATATCTAGATTGGATACAAGTCATGGAATAGTCACACTTTTATAGTCCATCTAATATTTCTTGATATCTTGAGTAGACTATTATAAACGAATAACTATGATATCTCATATTAACTTATTCGAGCATGGCCAAGCATTTCTAGTCTCACTCAATCAATTGGCCTATGATATTACTCTTATTATGTAGGAGGGACAAATCCTATCTTGATCAACCATATCTCACTACATAGATTGTTACATATCCAATATCAGTCTTTATAGTTTAGTCATTTACAACACACGTTTAACTGTATCAAAACATGTCACTTACAATGTTGGAATAATGATGATCTCAAGTCTGAGGATCATATATGTAGTTATCACTATGAAAAATGTTGTGACTGTCACATAATAATCCAATAAACATGCTCATAGCGGGTCAATCCAGTATGTCGTTCTCTAACACATGCTTATGTATTGATTTTAATATCTCCATGTCAATGACAACACTTTGTCATCAATCAACTATATATTAGTCTTAATGCATTATTGTTGTCCATGCTCATAATAATATTCGACTAAGGACATTTAAGAATAACCATATTATTCTAAGAGTTTTATTATAATTCAGTTTATTTATATCTACACAGAATAATGACTGAAATAATAATAACAATGGCTTTATATATATAAACAAGATAATATTAAGAAAGTCTTTTACAATCATTTTATGATTGATCTTTGGGCATACTTCAACATAGTGAAGTGAAAATTGTATAGACTTATATGATGTCATTGCTTCGAATATAAATCTATATACTATTTAGAACCTAAACAAGCGTGCATTGTTCTCACTATAGTGAGGTTGCTAACCATGAGTGCACATCATAAGATAATAAAGTGTATTTTTTATTTTTATCTGGTAATTATAACAGTATGTTATGATCGAAGAATATGAGAATTCTGAAGAAGATAAAAACAAACCTTCAACTTCTAATATCCAAATAAGTCTAAATTCATTTTAATTTATTCTTCTTCTTTTCTCTTTCATAAATAATATTAATTTTTTAAGTATTATTAAACGTAGAATTTGCTCGTAGAGGAAGTAGAATTTCATAAAAGATGACGATTCTTCACCTTGTAATACCAAATGATCTAATTCAAGTAAATCCATATTTACATAAAATGCAGATGGTCATTCTTACCTTCAACTTAGAATAGATATGTAACACCCCCTTCCCGTATTCATACACCGAACACAAGTCGAAAATGTCACAGTGATTTAAAAACATTTTTACATTCAAAAATAGGGACTAATAAAAATTTTCATATAACATATTAATCACTATATTACCCTATCAAAATTACACATATAGTATACCGTTAATTTTACAGGTACAAAACTTTTGCAAGGCATGCCGGATTAAAAACATTTTAAACAAAATAAATAGATTATCTTATACATGCCACTATTCATACAAAATATGGAAGTCGTAGATACTGAAATAACATGTTGATATGTTATCTCCCCCAAAAGAGATGTCGATACGAAAGCTCCGCTACTACTTCCGATTACCCACGTGCATAACCAAAATACACACTAAGAATAACTTAGTGAGGCATAAGGTAAGTAATATTTATAAAAGCTTAATAATGCATGATACTTTCATATGCATGATAATCAATAAATCATATAACTTGTAATGTAGGAATATTTATGCAGTAAAGCATACTGTAATCATTCTTTAACATAATAGCATACCAAATAGCTATCATCTAACATCATATAGCCCATAGTAATTATCAAGTGACTTGTATTATTCTTTTCTTACTCGTAGACACATTGAAATGTCAAGACACAATGAAGTGTCAATATCATGCTCGTAGACACATTAAAGTGTCGAGACACATAGAATTATCGATAACTTACTCGTATACACAGTAAAATGCCGACACACATAAGAGTGTCAATATCTTACTCGTAGACACAAGGAAGTGTCGAGACACAATAAAGTGTCAATAACTTTATAATACAATATTGAACATTATAATTACCAAGGGAAAACTTTTAAAAACAATTCAAGCAATTAATGGCAAGAAACCCAAATTCCATACTTTCAAATATACATATATAAGCATGAAAATGTATCATAATCTTTAAATCATTAAAATAAAGTATCATGCTAAAACTCATGTCATGCTTTATAAAAAAAATCTTTACCTTAAAAAATGCATGTTAACAAACATACAAGTTAAAACATGTATGCACCCACCTTAGCCTTGCAAAGATTTCCTTCACTATTCGATGTCAATCTCAAATTAGTTCTTTTCCCAGTCTACGAATACAACCTCGATCTTTATTGGTATCTACAATAAAGTAACATATACCATTTCAAAGTATATATTAGAATATACTTAATCCATATAAAATAATGGAAAGTAAATAAATAACTATCCATTATTTACAAAAATTGATCCGATAAAACCTTCTATATTCGAATCAATATTTCTCATACTTTTCTTTTAATTTCCAACTTTTCCCAAAATTTATAATTTAGTCCCTAAAGACTCTTTTAAGCTTCCAAACATCATTTTCCAGCCAATTTCTTACATTTCTCACCATTTACACCTTAGGACCCAAACTTTAAAAATTTACATATAAGTCCTTAAAGTTTCCGAAAATTGCAAATTGGTCCAAAAGTCACCATAAACTTCAAAATCAACCTTCTAACCACTTAACTTAATTTTTCAACCCAATACACTTCAAAATAAGCTTAACAACCAAATCCCCTAACTTTCCAAAAATTTCAATTTGGTCCCTAATGCCAAAAAAATTAGGGATTTTCATTTCAAACAACTTATATCATCCTTTTAAACCATTCTTCCTTCATTAACACCTTAAAATTCCAAACATGGCTCAAACCCTAATTTTCCATAATTCAAGAACATAGGTAATTCTTCATCCTAAGAACAAAATCACACTTAAACAACATCATTCTCATCATTTCCATCATCAAACAAATTTTTTGCCATAATTTCCCCTATTTATTTCATCATAACCAAATGATCACTTGAACTTTTTCCATGGAATTTTAAATGTTTGAACCATAGAAACAACATCATAAACATATTTCCAACTTGAAAAACCATAAGAACATAAGTTTCCATCACGCTCTTCATCCCACCCAATCATCAAACTTCAACTTAAAGACATGGAAACTAAGCAAAAATTATACCAAAAGATAGAGAATTCCATGGAGATTAAATTCTTATTTCACATCCTAACCTCAAATCCAACTAAGTAAGCTTGAAATTGAATTAAAATTTCCCCCTTACCTTATCTAAAGCTTGCAGCAGCCCCTTGGAGAAGAAGACAGAATTTTGTCAAATTTTTGATCTTTTATTATGCCATTTGGCATAATATTTACCTTATTTAATAATTAAAAATCCGTAATAGTCAAAAGACTAATGTAACCTTGAGTTATGACCAATAATACACCAACATGTGTATTTTCTTATCTAAAATAATCAATTACTTTAATAAAATATGGGTGAAAAGTCCCTTTTGTCCTCCAACTAAATTAATATTTACTAGTTAGTCTTTCTAGTAAATATCCAACCAAATTAGTTGGAAACTAACCAAATCTAATTGAAATGCAACCAAACCATAATATAATATTCCAAAATAATATTCCATAACTTTTCCATAGCATTTTGAATCAATCTCTAAAATTTTGATTCGACCCGATATACCAATATTCATAAATTTTTCTACTGCAATTTATCCATTTCCAAACTATTGAACTCATTCCAAAAATTCCATATTTTATATTCGAGAAATAAACTATTTTATTTTATAAAAACTTCATTTCTATAAACTTAAACTGAATTTTCTCAAATCAATCTATTATTCCGATAATTATCGAAAGTCTCTATAAATTAAAATTTCTCTTAGAATTTCTTTATCGATAATCCATACGAATCTTCTCTACTCTTACTGAGTCCAAAATATCGATAAAAATTCACTTTTATAGAACCTTCCCGGAGGTCATCCATCTTAAAAATTCCCTGGCCTGAGCACGCTTAACCGTTTTATTCGATCAAATTTCAGTACCTTTTTCTCCATCTAAATTCTAAAAACCGACATCAAGGTACTTAATTCGACCCGATGCACACTTATACTGAATAAAATAAATTATTGGGGAAATTGCCATGTTGGTCCCTAAACTTTTCCTAACTTTTCACTTTGGTCACCAAACTTTAAAATTTTACGTTTTAGTCACTAAACTAAAACCAGTAACTTTTGATTCTTTTCATTTTAGTCATTAAGCAAAAATTAGGGTATCACAATTCTTCCCCCTTAAGAAAATTCGTCATCGAATTTTCAAAACGTACCTGTAATATTATCAGGTTCGTCTCTGTTATCTTTTTCATCATATGTCCGAATATGATAGACTCTAACTGATGCTCGATCATCTCGACCTATAGAAGCTTTAGTTTCCTTTCGAGAACCCACTTTCGATGATCCTGCAGATCCTCGGCTTCGACCTCTTTGCAGTCCAACTGATCTTTCAGTTTGAACTGATCTATCCTCCCAATGTGGACAATCACATATAAAATGTCTAGTGCCACCACATCGAAAACATGCTCCGATAATCTTCCGACATTCCCCAAAATGTTTTCGGTCACAATTCTTGCATCGGGGAGGACCTTGTTGATTTCCAGAATTTTTTATTACTGTCGAAGTATTCTTAAATTTTTCATTTTGTTTTACCTGTCCTCGGGGTGCTGAAAATTCAGATCGTTCCTGTTGTGGATATCCTTTACTCCACTTTGATGATTGCAAAGCAAAAGATGTCTCAGCACTCCTTTTCTGACCTTGAGATTCTTTCTCGGCTTTCTCTTTAACATTTTCCATTGCCTTGGCTCGGTTAACAGCATCCTGAAAATCTCTATGAGTAAAAGCCACTAACACCTCCTGATATCGGGTGTCCAATCCCCCTCTAACTGTCCCTAATGGCTTCCTCG
The DNA here is from genome assembly GCA_019671005.1 of Hibiscus mutabilis. Lineage (NCBI taxonomy): Eukaryota > Viridiplantae > Streptophyta > Magnoliopsida > Malvales > Malvaceae > Hibiscus > Hibiscus mutabilis. Next base: position 38,868,598 of record CM033750.1, on the reverse strand, counting down.
TTTGGTAGCAGTTCAGAAGCAAATCTGCTCAATCTGTTGAACTCGCATCCGTACTCATATACTGAGCGCCCTTCTTGCTTGAGGTCTATGAACTGGTGCCTCATCTCCCGAACAAACACGTCTCTGATGTATTTCCTCCTAAACTCTCGGAGGAAAAAACTGCCAATTAACTTCTTCATGAACACGAGCAGATATGGTATTCCACCAGACCAAAGCTTGTTCCCTCAATAAAGAAACAACTCCTTCCAGCTTTCCTCGATCGTCACAATCGATCCGACTCAATATGGTTTGTATATCATTCAACCAAAAATCTGCAGCCGCCAGATTTGCATCACTATCTCCTTTAAAATCGGGAGCTTGCAACTTCTTTAACTCTTTAGGCACCGAAATCCAAGGAGGTCTATTTATTATGGCATCTAAAGCCTGCAGAAAGGTATTTCGATCATGTACTAGCATTTCCTGTTGTATTGGTTGTTGTACCTCATCTTCGGCTCCTGGGCATTTTCAGGTCCCATTTGTCGAGCAGTATGTCGGGATCCTACTCTCGCCGACATCTGTACTCAACATATACTTAAAATAATAAGCAATTGCATCAATCAAACAAGTATCATTTCCAAGTAATTACGACATCCTAGTGGCATGTATTCCTTAATACACTTTATTTAAGTTCAAATCAATCCAGAACCGGCTAAACATGTACCTTTGATACCAATAAAATGTAACACCCCTTCCCGTATTCGTACACCGAACACGAGTGTATTTTTATCTGGTAATTATAACAGTATGTTATGATCGAAGAATATGAGAATTCTGAAGAAGATAAAAACAAACCTTCAACTTCTAATATCCAAATAAGTCTAAATTCATTTTAATTTATTCTTCTTCTTTTCTCTTTCATAAATAATATTAATTTTTTAAGTATTATTAAACGTAGAATTTGCTCGTAGAGGAAGTAGAATTTCATAAAAGATGACGATTCTTCACCTTGTAATACCAAATGATCTAATTCAAGTAAATCCATATTTACATAAAATGCAGATGGTCATTCTTACCTTCAACTTAGAATAGATATGTAACACCCCCTTCCCGTATTCATACACCGAACACAAGTCGAAAATGTCACAGTGATTTAAAAACATTTTTACATTAAAAAATAGGGACTAATAAAAATTTTCATGTAACATATTAATCACTATATTACCCTATCAAAATTATGCATATAGTATACCGTTAATTTTACAGGTACAAAACTTTTGCAAGGCAGGCTGGATTAAAAACATTTTAAACAAGATAAATAGATTATCTTATACATGCCACTATTCATACAAAATATGGAAGTCGTAGATACTGAAATAACCTGTTGATATGTTATCTCCCCCAAAAGAGGTGTCGGTGCAAAAGCTCCGCTACTACTTCCGATTACCTACGTGTATAACCAAAATACACGCTAAGAGTAACTTAGTGAGGCATAAGATAAGTAATATTTATAAACTCTTAATAATGCATGATACTTTCATATGCATGATAATCAATAAATCATATAACTTGTAATGTAGGAAAATTTATACAGTAAAGCATACTGTAATCATTCTTTAACATAAAAGCATATGTTATCTTGTAAAACCATATAGCTATCATCTGACATCATATAGCCTATAGTAATTATCAAGTGACTTGTATTATTCTTTTCTTACTCGTAGACACATTGAAATGTCAAGACACAATGAAGTGTCAATATCATGCTCGTAGACACATTAAAGTGCCGAGACACATAGAAGTGTCGATAACTTACTCGTAGACACAGTAAAGTGTCGAGACACAAAAGAGTGTCAATATCTTACTCGTAGACACAAGGAAGTGTCGGGACACAATAAAGTGTCAATAACTTTATAATACAATACTTAACATTATAATTACCAAGGGAAAACTTTTAAAAACAATTCATGCAATTAATGGCAACCCAAATTCCATACTTTCAAACATACATATATAAGCATGAAAATGTATCATAATCTTTAAATCATTAAAATAAAGTATCATGCTAAAATTCATGTCATGCTTTATAAAAATAAATAAATCTTTACCTTAAAAAATGCATGTTAACAAACATACAAGTTAAAACATGTATGCACCCACCTTAGCCTTGCAAAGATTTCCTTCACTATTCGATATCAATCTCGAATTAGTTCTTTTCCCGATCTACGAATACAACCTCGATCTTTATCGGTATCTACAATAAAACAATATATACCATTTCCAAGTATATGTTAGAATATACTTAATCCATATAAAATAATGGAAAGTAAATAAATAACTATCCATTATTTACAAAAATTGATCCCATAAAACCTTCTATATTCAAATTAATATTTCTCATACTTTTCTTTAAATTTCCAACTTTTCCCAAAATTTACAATTTAGTCCCTAAAGACTCTTTTAAGCTTCCAAACATCATTTTCCAGCCAATTTCTTACATTTCTCATCATTTACACCTTAGGACCCAAACTTTAAAAATTTACATATAAGTCCTTAAAGTTTCCGAAAATTGCAAATTGGTCCAAAAGTCACCATAAACCTCAAAATCAACCTTCTAACCACTTAACTTAATTTTTCAACCCAATACACTTCAAAAATAATCTTAACAACCAAATCCCTAAACTTTCCAAAAATTTCAATTTGGTCCCTAATGCCAAAAAAATTAGGGATTTTCATTCCAAACAACTTATATCATCCTTTTAAACCATTCTTCCTTCATTAACACCTTAAAATTCCAAACATGGCTCAAACCCTAATTTTCCATAATTCAAGAACATAGGTAATTCTTCATCCTAACAACAAAATCACACTTAAACAACATCATTCTCATCATTTCCATCATCAAACAAATTTTTGCCATAATTTCCCCTGTTTATTTCATCATAACCAAATGATCACTTGAACTTTTTCCATGGAATTTTAAATGTTTGAACCATAGAAACAACATCATAAACATATTTCCAACTTGAAAATCCATAAAAACATAAGTTTCCATCATGCTCTTCATCTCACCCAATCACCAAACTTCAACTTAAAGATATGGAAACTAAGCAAAAATTATACCAAAAGATAGAGAATTCCATGGAGATTAAATTCTTATTTCACATCCTAACCTCAAATCTAACCAAGTAAGCTTGAAATTGAATTAAAATTTCCCCCTTACCTTATCTAAAGCTTGCAGCAGCCCCTTGGAGAAGAAGACAGAATTTTGTCAAATTTTCGATCTTTTATTATGCCATTTGGCATAATATTTACCTTATTTAATAATTAAAATTCCTTAATAGTCAAAAGACTAATGTAACCTTGAGTTATGACCAATAATACACCAACATGTGTATTTTCTTATTTAAAATAATCAATTACTTTAATAAAATATGGGTGAAAAGTCTCTTTTGTCCTCCAACTAAATTAATATTTACTAGTTAGCCTTTCTAGTAAATATCCAACCAAATTAGTTGGAATCTAACCAAATCTAATTGAAATGCAACCAAACCATAATAGAATATTCCATAACTTTTCCATAGCATTTTGAATCAATCTCTAAAATTTTGATTTGACCCGATATACCAATATTCATAAATTTTTCTACTGCAATTTATCCATTTCCAAACTATTGAACTCATTCCAAAAATTCCATATTTTATATTCGAGAAATAAACTATTTTATTTCATAAAAACTTCATTTCTATAAACTTAGACTGAATTTTTTCAAATCAATCTATTATTCCGATAATTATCGAAAGTCTCCATAAATTAAAATTTCTCTTAGAATTTCTTTATTGATAATTCATACGAATCTTCTCTACACTTACTGAGTCCAAAATATCGATAAAAAATTCACTTTTATGGAACCTTTCCGGAGGTCATCCATCTTAAAATTTCCCTAACCTGAGCACGCTTAACCATTTTATTCGATCAAATTTCAGTATCTTTTTCTCCATCTAAATTCTAAAAACCGACATCAAGGTACTTAATTCGACCCGATGCACACTTATACTGAATAAAATAACTTATTGGGGAAATTGCCATGTTGGTCCCTGAACTTTTCCTAACTTTTCACTTTGGTCACCAAACTTTAAAATTTTACATTTTAGTCACTAAACTAAAATTACTAACTTTTGATTCTTTTCATTTTAGTCATTAAGCAAAAATTGGGGTATCACAAGATAGTTTTTTACACCTTCATTTTGGCTCAAATGTTTCAGGACTAATTACAAGTTTCTTTCTTAGGTGGAGAGTAATAAGAAAATGTAACCTCGATCCAACGCAAGGGTTCATAAAATTTAATGTAGACGGAGAAGCAAAACAAGACTCGGCGGGCTGTGGTGCCGTATTGCGTACTGCAACAGGAAGTCAGGAACCATTAGAGCAATGTTTTCTGGACCTCTTCCATCACTTGGTCCAGATTATGCTCTGAGGTAAGGGCAATCGATGGGGCACTTGAGGTTTTCATTGAAGCTAACTGGATTGGTAAGGCAAGTTTAATAGTTGAATCTGACTCGAAAGTGACACTGAACTGGATCACGAATACGCAACAACAACCGTGGTGCTGGTGGCCGATCTTTGTGGAGATTGATTGCAAGGCTGCTAGAGTTCAACAAGTTCAATTTTGATTTGCACTTAGACAAAACAATACTTTGACAGATTATTTAGCAAAGTCTGGAATGCAAAGGAATGACATGTTCAAAGCATGGTGGTAGGAATGGTGCAGTTGCAGTGGAGATTAGTAAATTGTCTTGCTTCCGAGCTTCATCGTGTTTTTTGTTTTGATTTTGTATGAATTCTGCTTAGGCGTTGGCTGCTGCTTGAAATCTTGAGGTGAGGACTTCCTTGTATACTAAAGCATTGCAGCTTTTGTATTCAGAGCATTCTCCATTTTCCTAATAAATAATGATTGTTGAGCACAAAAAGAACACAACTTGTTTCTTCGAGTACAATATAGAGTATAGATAAATCTTTTATTATGAAAGAGAAAATTGAAACATTGATGATAAAAGATGTTTCGATATAAGAACACAACTTGATTTTTTTTTCTCATGATCTCAGATTGAAACATTTTTTTTATCATCAATGTTAAAGGGTATGGTAGCAGAAAACTAGTTGTCCGTCTTATTTTTTCTGTCTTGCTTAAAATTTGATGGCTTGCGGAAAATAAATCAGTGTTTGAAGGTAAAAACAATTTAAGATTTTTTGGTGGTCACCTTGTTTACATGGGCGCCCATGTTTATTAAGAAGTCTATCATGCAATCAAAAGAAACGATCCTTTTGAGAAATTAATGTCTTGCTCCATAGAACAATAGTCTAACAAATGGGTGTCATTTATGCAGGATCCGAATCGAACTACTTGTTAATAGATCCGTAAAAGTATTGTTTCAATTGATAACTCAAAGATTAATACCCTAAATCGGTTTCAACAAGAGGATCTTCTATATATAACTCATTAGTTTACCCCAACCAGTCTTAAACCAAGAGGAAGAACCGGTATTATATACAATCTATCCCGATAGATTAGATTCATGTTAAACTGATCGATTATGGGTAAAAACAATTGAACTAGACTTGGGTGGGCTGCACCAGGCCCGAGCAACGGTGCAACGCTTGGGGCGACGATACGGAGATCAGTGGTATCCGTATAATAGAGGGATGGAAACATCAAAACTGTTGAAGTTTGACATGAATAAAAGTATTCATTTAGACGATGGGATTAGTCTTTTGCCTGAGTAAGAGTCAGTCTATAGCTGTAATATGTTGAAGAATTTGTTCTCCTTCTCCATAGTCAAAGGTTTCGTCAACTTGAAGAACTTAAAATATAAAATCAATTGTAGAAAAAAAAGAGATCAGTAAGAAGAATGACATTTTAGAATTCAGTCAACTACTAGTCTTATGATTGACTGAATCAAATAGATCCATTGACTTATGGTACATGTAAAAAATGTCAATTTGCCACGTGGCTTTTTGATAGAAAAGTATTTATATCGATATTTTTAGATGAGAAATAAGAGAGAAAAATTAAGATGATACATAACGTTTGTGTCCTGTCTTAAAGGAGTTAGACTTAAAGTCAGTGGCGTTAAGAAAATGTGACATTACTATCAGCTTACTATAATGTTTTTTGGCATGCAATGTTTAACAAATGTCCTTTTTTGAGATTTTGGTTGTCTAATAACGAATTTAAAAATATAACCCTAATAACAAGGATTTTTGGCAGCTTGCTCAATTATCAACTTATTAGAGCAGCTTTTTTAACTATATTTGGACTTCTTAATTATGGGCCATGGGCAAAAATATCCGTTCTGTCCAGACTCAGCTACAGACCTGAATGTCTGTAGGAAGCAGCACAAGGGTGTTTCCTAAACTCGACCCTTTGATGCTCCACGTCTTAACTCAAAAAAAATTATAATCTAAACTAAAACGACCAGTTTCACTCGTCACGGGAACAACCGCAGAAGCTAGGCCGTATCGTTCCCATGTTGATTTCGGGTGTTTTCTTTTTGCATCACCTTTTTTGTTACTGATCAAGCATTGTTCGATAGGTGTAGTTTTGTTGTTGTCTTGTTCCTATGTTGATTTCCAGTGTTTGCTTTTTGCTCCACTTTTTTAATAAAATTCTATCTCAGTATCTTGCTGATAAAAAAAAGCACCTTTATCCACGTGTGGCTGGAACTGTTGATTTATCTTGATTGATTCCAAAGGCTGCTGGAATAATGTTGCAGAATTTGTGGTCATTAGGTTTCAAGTAGCCACTATTTGTTTTCTCACTACTTTACTTTCCCTCCCACTTGCATGCCTTTTGTTTTATGAATTTATTGAATATCCCTTCTGCAATATTCAACAACTTGAGTGCAACACCTTAGCTTATTAGTTTAACACCTCAAAACTCACTTCCTTGTACTATGAATGTCTTGCAAATTTTTATACGAAGGTTAGGGATAAGTGGTGCAATTTCAACAAAATCATCTTTTTTTTTGTGCCTCTATATATGCTCCAAAGTAAAAAAAAAAGGTTTAGAGATTAGAATTATGGTTTAAGGTTATGGTTCAAGATTAAGGCGTAGGGTGTATGATGTACTTTTAGGATTTAGACATTAGGGTTAGGGCTTAAAATTTAATTTTAGCTTTGGGCATATATAGGGACACTAAAAAAGGGCAGAAAATTTTTGTTTGTGCAATTTTCTCCAGAATAAAGGGCATAAAAATACAAATATCCAAGTTTTTCTAGTATAAATATCGATATTTTATTCATTGATCGACTAATCCAGACCGAGTACTGTAAAGGCTCATTATAAGGGAAACCATTCAATCTAATTTTCTCCATTCACTCGTTGAATTATGTTGAGATTTTAAATCAGTAAAGATAAATTTCAGTATAGCATGTATAAAGAACAATGTGTGCACTGTACCTATCAAGTAGGCTTACATCTTTTTATGCAACTACAAGGATGAGAAAGAGACAATTCCTTTCCTTCACCATAATATGCCAAAGCTAAAGAAAAGGAAACCTAGAAAAATATCATTTGTAACAAATAAAGAGTATGTATTTAAAATGTTATCAATATATAAATTTATATACCAACAGTGAATCGCATAATGTTATATGTTAAGAGGTACTCCATCCGTCTCATTTATTTTGTCTATTGTTGACTTTTCACACAGTTTTAGAAAGAAAAGTTTGTGTAAGAATGTGTAACAAATATGATGTAAAATAATTAAAACGACAATTTTATCCTTGAAAAGTTGAATTTTGTTTTGTTGAAAAACTAAAAAAAGGATATAAAGGGAAATGTGTCTTATAAAAGTTGTTAATTTTTTCAATGAAACATTTTAAGTGAGACAATTTCAAAACACAAAAGGGACATATTGAGTGGGACAGATGGAGTATAATAATTATATTTATTTTTAAATTATTTGATAATTTGTTAATAATATGCCATAATATGATTCACTATGCATATAACATTGTTTAATTGATGTAAATATCCAACATTTTATTATGGAGTTTAGTAATGAAATCATTTGAAACCACTTGCTTTGCTTAATCCAAAGCATTTAAACTACATTTACAAATGTATATTTTGGTTTAGATTCGAATATATTTCACATACTAAGGAAGATTTGAATGTGTTGGGTCTCAGATCCAACCCGAACATCAACCCGAACACGCCCAAAAAAGACATAAGAGTGACAAAGGAAGGTAACAGCACTAAAGAAAGAAGCAGCAAAATGGTATATCCATAGACATTTCTTGCAGCCCTAATTACAGTAACAATAATAATATAATCAAATTCATTCAAACAAAGAGCAAAAGGAAAACAACATATATGAAATAATATAATTATAAAGAGAGATATTAACATTAATTACTTATGTCATTAAGGTATATATTAACATCACTCTCGAGTTCGATCTAAGACGTACGGATATATTAAAACGATAAAATGAACAACAGATAAATAAGGCCAAAGAGAGCTTACATTTCAAGCTTGTTATATTCACATGAAAAGGCCTTCAGGCAAGATCCCTGTGAAATTCTCAATCATCTGCGGTGTTAAAATGCCGTCATCGAAGACATCGAACAAGACATCTCGTTCGACGTCATCGACAATGGTGGAATATTGTTGTCGGTCCAAGCCGGGGACCTCTTTTACATGATAATCGGTGACGGTGTCATTCTTTGTTACGGTATCATGGATCCTCTGATTGCCGTAGTCGTTGTCTCCGCCGACATCGTCGACCACTTCCTCGGTGTCAATGAACTTTGTCGGGTCGTCGGTTAATTCGGCGTCTCGGCCGGTGAGTTTCTGCACTAAGGCCATGAATTCTGAGGCACTGGCCTTGACTTTCATGGGATTTGATATGTACACTACTTTGATAGGCTTCTTGGATTTGGCCTTTTTGGGTGACGATTTTCTTCTCTGCAAAGTACTGCTTATTGAATCATCCATTTTTAGGCCCTGAGAGTTTCGGAAAAGGGCAACTGATTTTCTCGGGAAAAGATTGCCGGGGAGAGTGATTTTTCCTGAGGAAAATGAGAAAATTTCCTGGAAATTAAGAAGAGAAAAGAAGATAATAAGAGAAGGAAACTAAAAATAAAGTTAGGGACGTTGGGATTTAAACGATGGATATAAACAACAAAATGAAGGCTTATTGATGTGTACTAAGCCAGACGCTAAAATTAGCGCGTTTAAGCCACGCTCTTAGTCATTCGATAAAAAATAAAATGATTTATTGCTAAAGATTAAATTCGAGACCCATTTCAACTTAAAATTTTAAAATTTTACATATTTTTTGGATCGTTGGATGATGATAAATGAATTGATAAGATTAACGATAGTAAATAAAAAGAATTTTAAAGAAAAATATAATAAAATAATCTCAGTCATTCATTTAACTTCAAATCTTTTTGTCACCTTCTCCATAGTCCATTAGCTCAATTGCTTTACTAGTAATACAAGTTAAATTATATTCATTCGAATAAAAAGGTAATGTATAACTCAACAAATGGTCTCAGTGGAAAATCGAATGATGTTCATAATAAGAGAATTGAGTCCAATAACTTTATCTGCAAAATGTATGTGCATTGTTAAAAGATTAAGAATATGTCACATGTAGACTATTAAAAAAAGTTTACGTAAAAACTAAAATGAAAATCTACATTTATAGACATATTTTCTTTTACAATTTTAGATTAATTTTTTAATATTTTTATATTTTGTGTCTATTTATGATTAATATAATTATATTAAGGGCAACGAAAGAATTAATATTGATGAAAATTCTTTGATTTTTTAAAAAAGATTATTTATACAAACATAATAGTACTTATGATTATAATAACCTTATAGTGTCACTTTTCTATTTCTAGGCAAACTGCCATACATGCCTTCTTGCTTTTCTGTCTACTATTATTTTAGAATGTTTCAAGATTATATTTTCTAAACATTTAATTCTCTCTTGCCAAGGACAAAACATTTAAATACTTTTTTATATCGTTTATCATCTTAGGCAAAAGGTCAAAAGTAGCCCCAACGTTTGACATTTTGGTCACTTTAGCTCATATTCTTTTTTTAGTCCAAACAATCACCTAACATTTTATCTTTGTTCAAATTTCACTCTCGTTAGATGGAAACTATTAGTCAACTAACGTTAAAGTCTAAGGCTGACGTGACATGTCTGCATGGCATGGGGAGATGACGTGACAATGCCACGTGGCACTATCATATGATGCGTGCCATGTGGCTGATTGGTTCTAAAGCAGAAGAAAGAAGCAAAATTCAATACATGTGCATGAGGGGATTCAAAACTAGGTCAATAGGTTTAATGACTCAACACAAAACCACCAAGCCAACCTACTATGTTATTGTTTTTTCACCACTTATTTTATTTATTCATTGATTTATTTGTTTGAAAGTGAACAAATATTTATTAAAATATTCACTAATATATCATAAACCTAAATCTTAAACCCTAAACATTAAACCCTAAAAATTAAAATACTAAAAACCTAAACTCGTGAACCTAACACTAAAACCCTGAACACATAAAACACTAAACCATAAACTCAAAACTCTAAAAGCCTAAACCATAAAACCCTAAACACTAAATCTAAAACCCTAAACCCTTAAACTTGAAACCCTAAACACATAAAACACTAAACCTTAAAACCCTAAACACTAAATTTTAAACCGTAAAACCCTAAACACATAAAACCCTAAACCCTAAACTCAAAACCCTAAACACGTAGACACTAAATAGTAAATCCTAAAACCCTAAAACCTAAACCCTAAACCCATAAAACACTAACCCTAAACCCTAAAAGCATAAACACTAAATCCTAAAACCCTAAAGCCTAAAACACTAAGCCCTAAACCCTAAATTTGGGTTTAGAATATTATGTTTAGGGTTTTAGATTTTTTGGGTTTATAGTCCTTTTTTATTTTAGGTTTAGGGTTTAGGTGTTTAGGGTTTTGAGTTTAAGGTTTTAGGTATAGTGTTTTATGTGTTTATGGTTTATGGTTTATGGTTAGGTGTTTAGGGTTTTGAGTTTTAGTGTTTAGGTTTTAAGTGTTTAGGGTTTTGAGTTTAAGATTTAAGGTTTAGGGTTTTGAGTTTAATATTTAAGGTTTAGGGTTTTATTTTTAGGGTTTTATGTTTAGGGTATATGGGTTTAAGTTTTTAGTATTTTGATTGTATGATTTAGGGTTTTAGGTTTAGGGTTTAGGGTTTTATGGTTAGGGTTTAGAGTTTAGAATATATTAGTGAATATTTTAATGAATATTTCTTCATTTTCAAACAAATAAAGTAATGAATAAATAAAATAAATGGTGAAAAAATAATAACATAATAGGTTGGCTTGGTAGTTGTGTGTTGAGTCATTCAACCAATTGATCTAGATTTGAATCCCCCAGGCACATGTATTGAATTTTGCTTCTTTCTTATGTTTTCGAACCAATCAGCCATGTGGCATCATCAGATAATGCCACATGCCACGTGGCATTGTCTGATTGATTAGAAGTTAATGTAAAAATAATTATTTTTTAAACAAAAAAATCACAATGCCACATCAACAAAGTGCCACGTGGTATCGCCATGTCATCTCCCCATGCTTTGCAGACATGCCACATCAGCCTCAGGCGTTGACCGTTAGTTGACTAACGATTTTCATCCAAAGAGGGTGGAATTTGAACAAAAATGAAACATTATGTGATTGTTTGGACAAAAAAGAATAGAGGCTAAAATGACCAAAATGTCAAACGTTAGGGACTACTTTTGACATTTTGCCTTTATCTTATGATATTAAAATTATATTAATATATGAATTTTACTTAAAAATAAAACAACTTCGAAGCTTTTATTAGTTTTATACAGATCGACGTATTATAAAATTTAAATTTAAATAAAATAAATGCATAATTTTATACAAAATGAAAACCGAATCTAGGAATTTTAATTAAACACACATTTTACCAAAAATAAGGGAACAGTGTATACAACGTGCTTTGTTTAAGGCGTGAAGATAGAAAACTAGGAAGAAGCTAGGGCTATCAGTGTATCAATAATTCTACCACGTGGCCTTCACCGAAAGCCAAGTTAGATGTCCTGACGTCACTGCTTTCCCAATGAGTGATGTCATCAAACCAATTGTGGCCTATGGGGTTCGAGATGGCACGTCCCGAACGGCTTGGGTCGATGGAATCGACTCGGCTCGGCTTGGAGTAATGATCCAGGGTGGATACCCACTATTTACCTATGGTGTGCGTGCTGCCACATTTTAGTGTACTTATGGAATTAAATTGGACAGTTGGCACAACCCTTGTGTGCGCTAACTAAAATAAATGTTACCACTCAAATTTAACATTCATAATTCTTTCTTGTGATTGGCTCCAAATGATGTGGTTTGTATGTGTGATGATAATGTTATTTTCGATTTTTTCGAATAAAGTATTCACTCAGTATGACTTGAATTTTAGTTAAACGACCAAGTCGTTTTTATGATTTATTGATTGAATTTTAGTTTGATTAGTATTATTATTTTTGTCTTTACAAAATTTAAGAGTACATAAATTAGAGTGCGTTTAAATATTATCTTTTTACATAGGGATTGAGGGTACAAGGATTTTTTTCTCAAATATAGTTTTAGGGTTTTTTCCTAAAATATGGTACTTCCCATTTTAATTCCCGAAATATTGTATTTGTTACAGTACCCTAAAAGTCTGATTCAACAGAATCCGACTATAAATAGTATTTTCCCAAAAAAACTTAAAAATTGTCTGAAGTTGGATCCTCCTGAACCAGTCTTTAGGGTTTTTTTTTTAATTTATTGTTCAAAGTCGGATTCAACATAATCCGACTTCTAGGATACTGTAGCAAATACAAAATTTTGATAATTAAAATAAGGACCATATTTTGGGAAAAAAAACTAAAACTATATTTATGAAAAAATTGTGAGGGTACAAATATTTTTTGTTTTAAATAGTAATTAAGGAATAAGGACACACGTCGTTAGACTAAATTAGTTTGTGAAAAATAAAATCTACCCATAATAAACAAATAATAATTTCATTTATATTATATTACTCAAGAATACTAAAAGTTTAATGTGTATCTAAATATTTAAAATTTTGAGATCTATTAATTTCTCTAATGACTAAAAGTATTTATATTATTTTATTTTATATAAATTCGAATTTTGACATAAAAATATAATATCTATATTTAATAATAAAATATATAAAACTTTTATTATTTTTGTAACGTACGAAAAATATTCACCCATACTGTAATTATCTAAAATCCAATAAAAATGTGCGAATTTAATGAAGTGGTCGGCCATTTACACAAAGTTCAAATCAGCATGCATTTGACAATTGCAATCCTTCAATAAATGGAAGTGTGATATTTTTATGTTGGACCGTCTTCATACTTACCAGAAATTTACTTCCAAATATATATTTTTGGACATTAGTTTCAAATTTTTCAGTCCAGGTGTTTGAAATTCAAGATCAAAACTAATTTTTCCATTGAATTTTGAAAGAAAAGAAAACATAACAAAAACAATTGTAGAAACATGTAAAGTAATGTGGACATCTCAACGTACAAACCAGCATGTGTTTTCTATATTTGACTTTTGCATTTTTTAAATAATAATTAAAGAGAGAGAAAGTAATTAATAAGGTTGGTCCAAATAGTAAGTAGATCGGTATAGTTCAGGAAGGTCTCGAGTTCGAGTTTTTGTATATGTAGAAAATTTCTGTTAAAATACTCACCTATCAAAGTCAGGTGTGCAATGCAGGTCGGTCCAAATTAGTAAAGGCAAAACTCTAGGGAACCGGGAGGGCAATAAGATTTTGGGTTTAGAAGGTTTTATATTAGAGTTGTAAAGATTTTTTTTATCATTGACGGTTCTCCAAATAACTTAAATTTATGTTTTCGAAGTGAAACTAATTATATACGTAATCTAATACATATATGAGAGTAATAACATAAATTCTTATTTATAATTTAAATAATTATTTTCACTTCAAATAGATGAGATTAATGCATATGCTTCAATGTCATTTAAATTTAATAATGAGTAAAATTAAAATTAAAAAAATAATTTTATAAATAAAAAATTAACATATACATCATTCGAACATGATTAGTAATATTGTAATAAAACTAATTATTTATATTACCAAAAAAAACTAATTATTTACACAATCTAATACATATATAGATACCAAATATTAATAACTGATAAATTATTTAAACAAGTATCGAATATAAACATTTTTATGTGTCATTTTGTTTATTCAAATTAGTAAATAACTATAAGTTGTCAACTAATTTTATTAAACACTTTTATACAATCAATTAATGCAATCAACTAATACAATATGTTATCGGCTAGTTGTCAAACATGACCTAAAGCTACTGAATTCGCAGTAATGGAAATTGTTTTATTAAAAATATTTTTTATAACTATTATTATTTGACTTATTAATTGATTAATCTATATCAAATATTATAAAGATCTATTGTGAGACAATCATCTCAACTTAATTTGGTATATTCATAATTCTAAGATTCAAATTTCAAACCTTATTTAAAGATCTAAGGTATACATCAAATTACAATCTTGTGATAAAAATATAAATTATTATTTAATACAACATCGATAAAGTTTCATAATTTCACAAACGGGTTTAAGAATTCATCGGGTGTCTTGTTTATATTTTTTTTCCAAATATTACTCAAAAACAAATGACAATTATTAATTTTTATTGTAATTAATCAGGCCGTTTTTGAGATTTTTGTGGCTCTAGGACGAACTTAAAAATTGGGCCTTAAATTAAAGATTTAAATTGCGGTTGCGATCGTATATTCGGTCATGTTGCGTTTATCACGGTTGCAGACATAACGAATATTATTTCTATCACTGCGGGTATCGCAATTGTGAAAAATTTTAATAACATATGTTATTATGGACATAACGATTGCAGGTATTGTGGTTTTGGACGGTGTCTCTACAGCTATATAACGATCTCTGTTGCGGTTACATACCCCTATTTAAATACATGTCTATAATATCAAGTATTGAAAAAATAAATTTTAAGAGTACGTCTATAATAACAAGTATTGAAAAAATAAATTTTAAGAGTATGCTCATAATAATAGTGAAAAAAATAAATCACCTAATAACAAGTATTAAAAATTTTAATTTTAACATGTAATTAATAAAAAAAACTCCAAAATAATTTTCAATTGAATATTTCCCACACCACCGCCTCCTTACCAATGGACTATTTTCAAGTGCAAACTTTGGTATGGAATATTAATCTCAATAAACAAATCAAGTGATAGGCTTCACTTATAGCTTGCTTGCTTATTAATTGAGTTTTGGCATGAAATGACTCCCTCTTACCTTTTTCCAAAAATTAAAAAACTAAGAACTCAATTATATTTCATTATATATATATATATAACTTTTAACACGAATACAACAAGTGATATTAGTAGAAAAAATGATAATGTTCATCTTAAGAGATTTAAATTCAAATCGTTTTATCTGCAAGACGTGCATGCATTATCAGAAATTTAAAAATATGTAAAATATCTATTATTTTATAATCACCTAGACTATTTAAAAAATTATTATTTTTATACGGTATTAAAGCGTAACTACCAGCAGCAATACCACATAAAACGTTGGTTGAAAAAAAAGGCAATAATACAGAGGCAGACAAGTTGTGACAGGCTGAATACATAGTACAAATTTGTAAGGAAAGAGTTATCGTCGTATCTGTCTTTTATTTATTATTGTTGTTGTAAAAAATATTTTATGTATTTGTGTTTTTGTATTATTATTATTATTATTTATATATACATATATACTTACGGAACTTTTGTAGGCTAAATGTTTAAAGTAAGGTAGCATAAAAAAATTATAAGTCGGAATTGAATTTTAAAATCTATTGATTTGAATTGAAAATTTTGACTTTGGTATAATTTTAAAAAATTATTTTGGTTCGATTATGGTTTTTAATTTTGGATAGATCAGATAATCGAACCAATTTATTGTCTACAACAGTTATAAATTTTATGTATTAAGATATCTTGCAGTCTAATAATTTTAATCCTTTTAATTTTTGGAAACATTTGAACAATAGCATAATTTTTTTGAAAATATATTAAAAATCGTTGAATTGATTAAATTTGATGATATAGTATTACTCTTTCTGTCCCATAAAAATTATCCCTTTTTGTGTTTTAAAATTGTCCCACTTAAATTATCTTCTTAAAAAACTCAATAATTTTTACTGAACATATTTTCTTTTCTACCCTTTTTTAGTTTTTCAATAAAACAACTTTAACTTTTTAAGGATGAAATTGTCATTTTAATTACTTTACAACACACCTCTTACACAAACTTTTTTTTCTTAAAATTATGTGAAAAATCAACAAGGGACAATATTTTTTGGACGGAGGGAGTATTGACATGATATCCATGGGCGGATGCAAAATAGAAATTGGGGGTGCAATTGACCCCATTTGATTTGCTGGGGTATGGAGTTTTTGTAACGACCCGAGTTTCGGAACTTGAGGGTCGGGTTAACCCGAGGCATGGGCTTCGCGTTTGGGCCGAGATATTGGGCCTTGAGAGCCTTGTTGGGCTTGAAGGAAAGCTTTTGGGCTTGTGTTGTTGGGTTGTTGATGGGCTAAGGTGAAAATAAGAAGGGCAAATGGGTAAAAGCATAATTGAAGGCAAGAGAGCTGATGTGGGACTTTATTTCTGGAGAAAATAGAGGGGGTGAGATCATCTTGGTCCCCTTGTTCCCTCTATCTCCCATTCATATCTTCCACCCAAACTTCTTCATGTTAAAGGTCAAATCTTTGAGAGTTTGAGTAAGAATCTCGTTTGGGGCAAGAAGGGAAGCTTGTTCAGCTTTGAGAGATCTACCAAGCAAGGTAAGAATGGCTAGTTATGGTGGAGATTGAGGTTTTGGTAGGGTTAGTGTGATGAACGGGAATGGTCTTTGAAGGCTTATTCTTCAGCTCTAATTCGAGGTTAGTACACTACTAACTCCTATTGTTTCCTGCAACTCATAAAAATAAGTTGTGTGCATGTTTTGGTGTTTATGGTTTGATAAGCTTTGGTTGACCCCTTTAATGGTAAAATGGGGATTTGATGTTGCTAAGGCTTAAAATTGGTAGAAACCCACTTAATACCTTCACAATAACTTGTATGATCGATTTGGGGTTTAACTATGAGGGTTAAATAGGGTTTCTAATAGGGGAATTAGTACTCATTAGGGAGTATCGTTATATGATGTTGCTTTGCCTGGGAGAGGCCTAGCGTATCGGTACGTGTATGGAGGAGTATCAGTACGGGGTGGTTCGATACGGGGCAATCTTAGTATTGATGATGAGTACCGGTATGGTACGTAGCGTATCGGTACTGCTTAGGGTCAATTTCTTTCGAACCAAATTAGAGTATTGGTACTCGTGTGGGAGTATCGATACCTAGAGAGGAGTACCGATACTCACCTTAGAGTATCGATACTCGTTGGGCAATCTGCCTAATAATTTTAAGGTTGCGTTCGGGGGTGTTATAATTCGAGGCAAAGGGCCTTGGGGTCCGTTAAGGTGTAAAATGAATATTAAAACTGAGAAATGAAGATTTTAACCCCCGTATGAGAATAATGGGCTAATAACTTGGTAAATATTCGGTAAACTGTGTGAGGTGGTAACCCATAAGGATCCTAGGTGGATCGTGTATGCTGTGTGGTAATCTAGGCCCTTGCTGTGTGCGGAAAGGGCGCCTATAAGGTTGAGTCTTATCGGATAATAAGATACAATAATGAGAAAGGCTAATGTTTACCTTCCATAACATACTAATAAATAGATAAGTTCAATAGGGTGGCATAAATGCATGATAGAAACCAAAATGGTGTGGTAAGGCTGTTAGAGTTGTGTGCGGTAAGGCCCTTGTGTCGAGTTTGAGTGTTGTGTGCTGACTAGGGTCTTTGCTGTGTGCTGATGGGACGCCTAGATAGTTGAGTCATCCCTTGCTGCTGGGATTTGGATACTCTAAGTGTGTTGCAACACCTTGAAGACTTCCCGAATATTGGATCCCGGTGCTATGTGGACGCGGGCCTCATTCGAAGATGCTTGATGAGAGATTCCAAGCATGGATGTAGGATCCCGATGCTTAGTGGACGCGGGCC
The DNA here is from genome assembly GCA_019671005.1 of Hibiscus mutabilis. Classification (NCBI taxonomy): domain Eukaryota; kingdom Viridiplantae; phylum Streptophyta; class Magnoliopsida; order Malvales; family Malvaceae; genus Hibiscus; species Hibiscus mutabilis. The sequence goes on along the minus strand of CM033750.1, from coordinate 38,850,357 downwards.
TCATCCCTTTAGCATAGGATCTCGATGCTTAGTTGACGCGGGCATTGCTCAGAGTATAGGATCCCGATGCTTAGTGGACGTAGGCCTTGCTCAGAATGTGGGATCTCGATGCTTAGTGGACGCGGTCCTGTAGCGATCTATCTTTTTTACATTCGCTAAAAAATAGGTTTTGAAAGATGTTTGGAGGTCTTTAAGGTATTTTAAAAATCATCTGTGAGGTTTTTTAAAAAAACCGTAGTTTATTTATTAAAATGGAGTCGCCACCGGCCACTTAGGTAGGCCGGACACCGTAAAACCAGAGATTTAAAAACTGTTGGGTTTGGGAGTCAGTTACGGATGAGGAATGATTAGCACCCCCACACCGCCCTAAATTGGTACTTCAATAATTACCGCTTTATTAATATTAAACTTACCGGATTAAAGTGACGATTAAATTAAAATTTGGTTATAAGTGCGAGTAAATTTTAAAGGCCCCGTTATCCGAGAGTAAATCCCAACCACCATCACTACGCCTGATACTGGCCCCGTTTACGCTCGGATAAAAGGGCACCGCATTGACAATTTATATATCTCGATTAAATTAAAAATCATCTGTGAGGTTTTTTAAAAAACCGTAGTTTATTTATTAAAATGGAGTCGCCACCGGCCACTTAGGCAGGCCGGACACCGTAAAACCAGAGATTTAAAAACTGTTGGGTTTGGGAATCGGTTACGGATGAGGAATGATTAGCACCCCCACACCGCCCAAAATTGGTACTTAATAATTACCGCTTTATTAATATTAAACTTACCGGATTAAAGTGACGATTAAATTAAAATTTGGTTATAAGTGCGAGTAAATTTTAAAGGCCCCGCTATCCGAGAGTAAACGCTCAACCAACATCACTACGCCTGATACTAGCCCCGTTTACGCTCGGATAAAAGGGCACCGCATTGACAATTTATATATCTCGATATGCAATCTTAGTGAGCAAAATATAAAATATGGCAAATAATTTAAATACAATAAAAATACAAAGAAATATTAACATAATAAAATACTAATCTAACATAAATAAAATACTAATCTAAAACATACATACATAAATATTAATCTAACTCATAAATAAAAACAAATCTAACATAAATAAAATGCTAACATTCATAAATATTAATCTAACACATAAATAAAAACAAATTTAACATAAATAAAATATTAATATAAAACATAAATTTAAAACATAATAAATACTAATCTAAAACATAAATAAACATACAAACTAAAAAACACAATTTTAAATTAACTACTACTTCATTAAATCATACAAATTACAACACAAATAAAAAGGAAAGAAAATATACCTAACTAGGAGCTCGAATGACGAACCCCGACTGAACCCCATCGAGATCTACCACGACCTCTCCAAAAATTAACTAGATCGGATCCAAAATAGGACTCTGATCGAACCGGTTAGGACCGAGGGGACTGCTCCGGTCCTTGGTTGGCCTGGAGCCTAAGCCCCCTTATTTAGCCATGCCACAGCCGATTCATTGTTGCCTTCAATCCCTTCATGCCTCCTATTTATAGGCAAAGTGAGGGGTAAGGTGGGTGACGTGGAGCCTTATGCTCCACTCCCCTCCCTTTTTTATTTTTTATTTATTATTTTTTGCTTCTTTTTTTAATAATATTGTTATTACAATAATACTAATAATACTAAAATTCGGACAAAAATGAGTGGTTACAGTTGCCCATCTTTGCTTGTTCTTGTGAAACGAGAACAAAGCAAAGATCAAAAGCACTCATTTTTGTCTTATTTCTTCGTCCTTGACTTTAGAATCACAGGTTCTTCTGGAACTTTCTGTTCTTCTTCGGCCAACTCTTCAAACTTCGGTCTTCAAAACAGAGAATCCGTTGGGGAAGACAAAATCTTCAAATCAGAAGTTCGAGGCCGCAAGTTCTTCCTATATATAACTGTTCTCTCTTCTTCTGGCGGGCTTCTTGGAAAAAACAAATTTTCTTCGGTAAAGTCTTTGGGCTGCAAGTCCTTCCTATATAGAACTCTTCGCCTTCAACATGGGCATTCCGTTCTTGGGTGACGCAGGTATCAATGATCTCACTACTTCTTTATTTGATACCTTGGGATCATGTGTTCTTCTAGAATCTTTCGCTCTTTCTCAGACGAATTCTTCGGGTTTCCTGTTTGTGGTCTCAGAATCACGAGCTCTTTTGAAACTCTCCGCTCTTCCTCGGCCACCTCTTTGACATGTATGTGCTTAAATATTAGTCTTGAGAAGACATCCTTACGAAAGGATTATATTAAGAGATTTGTTTAAAATAAATCATCCTTATGGAAGGATCATAATAAAAATAAAATTGAATTTTAAGAGAAATATCTTTATGTAAGGATAAAATTAGAGATTTAAGAAAATCATCCTTATGGAAGTATAAAATTGAGAAATTTATTTTTAAGAAAAATATCCTTATGAAAGGATCATATTAAGAAATCTAAATTTTAAGAAAAACATCCTTATGAAAGGATAAAATTAAGAAATTCAATTTTAAGCAAAACATCCTTAAGAAAAGATTAAATTAAGAAACTGGTTTTAAGAAAAATATCTTTCTGAAAGGATAAAATTGAGAAATTTAGTTTAAGAAAAACATCCTTATGAAAGGATCAGATTAATAAATCCAATTTTAAGCAAAACATCCTTAAGAAATGATTAAATTAAGAAACTGGTTTTAAGAAAAATATCCTTATGAAATGATAAAATTAGAGATTTAAGAAAATCATCCTTATGGAAGTATAAAGTTGAGAAATTTAGTTTTAAGAAAAACATCATTATGAAAGGATCAGATTAAGAAATCTAAGTTTTAAGAAAAACATCCTTATGAAAGGATCAGATTAAGAAATCCAAGTTTTAAGAAAAATATCCTTATGAAAGGATAAAATTAAGAAATTCAATTTTAAGCAAAACATCCTTAAGAAATGATTAAATTAAGAAACTGGTTTTAAGAAAATTATCCTTATGAAAGGATAAAATTGAGAAATTTAGTTTTAAGAAAAAAACATCTTTATGAAAGGATCAGATTAAGAAATCCAATTTTAAGCAAAACATCCTTAAGAAAGGATTAAATTAAGAAACTGGTTTTAAGAAAAATATCCTTATGAAATGATAAAATTGAGAAATTTAGTTTTAAGAAAAATATCCGTATGAAATGATCAAATTAAGAAATTCAATTTTAAGCAAAACATCATTAAGAAAGGATTAAATTAAGAAACTGGTTTTAAGAAAAATTACTTATGAAAGGATAAAATTGAGAAATTTAGTTTTAAGAAAAACATCCTTATGAAATGATCAAATTAAGAAATTTAAGTTTTAAGAAAAACATCCTTATGAAAGGATAAAATTGAGAAATTTAATTTTAAGCAAAACAACCTTAAGAAAGGATTAAATTAAGAAACTGGTTTTAAGAAAAATATCCTTATAAATGATAAAATTGAGAAATTTAGTTTTAAGAAAAACATCCTTATAAAAGGATCAGATTAAGAAATCTAATTTTAAGCAAAACATCCTTAAGAAATGATTAAATTAAGAAACTGGTTTTAAGAAAAATATCTTATGAAATGATAAAATTGAGAAATTTAGTTTTAAGAAAAATATCTTTTAAAATGATGCCCCGGTTTTATCCGTCCTGCCATCAAAAGAAATTCATCAAAGGTGATGGCTCGAGAATTCAAAATCTTGATTTGAAATCGTGAGATAATCTCTTTTTTCTTTTTCTTTTTTTTCCTTTCTTCTAACACTCGAGTGCGTGTCTTTTTAACAGGTGCAAAGGTGCACGAAGTCCTATGATACAGATAATGCATGAGCATATTTTATGATGCAATGGTGCAAAATTTTCTTTTTCTTTTTTTTCTTTTTCTCTTCTTCTTCTTTCTTTTCTTCGGGGTAGGTAGGCTTCATCTTGTGACTACAACCATTCCACATCCTTATGCCCCGATAAAATTTGCCTTTAAAACTTTATTGTCCCTTCTCTGTTTGAACCTTCCAGCCAAGTGACATCGGTCGATATCAACTCTTCGCTTAAAAAAATATTTGACTTTTTCATTAGTCAAATCTTCTCATCTTTGTGTCACTTATGGTATCTTCTAATTTGAACTCTCATACGCGTGAGATCTTTGCTATTTTATGGGCAATGATGCCCCACTCGCCTTGGATTCTTGTGAGCAACATATCTTGATTTTTCACGGACAATGATGCCCCACTCAATCTTGATTCAACTCATTGTCATTTTTTTACCCTACATGAGGAGTCTTCATCTATCTTATCATTAGGGCTGGCAAAATGCCCCCACGCCCTGAACTCATCTTTAATCTTCTTGCAACCCCTCGGCGAGAACTAACTCTTGGTCCCTATAGTAAAAAGGTTATTATTTTGGAAATAAACTGAGAAATTTAGGAAAAATGCCAAACATTTTTAAAAATTGATGTTTAGACGAAATGGTAAAGAGGAAAATACCAAACATTTTTGAAAAGTGAATGTTTGGAGTAAACGATAAGTATTAAACAAATTGAAGTTCGAAAACTGTCAAACATTTTTGAAAAACTAATGTTTGGAATAAATAATAAAGATTAAAAGAATCGAAAAAAATGTCAATTAATGTTCGATCCTAAAATAACAAATGCACTAGAAAATTTGTCTATTTAGAAAATCTTGCCTATTTTGGCGATATAAGCATATGTATGGTCTCCCCTAGTCCATTTAGGCTTTCGAGAGAAACGTTTCCCATACCTAATTTCTAACCCATTCAAAGTGGCTCTTTTGATCTCGCCACTCACTATGCCCCCCATCCTCTCCTCATTTGGGTGTCGATCAAACACTTCGAGGTTTGACGTTCCTTGAAGAAAGGTTAACCCTTATAGGCGAGATGTAATCTGAAGACAAACTTATCAAACTTAGATATCCATATATGATCTGAATGGTCTTTGTAGGCTTATAATGTAGGCTATGGTTCATGGTTATGAAAGAAATGATATATAGGCCCAAAATGAGTATTTAAGGGTGATGAAACCAAAGATCATTTCTTATGGTTAAAATATCTTCTATGCGTTTGTTGATCAGAATGTGCTCAAATAAAAAACTTCTTTGATTTATTTCTTGTATCGCTCTAGACTGCCCATTTTTGGGTTTTCACCCTAGAATTTCTTTCTTTCTTTATAGCTTCGGAATCTGTATCTTGCATCTTGAATGAATGTTGATGCGTTTCTTATTCACATGCAATCGAATCTTCTCTTGTTATCGTTTATTGCACTTTATGATGACGCTTTTAATCTTCATTGTTTCAAACTTCTTGTTGGCACACTTTCAATTTGGTTTAGCCAGTCATTTTGAGCAAAAATTTCTTTACTGGTTTATTCTGATATTTCTCTTGGTCTTCGCGTTTAGGACATTGATTCTCATTTCTTTTTCTTATTCATGGAGCGTCATCTTTGTAATGAGGTCAAAACTGGGCGATTTGAACAAAATCTTCTTCTTTTTTGCCCCAGTATGGGGGTGATCCTTAGTTTGGGTTTAAATGAAAAGAAATGAACAGGCCCAAAGGGGGACAACAAATGGATATTTTCTATTATTTGCGAAGGGGATTGAAGGAATGCCATTCATCATCCTATACATGGATATCAAAATAGTCTTCAGAGGGTAGAAGTTTAGGGTAAACACTCGATTCAAGGATCTTAAACAACAAGTGCCTGAAAAGAAAATTTCCTAAAATGGGAACTGCCCATTATCTACACACTTGTTTTGTTCCTCTATCGGCCTAAATGGACTAACAGATACTTGCATTCACAATGACCTAATAAAAAATGGTATGTACATATGTATGCTTTTTCAAAAATATGTGTATATGCGTATGGGAAAAAAACTATCCCATAACAATGAACAAAGAATGCAAATATGCTTTCTGAATAAATAAAAATTTCATTACGACAAAAATAACTTCATTCTGAAAAAATATGACTTAGCTTATAGATTTATTTTGCATTTTTCCCAAATGCACATGGATCAACGGATTTGAATTGCCTTTACCGGTAGCCGTTTGCTCCGGGCTAGTTGTACCATTCCCTTGGGTACAATCACTTTATACCAATTATGACATTGGACTTTTCCAAAGGATTTATTTTCCTTTGACCATTCGAAAATGGATTTTTGGTGAAAATTTAATTTACAGCTTTGTTTATAGATTTCTTTTGCATTTTTCCCAAATGCACAAGGATCAACGGTTTTGAGTTGCCTTTACCGGTAGACATTTGCTCCGGGCTAGTTGTACTATTTCCCCGAGTACAATCAGTTTATACCAATTATGAAATCAGATTTTTCCAAAATATTTATTTTCCTTTGACTATTCGTAAAAATGGATTTTCGATGGATACTTGAATTATCCATTGTCTTAAACTTTACTGTGTTTAACTACGTTATGCCAACATTTCTGTCGGACTTGTTAAACTCTATTGAACTCTTTCCAGTTTTGTGAGCATGAAAACTCACAATCAACTTTTTAAAAAATCTTTTTCTTCTTTCATCCTTAAGAAATGATAGAATTAAGGAATTCTCATATTTTCAGAAAAAAATAATCCTTAAAAAGATAGGATTGAGAAAAAAACTTCTTAAGAACTATGAAAAACGTTCTTAAGACTGGTAGGATTAAAATATCTTTAAGGAATTTTTGAGAGAGAAAAATACGATCCTTGAAAAAGGACAGGATTGAAAAATTTTGTTTTTGAGAAAATCAATTGATAAGTTATTTTTCCCCCTTTTTTTGAGAAAAAGAAAAATCTTAAGAGAGGAAATAATTGAGAAATCCATTTTCTTAACAATATCCTTATGAAAAGATTTAATTGAAAAACACTTCCTTTGAAAAATGTCCTTATGAAATGACTAAATTAAATACTCATATTAAAAGATGTCCTTGTGAAAGGATCGAAAAAGAAACTCTTATTATTATTTTTGAAATAATGTCCCTATGAAAGGACTGAACAAGTGTATTTGTGAAATGATTGAAAAAAACTTTGCTAAAATATATTTATTTTCGTAGGAGGATGAAAAAAGCTCAAAAATGTCCGTGTGAAGGGACTAGATCTAAGAACTTGTTGAAACAAATTGAAATGTTCATTTTTTTCTTTTTTTCTTTAATCGCCATTATGAAAGGGATGTACTTAGAAATTTGGTTGAAAGAATATAAAAGTTCATTCTTAAAAAAATATCCTTAAAAGGATTTACCTTAAAAATAATTTGTGAAAGAATTTTTTGGTATGTGATTTTATGCAAATGAGATGCATGCACGTGCTTCCGAGGTGATGCAATGTACGAAATGTGGAAATCATAACAATAATCAACAAATGCAAGAATGAATGCAAAAAAGAAAACGAGTCAGTACTGAATAAATACATAAATAAAGGGCAAATCAAATAAGGTAAACAAACAAAACAACCCTATTTATATCCTGTCTAAAGCACATAGGTTATCTGCATGGCTCTAAAGGGGTGGGTTTCTATATATTCTCTACATGCAGTGTTGGTGCTAGGAGGTACCCGAATTGTCCTTGCTGTCCTCTACTAAGAGTAGCAAGGCTCCTGATCATCACCCATTATAGGCTCCTTTCAACCGGGTTCAATTCAGGGGGACCCATCCGCTTATGCCTACACGAAGGAACGATATCCTTACGAAAGCATAAGGTACTCGAGCCCCGAAGGTACTTGCTAGGCCTACACGGAGGAACGATATCCTCACGAAAGCATTAGCGTTTTCCCCTCACTTAAAAGGACGAGTTTATATGCCAAATTTTAAATGCGTTAAAATAAACACGCAATCATAACCAAATGTTATTTTAATAGTCACTTTAATTCGGAACTTCCAATATTAATAAAGCGGTAATTATTATTAAAAAAGCTCGACTCTCTTTATTTTTTGAAAAACAAAAAATGGTCCCCAGCGGAGTCGCCATCTGTAGCGATCTCTTTTTTTACGTTCGCTAAAAAAACGAGTTTCGAGAGGTGTTTGGAGGTCTTTCGGGTATTTTAAAAATCATCCGTGGGTTTTTTTTTTAAAACCATAGTTTATTTATTAAAATGGAGTCGCCACCGGCCACTTAGGTAGGCCGGACACCGTAAAACTAGAGATTTGAAAACTGTTGGGTTCGGGAGTCGGTTACGGATGGGGAAGGATTAGCACCCCCACACCGCCCAAAATTGGTACTTTAATAATTACCGCTTTATTAATATTAAATTTACCGAATTAAAGTGATGATTAACTTAAAATTTGGTTATAAGTGCAAGTAAATTTTAAAGGCCACGTTATCCGAGAGTAAACGCCCAACCACCATCACTATGCCTAATACTGGCCCCGTTTACGCTAGGATAAAAGGGCACCGCATTGACAATTTATATATCTTGATATGCAATCTTAGCGAGAAAAATATAAAATACGGCAAATAATTTAAATACAATAAAAATACAAAGAAATATTAACATAATAAAATACTAATCTAACATAAATAAAATACTAATCTAAAACATACATACATAAATATTAATCTAACTCATAAATAAAAACAAATCTAACATAAATAAAATGCTAACATTCATAAATATTAATCTAACACATAAATAAAAACAAATTTAACATAAATAAAATATTAATATAAAACATAAATTTAAAACATAATAAATACTAATCTAAAACATAAATAAACATACAAACTAAAAAACACAATTTTAAATTAACTACTACTTCATTATATCATAAAAATTACAACACAAATAAAAAGGAAAGAAAATATACCTAACTAGGAGCTCGAATGACGAACCCGACTGAACCCCACCGAGATCTACCACGACCTCTCCAAAAATTAACTAGATCGGATCCAAAATAGGACTCCGATCAAACCGGTTAGGACTGAGGGGACTGCCCCGGTCCTTGGCTGGCCGGGAGCCTAAGCCCCCTTATTTGGCCATGCCATTGCCGATTCATTGTTGCCTTCAATCCCCACATGCCTCCTATTTATAGGCAAAATGAGGGGTGAGGTGGGTGACGTGGAGCCTTGTGCTCCACTCCACTCCCCTCCCCTTTTTTGTTTTTTATTTATTATTTTTTGCTTCTTTTTTTAATAATAATATTATTACAATAATACTAATAATACTAAAATTTGGACAAAAATGAGTGATTACAGGTCCCCATTATATATATATATATATATTTATGGTTATCTGTGTGATGCTAGGTAGTCGTATGAGGTACTTGTATGAGCTGTGTGCGTGATCATACATTCATAATGCCATGTGTTTAGGCGGATATGGTAGCGCCATCGTTATCTTTCTATGATGTCATTCATGTTGTATTACTTTATTTATGATTTACATGAAGCATGGTTGAGTGGCGGTGTATCCATTGAGCTTTATTAGCTCAGCGTTCGGAATCGTTGTTTCCGTTCGCAGGTTAGTAGGTTTGGCACGTTCTTGAAGGAGCACCATCTGGGAAGGATTCCAGCGCCTCGTCTCTTCAGAGTACATTACTTAGGTCTTTGGGCTATGTATTTGTAGGAACCTATTGTATTTTGTAAATCTAATTTGGATTTTTAAACGATCGAGTCAAGGGTTTATAATGTAATTTTAAAAGGAGCTCCACTGTATATGTTTTTAAATATTTATTATGTTTTATTGGGTTGTAATTATATGGATTTTCATAATGGATTCGTGGATTTGGCTAAACTAGGTCAAATTTTTATGGTAATGGTTTGGGCTTGAGGCCCAAATGTGATATCCGGGTCGAGGGTGTTATAGTTTTCAAGGGAGTAATATAGAATTTTTTTATAAAAAATATTATATTTGACCCCACTTAATTTGTTGGGGTATGTGGTCAACAATACTTATCGTAATGGCCTGAATATTTTGACCAATTATATAAAAGTCATGGCTCCGTCACTGATGATATCATAGAAGATTCCCCCCCCATTAAAAAAAGTATTTCCCCCAATGTCAATGTTTGGCTCCATCCCTACATAGTATTAAAACTAATTAATTAAAAAGGTAACTTAAAAGGAAAAACAATTGTTGCAAAATATATATATTATGTCGATATTTTTTTGATTAAATAGAAAGATATTATATTTTTATACCGAGATTCGAATCCATATAAAATGAGATAATAAAAGCATCCTTAGCCACTAGACTAATTAGTAGATCTTACATTATGTCAGTATTTGAGTATATTCCAAAACACTATGTCCTTATTATAATTATTTTGAAAAGTTTTTTAAAACAAAAAACAAACAAGACATTATTCTTTGATTTTTTTTTTATTCATGAAAGCTATTGATTTTAACTTGACAGGTAAACTACTTTTGAAGAAACTCAGGTACTCAGGTTAAAAACAATATTCTTAAGATATTAAACTGTCAAAATTCAATTTCAATATTATATATTATGTTAATAGGTTAAAATAGTTATCTTTACCAAAAAAATAGGTTAAATTAGTTTTAATTACATAATTAGAGACTTCGATTTAATCCTTTTTATAAAGCAATAAATTTGTGACATTCGTCAAACTCCACGTTAGTAATTTAACATGAAACGCTAACTTGTAACTAAAATCAGACTCCATATTTTACTTTTAGTTAAAATCAAAAAAGTTTTGTTCGACTATCATTTGATCTAGTGAAATGAAACATAAAATCTCTAAGGTAAAGTCAAGTGTTTGAATCCTAACATTGTGAATGAAAAAAACTGGGTTAGGAAGAGTCACTCCATAATATATCTCTATAATACTCGTTCTGGATTAGTCAGTTAATGAATTGGATACCAGTGGTTAAACAAAAAAATTAAAAGTTTTCATGATTAAAAATAAAAAAACTTACTTAACATAATGTAATATTATCGTTGAAGGATCTTCCGACTCTTTTAAAAGAAGACTGTGAAGTGTTGTTCGTTAGACAGCCAATCAAATACCCAACTATCAGTATTGACTTTGGTCAAGTTTTGTCATGTGAACTATACCGGGAGACACTAGAAGGTTCATAAATTTAGAGCGCCTCAAATGACTAAAATAGCAAGTCTACTGAGGAAATCAAGAGTTTATACTTGGTGGGGTTCAAACGCTACCGTGCATGACTCTTAAATTTCATACGATTTGGTCACTTCAAACATTTAAGAGTTATTAATTTTATAAACTCTCTTATAATCAAACAAAGTTTAGAATATAAAACTTCTACCAATGACAATATTAATTACAAATGATATTTCGCAAACTTCTTACGAAATAATCAAACAAACATATAAAGGAAAAGAAACTAACAAATGACCTCAAAGGCACTTGTGACCCTACAAGCTAAGAAGATGACAAGGGTTCATTGACTTAAAAATTAATATTATACATGAGAGTTGATGATTATATGTGGAATTTGTGAAAAGTTACAATGGTTACGTAATTGTAGAATCTTTCACTATTTCCTTTCCATTTTTAGAATTGACATATTTGGTCACTTTGTGGCTTCATTCTATTGAGCCAATGTGAAATCCTCCAAGACATGGGTTAGGCTTTGTACCAAAAAGGCTAGACTACCTTTGTAGCATGATTGCTCTATCCATTTTCTTTGTCTTTTGAAATTATAAAAGTATAGATAAATTTGGAGTTGATTGTACCATGTCCATAAACTATGATCTGCATTTTAAATTGATATTTAAATTTTTAAATATTTCAATTTCACCTTCGAACTATAGTTCCTATTCTAAATTGTTTCACAAACTTTTGCACATTTTATTTTCATCCTCAAACTATGATCCTTAATATAAATTAGACCCCAAACTTTTGAATGTTTCAATTTCATCCTCAAATCATCGTTTATGCCACATCATATTATTACATAATACACATCGGTGTTTACATGACAATTAATAACTTCTATAATAGTTTTATTAACATGGGGCATGATTAACATATAGTGATAATTTGGGATAAATTAGAACATTAAAAAATTTATGGACTAAATTAGAATAGGGGCCATAGTTTGAGGTGAGAATAAAATGTTTAAAAGTTTAAGAATCAATTTAAAATAAAAGAAATAATTAAAAAATGTGTGATGTAATTAACTCATAAATTTACGTTAATAAATTATGATAATAATTTATATTAGAATTATCTTAAAGATCTTATATTTAGGTACCAATAAAATAATGACACCTCATCAATCTTTTAAGAGATAAAAATTGTAGAAATTTGTTATACTCTTCTAGTCTTCGCAATCCAAGTCGTCAAGACCGTTAGAGAGTCTCACCTTTGAAGAATTAGAAGACACTCTCTGCTCAATCTCAATCTCAATCTCAATCTCAATCTCAATCTTATGAACCCCTCCACATCCGGAACATCATCTTGAAGGCCACCTCACACTTCCCCAAGACAATCAATGTCCTAATAAGGTTGCCGTCAGGTGTATATGCCCATCGGTCAAGTCTATCGTATGGCACATAAGTCTAATCGCATGTCTAGAACATGTTACTAGTCGTCAACAGCTCTCTACTTAAATCAAAAGGGATGAACCGTTCGAAATTACGACAACCATATCTGTCTACGTCCTAATTCGGTGCCATCCCACTCTTGGCATCAACAAAAATATATAATGGAATTTTTTTGGAAAGAACTACAATGACTGGTGCTAAAACACCCCCTACACTTAGATTGTCCCCGCTGAAACTAACCCAGAATGTTGGTAGTCCGTTGGAAGATGCACGTGGATATAGAAAAATAGTAGGGTCATTATTGTATGTTTGTCACACAAAACCATATATTGTGTGTAGTGAACAAAGTTGTACAGTTTATGCATGCACCATGTGAGATATATTTGCTATCTGTTTAAAGAATACTCAGGTACCTGAATAAATCTCCGAATCATGGGTTAGTTTTTAAACCCTAAGGTGTGTTCAAAACTTTCTACTTTTGGAAATGTAGATTTGGGATAATAATGCAGATGATTGTAGTCGCGTATTTTATCCACCTATTTGTTCGAGTTCAGTTTTTGGTACATATGTGAATATTGGATCCAAAAATGAAATAAAAAATGTGCAACCCCCCCCCCCCCAAAAAAAAAGGTGGTCCATTTACATGGCCTAATTTGGCCCAAAGATTGAAAACCCTAAGAGCTAAGGAGGATATCCCTCTCCATGCGCAGCCGCACCATCACCATTGGATCAAATGAGATCCAACGGTCTAGATTCGCACCTCAAACCCTAGCCCCTTAAGTTATCAACACCAAATCGAGCAAAAAAAATTTAAATACTAGGGTTTCTGATTGTAAATCCGGGAAGGATTTTTCCCTTGTTTATACACCTTGTAATGGCTATAAAAAGACACCGATTCACACATTGTAGCACATGATTTACAACCAATATACAAAGAATTTCTAGTTGAATTTCTAGGTATTGTTCATACCAAAACTTTGTTCTTTTTATAGCCATTACAAGGTGTATAAACAAATATATATATATTTGTTTCGAATCATAAATAAAGAGGGGCGCCGGTTATCATTCGAGCCATCAGAGGGAGAACCTGCAGTCGCCATCGGAACTGGAAGCCAAAACAGAGGGAAAACGCCGCCAGATAGTCACCGCCGGCTGAAAACCACGACGGCCGACGCAGAGGAGTACGGTGGACCATCGCTGAATTTGGGTGCTGCGGTGTTCTTCATTTTATTGAAGAAGAACAAGAACAATACAGAGAATTTCTAAGGAGGGTGTTCGATCCATTTAGCCAAGGGGGAAACAAATGAGTTTTGTTTCTGAATTTAGGTTTTATACTGGACACGTGGACCAATCCGAGATTCGACCCGCACCAAGACTGACCAGCGCCTTACTTCCGCCGGATTCACACTCCAACCCCACTATTTGCGATTTCTTCACTTTAATATTTTTTTTTTCGATTTTCTAATTATCAATTCATGCAATGCAGTCCTTTGCTTATTCGATACATGAACAATATGTTTATTTTTGTGCTATCTATCACATTTAAATTTTAAGGTATTAGGTTCCATGATATTTAATAATATGATTTGTTCTGGATAAAATAAAAAATATATACCTAAAAAATGTTAATAAATATTCCTTTAGGATCGTAGATTTATTTTTAAGACATGTTAGGTGATAAATTCCCTCCATTTAGGTCCCTTTAATAATGTATATTCCTTTAACTAACTTGGTAACTTTTTAGCCAATTTAATATAACCTTTAATTAAAACTTGCCAAGTGAAGCCTTTTAGGTTAGCTTCTCTAAATATCCATTAATTGGAATTTTAGGATCTATAGAAATTATTAAAAAAAGAAAAAAAAATATCATTTAAAAAAAAAATTTGCATCATAAAAAAAATATTTTTTCAATTAGGGTTAATTCAGTCTTCCTTGTGGAAACGATTGAAATTCCTATGTGGGAATGTATTTTGAGATTTTAGGGATTAATGCTTAATCCCCTTTAGTCTAAATTGATTCAAATTTTCTCAGCCGTGAGTGAATTCGAGCCATTTTTAGAATTTTATGGATTTTTGCATTAATCCTTGTACGCATTCATTTGGGTTATAAGAAAAATATTAGTGATCATGTAAGCGTCGTTCTGCGGGCATGATAGGTGTGTTAATATTTTCTCACACGTAACCATGCTCTTAAATCCTAAATCTGATTAATTTTTAAGTTTTCAGTCCGCCTAATATAATAAAAAAGACCGATGACAACTCTATTACTACACTAATAAAAGATCTATCTCAAAATTCTATGTTTTTTTAGAAAAAAACAACTTTCTTTTCCGGAGTTCAAAGAGACAAAAGTCACTATCTCGCTCCACCGAAAAAACTGAGTATCGAAGCATAACTGATGTGACATTTGAAATTACTTGAATTAGTACGTTGTTTGCGGCCATGGGAGTGGCTCAAGAAAAAAAACTTGTTATTTGGAATGATAATTACTTAATTAGTGTAGTTGCCATGAGTGCGTCTTTTTTATTAAATGTAAATCAGTTTGTTAATATCGTTGATTTAGTTTTTAAAAAAAATGTGAGGCGGTCCTTGCTTTTTATGGGAAAAGGAGGATGAATTTCAATAATATGAGGCGGGTTTCACTAAAATTATTTTTTTATCTTTTGTCCAATTGATAATTTTTAGGCGGTTTAATAAGTATTTAAATTTTTATAAAAAATTCAATTAAGTCATAAATTTTTTTATACTTAATTAAGCCCTCAAACTAAATAAAAAAATTAATTTAGTCCTTTAACTAACGTTGACTGTTAAATAAGCCCTTAAACTTTTGTAAAAAAATTAATTAAGCCCGTAAATTTTTTTGCACAAAATTAAGCCCTCAAACTCAAGAGAAAAAAATTAACTTGGCCTTTTGACCGTTAAATTTAACGGGTTTTTTAAATCGTATTGGCATATGTCGCAACAGGATAATGTTACTTCTCATTTCTAGAAATTTTTAAATTTTAAATTTTAAAAACTATATAAAAGTCCAAAAAATTTAAAAAAATCTAGAAAATTATTTTAAAAATATAAAAATATTTTTAATTCTGAATTTATGTAAAAATAATAAATAATAATTTTTAAAAGATTAAAATATTTTAAAAAATTAAATATTATTATACAATTATAAAAAATAAATTGAAAAAATATATAAAAATCTAAATGTATATATATATTAGATTTTTTGGATTTTTATATATTTAAATTTTTTAGACTTTTTTGGATTTTTATATATTTTTTAAAAATTAAAGTTTAAAAAATGTCAAGTGGCATTATCCTGTTGCGACACATGCCAAGAAAATAAAAAACTGTTAAATTTAACGGTCAACGTTGGTCAAAGGGTCAAATTGATATTTTTCTTGAGTTTGAAGGCTTAATTGGGTGCAAAAAAAGTTTAAGCGCTTAATTAATTTTTTTGCAAATGTTTAAGGGCTTATTAAACCCTTAAGCCTAATTTTTATATTTTCTACTGTTAATTTTATTAATCTGATTACTTTTATCCAACAGTCTAAATATATAGTGTAAAAATCAATTACTTTTACATTATTTTTGGACCGTTGGATGATAATAATAAATGGTTAAATATTATTTTCTTATATATTTTTTCAAGTGATAATCTTCACATTTTCTACTGTTAATCTCATCTATCCATTTACCTTCATCCAACAATTCAGAAAAAGTGTAAAACTTTAAAGTTTTATATAATGTCAGAAATTTAACCTTGTAATTTGTAACTCATTAGTTGACTCAATTTACTCTATTCACAATGTGAGAGATCAAGTTGTTTGTCTTTGAAACTAAAAGGTTCTAAAAGATAACCATAAAAAATAGACGGCTGATGTTTAATTTTACTAATTTTATATTTTAAAAAGTAATTAAACTACAAACAAATGAGGACAATACTTAATTCATTAACTTTAAAATTAATTGAGTGTTAAAAAAATAGTTAAACTAGAAAATTTTGGAGGGACCATAAGTAAATTTTAATAGTTTTAAAACTATTAAAAACTTAAAATACAATTAAATCATAAAATGATGACATATTATGTTCCCTTAAACCTACCTGATATTCTATCACGACCACTAGTATAGACTATACAAAAATAATAATTAATTTAAATCATCATGTTAATATTCTTCATCATATGTAGCTTCAACATATATATGAGTTGACACATAAACATGACATGAAATTCACATTAAAAAAACTTACGAAAAGTTCCAACAAAGGAAAATAGTGCATGATTCGATGCTTTATTGAATTTTAATCAACAATCAACTATTAATTACGTAACAATAAATGGAGCAATTCTTATTATATTTAATTATGCAACAATTAATTACGTAATTAGTTAATTTAGTAGTTAAAAATATTTATATTATTTATTTTATATAAATTAAATTTTAATATAAAAATATAATATCTCTTTATTTAATAAAAAAATAGGTGCATATAATCCATTTTATCATTACTTTATTAAATGGTGATGTGTCAACATCACATCAATAATAAAAAAGTATAATTAAAAAACTTTCAAAACTAAAAAATAATATTAAAGAGAAGATGTCATTATCACATATCATGGATATATTATTGTGCCAATAATAAAGAATTAAAATTATAAAAAAATATTAAAAAGAAAATTGTGATTATTTTTAAAAAGGAAAAAAATAGAAAATACATCGAGAAAAGAGAATCTTCAAGAGGAAAAAAAAGGAAAAGAAAAGTTAGGTATTTATTTGTGTCTATCAATTTTTTTTCCGAAAGATCTTTATAAATTTAAAAATAATTTCAAGATACACTTTTATTATATAATTGTTCTGTTAAAATTAAAATAAACATATAATTTTATCAATTATTAGTTAATTTTGATGATGTGAATGAAAAAAATTGAATTAAAAACGACGCTCATAAAATAATTAGATATTATTTTAATTTTTTGGCGTATTTATTTTATAGTTAAAATGAAAAAATATAAATAAAAACTAATTTTAGGTATTTAATTGTATATAACTCCTTTTTTGAATGAAAAGGGTAGATAATTCATTTTTTAACATAATACAATTATTATTTTTCAAGTAAAAGAATCAATTTTTAACTAATATATATAAACATTACATCTTAAATATCAAATTGTACTAACTACAATTATTAAGTAATAATTTTTTAGCATAATCACTAAAATTAAAATTATTAATCGACAAATTCGAATCATGTATTGTATAAATCATTATGAAGACGACCCCAACTCAAGAATTGCCTCTATTTTTTTCTATTTAGGTGTAGGAAAGTTTTTTAAAAAGACAATATTCCATCATTTATCAAAAAAAAGAAAAAAATTGTATTAATATAATAACGAAAATAATTAACGGTGTTGTCAAGTTGGACATTGTAATGACATAGCTTAACCATCAAATAAATATCTAAATTATATATTTTTTAGTCTAAAACATAATTTAAACACGTATTTAAAAAATATATAATTTAGATATTTATTTGACTCTTAAGCCTAATAAGGGACATGATAAGAACATGTAAAGAAAAGCAGATGGATTACATTCTAAATTTCAGCATTATGGAGGGACTAAAACCGTAATAAGACCTTTCCAATTTTATATTGCACTCTGTTTCATGTGTCTATCGACTAATTCATACATATACTATACAAAAAGTAAAAAATGGAGGAATACTTTTCTTACTCCTCAAATAACCTTGTTAGGGTTTGCCTCCCCTCTTTTGGCCCCTTTTCTTCTTCTTCTTCTTCTTCTTCTCTTTTATTTTCTCCTTTATTTATTTTGCTAAGTAGTTCTCTTTTTTTCTGAACAATTTCTTCTCAGTTCAAGTAGTGTGGAATCGGTGCTGCTTTAAACTTTCAGCACAGAGCTAAAACCAAGGTTAGTTCTTAGTTCAAGTCAAATCATTTTACTATTTGGGTGTCAAAAATATGGTGGGAATTCTTGTTGTTTTTGGTTTTTGAGAAGTTTGATTATATATAGCTTACAAATATCATTTTGGGTCACTTTTATCCGAGTTTTTGGTATTTTTTGGCTGACTCAGTGGACCAAATTGAAGGAATGGAATAGGGGTTTTCTGTAAAAGGTTAAAAAAAGAACAGTTTTTGGATGATGATATGTTTGGCTGTGATTGATGGGCAGTAGAGCAGTGAACAACGGTGTAGAGAATAATAAGAAAGATTTAGGAGCAATGCCGAGCTATGTTCCTTCAGCATCCACTTCAAATCCCAGGTTTTTCTTTTGATTTTATACTGTTTATAAGCTTTTGATTTATGTTTCAGCGAATTCATCAATCTATTTCTATGTGAGCTTTGTACTGGCTATATGTTTGTGTATTTGGTTGTTGGCACATATTAATTTTCTTAGTTATTAAACTTGTACTAAGGTAGAATTGGTTGAGAGTAGGTAATTAATGAAGCGGTTGAATTTAGAATTGTGATGGACGAAGTAGAATTCATGGCTTTTTATGTTCGTTGTACGTATAGGATAACATTAGTATTACTAAGGCGGTGAGACCGGGAGTTGATATATTGTTTTGTTGTCTTTTATGTCCTTAATTAGTCACCCGAGGAAAAAGTGGTTTTATATTGACTGAAGTGTTCATGTCGTGATTGAAGAGCCCTTAGACATGGTTATATTTGATAATTGCCCGTCTCCGGGTGTTCTTCAAGTTCGCAGTTTTAAGATGGCCGGAGGAGAATACACAGCTTTTAATGTTCGTTATAAGTATAAGATACTATTAATATTACGAAGGAGTGAGTCAAGGAGTTAATATGTTGTTTCATTGTAGTTTATGTTGACAGTTTGTCATTTGCGGAAAGCAAGGTAATATATTGACTTAAAGGTTCACTTCGTGACACAGGGCCATTATTTTTTCCTCTACAGCTGTTAAGGTTGTCGGTTATATTTGATAATTGCTTGTTCTGGGTTTGCTTCAAGTTTTTCAATTTTAAGCATCCGTAATAATCTGAAAGAATTTGGATCGTTTTATTTCCTGGCTGACATCTGTTCCGGAGTGCCTTTTGTTTATCAACTTTCTGTTTTCTTATAATTATTATTATTCGAGAATGTGAGAATTTTACTCTTACTTTTAAATCAGGATGCTGGAGATTTTGTATAGTATGATTGTAGGAATATTCGGTTGGCCTCATTTTTGAATGTAGATTTTTTCATGCCCTGTTACTGTGAATCTTCCTAAGTACCTTTTTCTTCTTGGCTAGGAATATAGACCTAATCTTGCACTTATTGTATTATACTGCCTTGCAATTGAACATGTGGTTTTAATGACATGGATTTCAGTGGCACAGAGGCAAATGCTGTTCGTTCTTCTCAAATTCCAGACTTTGGAACCCTTGAGAATTTCCGCATGGAGGATGCTATTGATCTTACCAGAAGTATGTAATTATGCACTTGCCTTTGTATTGCTTGTTCAATTTTCTTGTGTCATGAAGTCGAAGTTACTTGATTATTGAGCACTTTTTTCTTGTTTTCATTTATGAGCTTTATTTTATATATGTATTTTCAATTAATAATGTTTTCTTCTTTTAGATCCTTTATTTAATCAAATAAAGTCAAATAGCCAGGCATTAGCTGATGCTCAGTTTGGTGTTTTAAGCAAGGTGACCATCTCTCCTTCAGAAAGCTGTGTTTATGCTTCAAACTTTTGACATAAATTTAGTTACTGAGTTCTTTTTGTGTGCGTGTGTATACATGTAAGACCCTTGCATCCGCAGACAGCAATCTCTCTGCTGCTGTTGTGGGGTCCCAACCATTACCAGTTCAGAAGGATATCCAACCAAATCTTCCGCATATATCAGTTGGTCGGGAGAACTGGGGAAATTCCAATATGGCGGATGGCAGCCCCATGACTGATACATCAACAGATGATACTGACGAGAAGAATCAAAGGGTGATGCCCCTTACTTAAAAATTCAACTTATTGACGCCTGAATTTACTTTTTTCTTTCATCATTGTGAAATAATCAAAAGAAAAATGTATTTACATATATAGCATGCGCATGTGGACACATGTATTTATTGTGTTGGAGAATCTGCTTACTGGCTAGAAGTGAATCTTAATTGACCATCCTTTTATGCAGTTTGGACGAGGTCAAACAAATGCTATTGTGGCTTCTGATTCCAGTGACAGGTCAAAAGATAAAACAGACCAGAAGGTTGGTGTTTTTTATTATCATTTTATTTTTAAGTTGAGATAACACAAATGGTATATTGTTAGATCAGTTTGTCCTTGTATATTATCGATGAACTAATCATATTTCCTTCTCAATGACTGTTTTACAGACATTGCGTAGACTTGCGCAAAATCGCGAGGCTGCAAGAAAAAGCCGGTTAAGGAAAAAAGTATTCATTGATTAATTATTTAATCTTTTCAACTTTATTATGTTTATATACTCTAGATTTTATTATATTCTTGTGGCAATTATCTATCAAGGTACAGTTTGTTTGTATTATTATAAATCCAGAGGTCACTTATAAAGTCCACTGTAAAATTGTGTTGAAATTAGACCGTTATGTCCCCATCTTACTCCTATTGATTACCCTTTTGGACATATTATTATCTGACCGCGTGACATAGGATAATAGTTCAAAATTGTGATACTTTATTTATTACAATAATTAAAGCCTTTATATAGAACTTATTAGTGTATATTCCTTTATTCTTAATCCTTTTTCTGCTTTCAAAATCTAGGCATATGTGCAGCAGCTAGAGAGTAGTCGACTGAAACTGACGCAACTTGAGCAAGAGCTGCAGCGAGCTCGTCAGCAGGTTTGCTTTATGTTATCCCATCAATATTGTGATGTAACATATGCATTCTTTGATTTTCAGGTTAATAATGCTGTCTATTATGCCTCACTTTTCTTTGTTTTTGCTTCTTTCACTGCAGGGTATATTCATTTCAAGCTCTGGAGATCAATCTCATTCGAATAGTGGAAATGGTATTTAAGCTTTATTTTCATCCTTGAAATTTGAAAAATGATGTGATTTGCTTTTAGGGCTTGAAATGCAAGTAATTACAATTTGAGTTTGTTGAAATATGTTTCATATAGTAGCTATTAGCCTTGTGGATATTATGTGCTAGTCGTCGACTTTCCTGAAACACGAAAAAGAGGTACTGTTTCTGCTTTTGCCAGGTACCAAATACCAAGTTAGGGTATTCTAATTCTAGGGGTAGAAAGTTCATCTCTTTTTAAAATACTGTTAAGTGGCCATAGTTGCTATTATTTGGAACATGAAATTAAGAATCGTTTTTTTGGTGCCTTGGCATTTTGCATTCATCAGCGATATCATATGCTAAGATACTGGCTTTTTGGCTGGCGTACAGGTGCCCTGGCATTTGATGTCGAATATGCACGGTGGCTAGAGGAGCACAATAGGCACATAAGTGAGTTGAGGGCTGCGGTCAATTCACATGCTGGTGACGCTGAACTTTGTACTATTGTCGACAACGTGACAGCGCAATTCGATGAAATTTTCCGTTTGAAAGGCAATGCTGCAAAAGCTGATGTTTTCCACATCTTATCAGGAATGTGGAAAACACCAGCAGAACGGTGTTTTCTGTGGATAGGTGGCTTCCGTTCATCTGAGCTTCTTAAGGTTGGTAGATGCGTACAACCTCTATGTTATGATCCTGAGTATAGGGTTCCAAGATGTCTCTCCCATGTTGCCCTATGCACCGGGTTTGGGCCATTGTCACCATGCGTTCTCTTTGGACTTCGATCGACTCTTCAAGGAATTGTCCCTTGAAGGTGTACCATGGTTCAGACCAAAGACGTCTTGCATATGAGACTTTTTTGCAACACAATTATTGATCGATCTCCTTTGGGTGACAAATCCTTGAGGGTCATTTGTCCAAACAATACAATATCTTTGATGTTAGTGCATGCAGGTACTACGGCGAAATCTCAATGTGTAGGGTGACACGGGAGATATCCTGCAACCTGGTCGTCACATACAGTCCTTGATTGTCGACCATGTTTGTTTATCGATAATTTTCTAAGCTTAATTGATGTTGCTCGCAGCTTCTTGCAAATCAGTTGGAGCCTCTAACTGAGCAACAGATTACGGGCATCCAGAACTTGCAGCAATCATCCCAGCAGGCCGAAGATGCTTTGTCACAAGGGATGGAAGCATTACAACAATCATTGGCCGAGACATTGGCCAGTGGCTCACCTGCTCCCTCAGGACCATCTGGGAACGTGGCAAATTATATGGGTCAAATGGCCATGGCCATGGGAAAGCTAGGAACCCTCGAAGGGTTCCTTCGTCAGGTACTTTCCTTCTCGGCATGCAATAATGCTTTGTTTCCAACTCGTTTCTCCACATTTTATATGGTTTCTCCAGATTAATGTTCCTTCTTTTCTTAACATACCAGGCTGATAATCTACGCCAGCAGACTCTTCAACAAATGCACCGGATCCTGACGACCCGGCAATCAGCTCGTGCCCTTCTTGCAATAAGTGACTATTTCTCTCGGCTTCGAGCTCTCAGTTCTCTCTGGCTGGCCCGGCCACGTGAATGACAAGTAGATATAAAATCAATCTCTATGAGAACCGAGAGTCCACACCACTGCTGCTCTTCTTCAACATCAACACCGACATCCTGAATCTTTAGGGAAGCAATGTCTACTTTTGTTGTGTCCAATGTTCCCAATAACGTGACGTTCATTAACGTTGTTGATAAAGTAGTACGATGGCTGCCGAATGTTGTAAAAACGATAGACGATAGGTCGAATGATAATGTGATTAGTTTGATGCCAGAATTAAGGAATGAAGATAGGGAATAGGGAGTGGTACATGTAACAAAGGTAAGTTGTGACTGTATTCAAAATAGCATATGATGAATAAATTTATATATATGGATGAAGAATCTTCTTGTGTTGGTGTAAAGTTAGTTTAGATTGCTTTATTTGTATAGTTTGTCTGGTTTGATTGTTGTATTTTATGCTATGTTCATATAAATTATTTAATTCTGATTTAATTATACTTGTTTAAATATTTATTTGATGTAAAACATTTCAGCAGTTAATTATATATAGAATGATATGTTTTTTTATCGACGTGATATAAATATTGGATTGATTCAAAATATCTTGATTTTAACGGAAAATGTCATGAGTTTTAGACTCACTAAGAATACTTTCTTTCCTTTTAGAATGCCCCCTTCACTCACTACGTATATTCTACGAATATAATTAGATTTATGATTTATCAAAAAAAAAAATTATGACACATGACATGCCATATTTGAAACACGTGAATTAAACTTTTAGTATTTTCACTTATTAAATAAACAAGTTTAATATGACATGTTAAAATATACTTATTATATTTTAGGGTTATATTTTGATACACAAGTTAAATTTTTAAACCGTACATTCTACCCCTACAACATAAACCCCTAAACCACAACCTAAATCTTTAAACCCTAAAATTAAAAGGATTGTATAAACTCGTGTATCAAAATATTTTCTTATATTTTAAGAGTTATATTTTGATACACAAGTTGTGTAAAAAAATTTAACCATAAACCTTAAATTTTTAAGGCTTTAGGGTGCTAGGGTTAGAGATTTAGGTTTTAGATTTTATAGCTTAAATACGAAGGGTTGTAAATTTTTTTATATAGTTTGTGTATCAAAATATAACACTATATTTTTTTATATGTCAAACCACAAATATAATATTTTTTTTTGAATAACACAAATATAAGAGAAAAACTTCAACACAGGGGTTTAGTTTAAGATTTAGAGTTTAGGGGTTTGGGTTGTAGGGTTTATAATTTTAGGTTAGTGTTTAGAATTTAGGGTTTAGAGTTTAGTTTTTAGAGTTTAGGTTTAATTTTGACTTAAAATAGAAATAGACAAGCTTATTTTACACAGCCTATGTATCAAATTTAAACCCCAAATATAATAATTTTATGTATTAAGACAATAAATAAGATAATAATTCATATTATATATATTTTAATACTTCAATTTTTTTCATATATCTCATTTTTTTGCTATGCATTAAATAAATTTGTAAAAGTAGAAAATAAAACAACAAATTCACATGCCTTTGATATGAGCTTCAATTATATTTTGCAAATTTTCATGCTCTTTTGGGGGAAAAGAACCAAAATGAAAGCATTTGTGGTGTTGGGAGAGTTTGGTGGGGGAAGTTAGGCCAACTTAATGAAGGGTTGGCTTTTATTATGCCTTTCTCACCAATCAACATCCTTCATGCAATGATGCAATGTTCATTCATTGCGCCCTCTCAAACGGGTAACTATCCTCTTTAATGACAATTTAACGGGATTATGGAGGTTGGTTCAAGTGGTAAGTATTTTGGTATCGCTTAAGCATGTTTCGAGTTTGAGACTTTGTGTGTATAGAGAATTTTCGCTAAAATACTCATCTACTAAAATCAAGTGTGCGACAAAGATCGGTCCTGATTAATTAGGGCAAAACTTTAAGGAATTGGAAAAACAACAAAAAAAAATGAGAGTTTTAATGGATGAATTCATTTTGGAACACCATCCCCACCCACAAATACTATTCCCGAACTCAAAAATCAATTATTAATGAAAATTTTAAATTTAAATACAAATTTATATAAGTAATCTAATAATTAATAATATCGATAGATGAAAACAGAACAGTCGAGATAATTTGTAATTATTTTAATATATCTTTATTTATGTACATATGAATTTATCTCATTTTAAACTTTATGTAATATCGATTTTTTTAACAATTTTTATCTAGGGAGAGGGAAAGGAGAATTTCGCTCTTATTGATTTTGAATTCACAACTTAAGGGAAGAGTGTCAACTGAAGGCTTTAACCAACTGTTCTAGAGACTGTTGACTTATGTAATATCGATTTATCTTAAAATATTAAATGTTTTTTTATGATATTTGCATTTATAATATATATTGTAACATCTTATAGTAAACTCAATCGTGGATAGTAACCTCTCCGTTGACTTCTCCACACATCCTCGCCAACCACTAACTAATTCTTCGGCAGGAGAGGAAGTCATGATCTACAAAATAATAGTTGTGGGTTAGGGTTTTGTCAAAAAAGATCTTTTTTTTTCTCAAATTAAGGAAGCTTTATATTTTCTGAAGTTCGAATGACGTTTGATTTGAAAAATTTAACGATTTATAATATTTTTGAGATTTATTAATTGGTCGAGCGACCAGGATATTCATGTTACCTTTTTTTTATATATATTCGAATTCTAACATTTGTTTTCTGAATGTTAAATATCTCTATCTAATTCAAAATTTTATAATACTTTTTTGTTTCTTTACAAAGAGTGAGATCGTAGGTGTCATACTAATGCACCAATTGGTGAAATTTAATATGATGATTTACGTTACGCTACATCACATTTTCTTACCTACATTTTTTATTTTAGAAAAAAAACTTTAATTAAAATCTAAGTCATAATAAAGAAGACAGCTTGAAAATATATCAATAATTTTTTTTAAAAAAAGTATTATTATTTTAGCAATTATATTATTAAAACCCAAAGATTTGGGTAAGCTTGAATGTTGGGTCACCATTCACTAAATAATATTTAATATTATAATTTGGTAATCTAATTTTCAACTAATATGAAGCAACCTACCACTATTTGTTGAAGCCCTTTCTTCTAGCTCTAGAAAACCAAATCCCTAGGTTTTGGACATGTTCACAAAATCTTACAAAAACTCTTCCCTAGATTTCATTCCTACACTATTATATCTACATATATTTTAGGGTAAAATACACTAATGGTCACTAAATTATTCTTAAAATTACAAAATGTTCACCAAACTTTCAAAAATTACATAATAGTCATTATACTTTAGGTTTTATTACAAAATGGTTACTGGACCTTTAACTGGGAGACATGACAGTTACGAAAATTTGTATAATAACATATTTAATCCCATTATGTAACATTTGAAAGTTTGATGACCATTTTGTATTTTTAGTGACCATTTGTGTACTTTACCCTATATTTTATTCACCTTCCAATTAAAACTTGCCACCTGTCCTCAATATTCCGAAAATGCAGTTCACCTTCCTTTCAATTCCATGTGGGAGGAACTGGAAATTTAATACATTGTATTTGCACAGTTTGGATCATTTACGTTTCAATTAATTTATCTCATAATTATTAATCTTTTCTATACGTTGTTTTTGTTCTTCGTATCTATCGAAACGAATTCAGTGACTAATTTTTCGTATTTTATTGGTTTATGTAAGGATAAACATTGACCCTAAGTTTTAAACGAAAATATTAATGGTAAAATCCATTTAAGAAAAAAAATTATGAATCTAACCCATAATCTAAGATTTCCACAAATTGTGCATTTAATAATTTAATTACACTATTTGTTTTGAGAGGTCCATTTTGCTTTGCAATCAACATATGTCTCACATTTATCTGATTTAATCTTTCAAAAAAAAAACATTTATTTGATTTAATTACACTATTTGTTTTGAGAGGTTCACTTTGCTTTGCACTCAACATATGTCAATAATATATAATGTTTTAATTTAATTTAATTCGATTAATATGTTATTGATCTAATAAATAAAGTAATATAAAATTAAATATGTTTAAGTATTTGATATCCTTCGATACTTTGACATAATTTCCTTCTCTATTTTTAAAATAACGGTAGTTAGTCCTGGTAGTTAATATAGTTTATCAAAATAATTATCGATGCTAAGTGTTTTGAACCAAATATGTTAAATTAAAATATATGAGATTAAGCATAATGGAGGGACCAAAAAACATAATTAACCACTAATCAACCAAAGGGAAAAAAAACACACACACCAAACTAACCTAAAAAGAACGAATAGAAATCCCTGGCCTTTTTTTTTTCTTATTTATGTTTTTATCTTAAAATATTAGGTTCACCGTTTAGGATTAAGATTTAAGATTAGGCTTAAAAAATTAAAAGTAAAGTGTATTTTTTATGGCATAAGTTTTAAGATTTAAAATTCAAGATTAAAGTTTAGAATTCAAGAATTTAATTCAAGATGAAAGAAAAAAAAAACTGGGATTTTTCCTAAAAGGAACAATATAAAGTGTATTTTTTATGGTGTAAGTTTTAAGTTTTAAAATTCAAGATTAAAGTTTAAAATTCTAAGAATTTAATTCAAGATGAAAGAAAAGAAAACTGGGATTTTTCCTAAAAGGAACAATATAAATACCCCTACTACAACATCATCTCTTTGTTTCTAACCTTTCTATTTTGCATAACTTGTTCTCCTTCTTCTTCATTGAATTCTTTTAGACATAAAAAGCTTCAAAAATCCACATGTTCCTGTTACTATTATCATGTTTCTCAGTCATTCTTCTATCAAAGTCATTGTCTTCACAGACCCAACAAAGGATTCACTGCAAATGGAGATTGTTTCCGCCATTGTTCCAAAATGTTAAGCTTGGAATCTTCAGTTTCCTTCAAATCACCCCATTGAAGAAGATGAAGCTCGGGTCGTGGGAGAATCAAAAGGAAGACCATAGCACGACGTTGTCGTCGTCGTTGCTGGACTTACCCGAGCTGACCCTCGACTGCATTCTAGACCGCCTTTCACCCGCCGGTTTATGCGCCATGGCCGGCGTCTGCTCCTCGCTCAGGGAACGTTGTACGAGCGACCATTTTTGGAATAAACACATGAAGCAGAAATGGGGTAAAGTGATTGAGGATGCAGCTTATAGGGAATGGCAATGGCATATTGCTTCAAAAATGAGACCCCAAAATCAAAATCTCTTGGATTCTAATAATCAGCCAAGTTTCCTTGGATCCTTCACTGAAATCTGCCATTTTCTCTCTCGGTTTAGCTTCAAACCCAGAGCTGAAAACGGTGAAAATCAGCTCAAGAAAAGTGATTTACCTGTTGATTCGATCATGGCTCGGTATCTGTCTCTTGAAACCGGTGAATTTTGGTTCCCAGCTCAAGTTTATAATCGAGAGGTAGTTTTAAGATTGTTTAATGCTGCTGATGAAACATTGATTTGGGTGAGCTTATGGTGTTTGTGGTTTTGTTTTGCAGAATGGACATGCTGGGTTTTTGTTATCATGTTATGATGCCAAGCTTTGCTATGATTCCAAGACTGATACTTTTCGGGCAAGGTAAGTTAGTTAATGGCATATATGTCTGCAATTTCGATAAATTACGATCAGGACACGAAATTGCGATCAGGATTAGAATCTCGAACTTGATTTTGATATTTGTGTTTTTTTTTTCAGGTACTCGCATCACGGACGATGGACGGCAGAGGAGAATATATTATGGGATAGGCTAAGGGTGCCGCCGGTCGAAACTTGTTCGTATGATCTTCACATTTTGGATTCGTTACTTGATTTGAAACCTGGTGATCATATTGAGATCCAATGGAGAAAAACCAAAGAATTCCCCTATGGTGAGCTTTTCTTGTTCGATGGTCGTATTAGATCTCGATTGTTTCGAAGTCCAGTTGGATTAGGCTCTAAACATAAGACTCGAAATCGAAACTTGAAAGCTTTTATAACAAGACAGTTTGGTAAAGATGTGAGCTTGATTTCTTTGCAGGGTGGTGGTATGGTGTCGTTGGTCACATGGAGTCATGTGATGGGAATGATTTGCTTTTATAACAAGACAGTTTGGTAAAGATGTGAGCTTGATTTCTTTGCAGGGTGGTGGTATGGTGTCGTTGGTCACATGGAGTCATGTGATGGGAATGAGAATCACTGCCGTTGTCTACATACAGTTAAGGGGAAATCACTCGATCCGACCTGCATTATATTTAGATCAAAGAACAGGAACAGGGGAAAGATGGTAGATGTCAGGATTCATTCTCGAATATATTTTTAAAAATGATTACATGAACCAATTGAATACTTAAAAAAATTAAAGTCCAAACAATATAGTTGGCATTATATATTCTTTAACCACAAGTTTTAAAGCAACAACATCATACTTTTGTCGACACAGACATGGTGATGCTAGAATTCAAGCAGTACCCGGCAAGCTCGAGATGGCGGAAAACATCGATAAACAGGAAAGATCATAGAGAAGTAGGCAATGAAGCTGATGGGTTTTATGGTGGAATTAGAAAGCTTTACAAAAATGAGATCTCTATGTGGAAAAGTTTTCGGCCTAACCATGTGTTAGAATAGAAAGTATTAATCCCATTGCCCCTTCTTCCTCTGTACATATATGCCATTACCACTTTTTTTGAACGAAACCTTTGGTGTCCAGTAGCCAAAAGGACTTCGACTAAGTTCGGAGCCGAGCCAGGTCAGATCCCGACTTAGGGGAAGCACTCCTAGTGCTGCTTGCTTAAAGAGTGTTGGTCATTGCCAAATTTCCCCCCTTATTCCCTTTCTCTTTCAATTGTTAATGAGAAAAGATTAAAACCCATAGAATAGCAAAGCTTATTGTTTCTGAGATTGTAATGCTTAATCATATGTAATTGCTTAACTGAGAGACATTGGGACTAATCTGATCTTTGCCCGAAGTCCGACCTATGAACAGATCTAATCATTCGACAGAGACATATGATGTAACAAAGGAAAATAAGGAGAATTTAACATCATAAATTGCAACCAAGAGAAAATGCTGGCAGAATGGCCAAAATGCAAATTTCAGATTCATCTGTGTACCACAGTGCAAGACTGCATATTATACTCTCTCTCAAATTATTCAGTTTCTCAAACTTCAGAGCTTTGAACAACTTTTAACAGCTCATTTTTTACTTGTATAACAGTGGGTTCCATATGAACATCTCATATAATTTGTGTAATGGAATTCCAATCTATAAACTCTTATTAAGAAACACCGGCAGTCTATGGATTCGATTTAAGGTATATATGGCAGATGATACTACACCGTGCTTATGTCAACTCGGCTTTTGTGCAGCTGAAAAGCGGGTGTGATCCAGCTTCCACAACTGCATTGGATGCCTGACCAATTGAAATAACCCAAGCGAGCATCGCAATGAGCGCACGACAACTTCCCTTCGATCCCACCTTCTTCAACTGCGTGACACAGAGAATCAAACGGCACAACTATCGCTTCAATTTACAATCAAGTAGGTGGAAATGACATGATTCGATTCATACGTAAAATAGATCCAATATGATTAAACAGATGTGCTTTCTCACCTATTGTCATCCACCGCAAGGGTTCAACAAATACCGATGAACACTCGGATTGAGCAGACTTGTTGAAAGGGTTACCACTTCTCCGTTTGTGCCACTCAAAAGATGTCTCACCCTCACCAGGAGTATGATCAACAACATTTTCCTGCAATGCCACAATTCTCCGGCATTTCTTGCAACGGTATGAAATACGGTTAATACCTTCTTTTGGAGATGCCTCAACAACAGAGGAACTTTCGTTAGGCAAGCCAGGATCAGCACCTAATTTAGAACTGTCTATTTTTTCTCCACGGTTATAACAATCACCTGAAAGGATAATACAAAGAAGACCTATCTCAAAAGATGATAATCGTGGAAGAAAATTTTCCATTTCTTTTCAGTCAAATTCCTGACAAGGATTATTATATACACTAGTAATAACAAGTTCAACCATTAATTTCTTGTTTGACTCCGCCTGCAATAGTTGTTTATATATAGCCTTCACCATTTATCTGCTGTAAGTCGATGACTTTCCTCTAGTCCCTATGTTTCGCAACTCATGATGTAGAATTGACTACGAAAGCATTGAATAACAGTGTTTGGGGGTGGGTGGGGGAATCAGTATCTTATCCTATGAAATACTAGGAAAGATCATGCAAGATGAAATTAAAATGTTCAAGACTTCAGATAGGGAGTGTACCCAACACTTTCAAGCGAAATCGCTTGTATATTGGGCTAGCATGATCAACCTTGTAACCCATTTCTTCAAACATTTTCAACTGCAATGGTGGAAAAATTGGAAACTCTTTGAGAAACTAGAACCATATAGCAGCAATGATATGCCTCGAAACGTAGATCAATAAATTTTACAGTGTTCCTTTCCTGTACCTGCTCTAAAAACCCATCATTAGGGCAAACAAACTCACAGCTTAGCTTTAGAGATTCAAGGGCATCTGCAAGAGTGGAAATGCAAAAGGGGGAACGGAAACAAGAGGATAATATATAAGTTCCATTTAAATATCATATATGGAGTCATTTCAATCTCACCAGTTAAAAGAAAAAGATAGCATCCTAATATCTAAAAATGAAAAGTAATAATAGCAGCCGGAATGTGTGAAATTTGGACCCACATTACTCCCAAATAAACATCAGATTTATTCAAACCTTCTTGAGATAGTTGCTCGGTTCTCATCAAATATGCCATAATTATAGCCGCGCTGCACACAAACATGCAAAGAAAGGTGTAAGTCCTTAAGGCTTGATAATTAAGGGAACTGGAATACCTCTTACAATGTATGAATGTTTTAGAAATTTTCTCACAAACATTGGAACCTTAAAAAGATATTCAAGCCATTAAGTTGCATGATGCCATTAATTCCCTCGACTTGCATGATGTAAAGGAATTGAAGGTAAATCATAAGTTGGCACTAATCTAAAAATTAAAAGTTTAATAGCTACAGTTATTAACTATACGAAGATTTATGTCACAAAGGGGGAAAAAGAAATACTAACACTAAATACAAACCTTCAAAACTTGACTACCTTGTTTACAGAATGAATAGCATGAATCCAATTAAAGGCAAAAAAGAAAATTATGATCGTTTCCTCTCTTCTCTTCAATGACCGGATTAGTAAGGTTATTGAGCAAAGTTCTATACAACCATCTGTTCTAAAAGTAGTAATCCAAGTGAAGTAGCCTATTCAAGTAGCATCAGAAGATGACACTAAAGAATGTACACGCACCTTCTTGACACTCCAGCAAAGCAATGCACCAAAACAGATCCCTCTTTTCTTCTTTGATCTATGAAATCAAAACATGGGTCTAGGTAATCCAACAAATTCTCACTCTCCATATCTCTAATTGGCACTGCCATTCTCACCACTTTTAAATCCTTCCCTGCATATTCCAACGAGTACAACAACTTCTGGGGTGCCAAAGAACTCGTAGAATCATCATGTGAATGACCCTCAGAAGCTGCATCATCACCAGACCCACCTACATATACCTTTTTAATTTCTTTGGTAGAGATTGTGAGACTGCTACGCCATTCAGAGAAAAACGATATCGATGCAGAGCTCAAAACGGATAGAATGTGTGTGATCTCTGTGCTACCATTTTGCAGAACTTCAGCAGCATCACCTATGTTTCCAATAAATAGATTCTCACGGATAAGGTGCATGACAACACCAAACACAAACGATCGTTTGTATTGAAACCCAAAGGCTTTTTTATTCTCTCTCCTGCAAAAATATACATTACATAAGTATATTAACCAATTCCAAAGTGTAATGAGTGAAAAATGTTAAGTTAACCTAGTCAAATGATGAACAAAATAGCATTGCCTCAATGCATTAAGTACATGTTACTGAAAATAACCAATTAAGGGCAACCTCCAAAATGAGAAACCAAACGCATTGAGAATTACTTGTCATTTACCAAACAATTCCTAACTATTCCAATTTTAACATTCATAACCGATAAAATTTTGAAAATAAAATACTACTCTTTCCTGAAGTCAGATGACAAAAGCAAGTTCTTTTGCAAAGTGAAACAATTGTTTCAACTTTCCATTTTCCTCCAATTTTTCTTTCCTTTCTCTGTAACCTGAACGCGTTAAGTACTACATGCAATTGAAAATAACCAATCAAGGTAATCTCCAAAAATGAGAAACTAAAGGCATCGAGCAATTACTTATCACACCAAACGCCACTTAATTGTTCCATTTTAACATTCAAAACCAATGAACATTCAAAACAATTGTTTCAATTTTCCATTTTCCTGTGATTTTTCTTTACTTTATTGGTAACCAAACAGGAAGTGAACAAATTGTAGTCAAATGAGAAACACGACGAGGTAATGTGGCCAAACGATGAATAAAAATAGCATTGCCTAAATGCATTAAGTACTACATGTTAACCGATTAAGGGTAATCTCCGATATGAGATTGACAATCACTTGTCATTTACCATACTGATCCATTCTTAACATTCAAAAACAATGAACATAAAAAACTAACCTTTACTGAACTAAGATGAACAAAAGCAAGTTCTTTAGCACAGTGAAACAACTGCTTTCAACTTTCCATTTTTCCTCCGGTTTCCTTTATTCTCTCGGTAACCAAAGGGGAAGTGAACTAATTGTAGTCAAATGAGAGAAAACAAGGTAATGTAGTCAAATGATGAAGAACATATCCTTTCCTGAATGCATTAAGTACTATATATCATTGAAGAAAAACTAATAAAGTGTAATCTCCAGAATAAGATTGAGAATTACTTATCATCTCCCAAACAGCAACTGGTTATTCCACTATTAACATTCAGAACCAATGAAAATAAACTACCATCCTTTAGTAAGTCAGATGAATAAAAGCAGGTTCTTTAGCACAGCCAAACAATCGCTTCAACTTTCCATTTTCCTCCAATTTTCCACTACTTTCTCGGTAACCAAACAAATCAATCATCTATTTGATTTTTCCTTCATTGTTGTAGAATTAAATAAAAATCATAAAAAGGAATCTTACCTGAGAAAAAGGAATATTCCGGCGAGAAAATCTGATCTGTTTTTTTTTTAATCTTGCGTTTGAGTAGGCTTTGACAGCGTGGGTGCCCATTTAATGTTAGTATGAAGAACGCGAATGACACGTGCGAATAAGTTCTTGGTACGTGCGATGTTCGGTTCGGGTTGATGCTCGAAGGACAAGTGCGCCAGTCCGATCGTGGAGGTTGGACCGGAAAATGGGGCCCACTAAGAGATTTCGGTTTCAATGGGGGAGGTGACAGGCGGCGCCACTTCATGAAGATGTACGGTGTTCAATTTGATCCCAACGTCATATACTTGTCCTTGGGGATTATATTATATTTATGTAAATTAAATATGAGATGTAAAATCGTGTATTCGGATAAGTTTCAGGTCAAGTCAGATCAAATTTAGTTAGTTTGACTCGGATTGTATTGGGCTTATATCGACTCATGTCCGGGTTAACATCGATTTGGTTTCAATTCAGATTTCAGGTCTAGTCAATATTAGATTTGGATCAAAACGGTCCGAGATTGAGTCGATTAATTATTAGGTTAATTCGGGTTCAAATGGACTTTGGGTCGAGTCATTCAAAGTATCAAGTCAAGTTCAGGTCGGATTATATCAGTTATAGGTGAAGTTCAAGTTGGATCAAAT
Source organism: Hibiscus mutabilis (assembly GCA_019671005.1). Taxonomy (NCBI): domain Eukaryota; kingdom Viridiplantae; phylum Streptophyta; class Magnoliopsida; order Malvales; family Malvaceae; genus Hibiscus; species Hibiscus mutabilis. The sequence goes on along the minus strand of CM033750.1, from coordinate 38,815,516 downwards.
CGATTTCAAATGAAATTCAGGTAGAATGAACTCTCTCAAGTCACAACTCTTACAAATCACAACCATTTCGATCTCAAGTATGTATTCAAGTAATTCAACCAATTTAGAACACAGTAAGTTACATTTTCATAAAGAAAACAATTACCACATTAAGTGAAAAAGTAGTGGACATGACAATTAATTTCGTAAGGTTCTTGAAATCATTATAAGATTTTTTAAAAATTTTAATAATTAATATCTTGTTGTGATAGTAAGTGAAAATGTTGATTTTTTTATTAAAACGAAAACTTAGTGAAAATTGAACAAAAAATACAATAAGTAAATTTCTGTAGGTCAACTAATTACATGTCGGATCAATACTAGTTTTGATCAATTAACAAGTCGGATTAATAATAGGTATGGCCAATTATAGGTCGGATAAATTAATATGTCGGGTCATTTACATGTCAGGTCTATTAACATGTCGAGTTAATTACAAGTCAATTGATAATAGGTCGATAGAATCGGATCTTGGGTCGTTTCAAGTCGGGTTATATCAAATATTTATCGTGTTAATTTCGGGTTTGAATTCATATCAGGTCGGGTTTGGTTATCACATTATCGGGCTCAATTTGAGTTTGGGTCGTTCTCTGATCGGGCCCGAATAAAAAATAATCGTGTCCAATTCAGGTTCAAGTCAATATAAAACCGGTCTTAGATTGAGTTCGGTCATCACCACCTAGAGTCACAACTAATTCAGAATCGAGTCGGTTTCAAGCGGATTTTTAGATCAGATCAATTTTTATACACTTAATTAAATATATATTTTTAGGCTTAATTCAACAATAACTCCTATATTATATATATTTTTATTTAAATAGTTAAATTATTTTTTAATCAAATCAGGTTCAGAAGTACAATAGTTAAGATATTACAATAATCATTTTTGATAATTACAGTAATCATTTTAAGTCCATACCATTACCTCAATCGTTTAAGTTGATGTTGGCACTTGCCGAAAATGTCACAGGAGAAAAAATTTAAAATATTCATAATATTAAAATTATAAAAAATAGAAATATATGTATAAATGGTAAAAATTCAAAAATATTTACAAAATTAATTTTTTTTTAATTTTTAAATGTTTTTAAGATAACAATCGAGAATACTATGATTATTTTAAAAGAAAAATATACTATTTAGATTTTTATTTTATTTTTTCTACTTGGCGGCACCTTATGCCAGTGTGGCAAGGCATTTTTTTTGTATTGTTTTAGGTTAGCTTAAACTGTTGAGATAATGATAACGACTCAAAATGGTTACAAATAATAGTTTAAATATCTAGTTTAACCAAAAAAGTTTAAATAATTAATTAAAAACATAGTTTAAAGGCTTATTGTTGAATTATTATTTTTTATAATCTAATTTCATGTGCACTTAAATACTAGACTTATTGGTCGAAGTTTGATCCAATAAAGTATAAATAGAATTGATAGAAATTGAGGTCTTGGTTTTTGACCTTATGATATGATTTACATATAGAGGCGGCAAATGGGTCATTCGGTTCGGATTATTTCGGTTTTGACTACATTTGATTTTAGTGCGGGTCTGGTTCGATTTTAGTTCGGGTCTATGGTGATTCGGGTCATATCGGATCGATTAGTATCTAGTCGGTTATTTTTGGGTTGATTGATTTCAGTTCGGGTCAATAGGAGATCAGTCAATTTTTATCCAAGTCAACCTATGGATCGGTCGGTTGTAGTCAGTTTTCAGGTCGGATCGATTTTTTACACCCATATATATGACATTTAATCAATTTGGTCTTAGTTCGAACAAAATCAACAAATTTAAGCTCATTACTTATAAATTCTATCAATGTACTCCTAAACCCTAAACCTTTAAACCTCAAAATCTAGAGATTAAATTTTAAAGTTTGAAATAGTGTACCAACCTTTGAGTATTTAAACCAAAGAGAAACAAAAGTGTGAAATGTGAAAGAGTAGTTTTTGATAAATAAAAAAAAAGAAATGTGAAAGAGTAGTTTCACCAACCAAACCTAAATATCTGTGTAGTTTCGTACAATAATAAGGCTTAAATGAAAAATAAGTGCATAAAGTATAACTTTTTTGAACTTTAGGTGCTTAAAGTATTTTTTTGTAAAAATAGTTGCCTAAAGTATAAAAAATTATAATTTTAGGTGCATGGTAGTTAACTACCTTTAAAAAACTGTTAACCAATAAAAATTTGACACGTGTCATTTTTAATTTCTTTTAATTAATTTTTTGTTTTTAATAATTTAAAATTTTATGAAAAAATCTTGAAATTCTAAAACTTTCTAAAATAGTCCCCAAATCCCTAAATCCTAAATTTCCAAATCCTCACCGCTGCTGCCGACCCCACCATTTCGGCCACCGAACCCAATCGACCATTTTCTCCTATGCGCCTTCATCGGAAACTAGTGAACGGTGTGCCAAACAAACATTAAACGTAGATATTAAATTGTCGTTCGATTGACACATCGTTCACCGAATTTTTGCGACGGCGTGTTGAGGTATACTTTGGGCACTTATTTTTCATTTAAGCCCAATAATAAAAGCAAAGTGTAGACTTTTTGCTCCCAAACTGACAAGCTTACTGATTCAAGTAAGCTCTGATTAAAGCAGAGTGCCCCCTGACTCTGTTGGTTGGTTGGACTATTAAGGTTCCGTTCGGAGCCGCTGCCAGATTTTACGCTCGGGTCGAGAATTTGCATTTGGGGAGAAGATGAAATTTTTGGCTTCTCCAAATGTAGCTGTTGTGAGCAAAATCAACAGAGAAGCAAGATACGGAGGTGCCAAAAGTAGCTCGTTCGATGAAGCTTCTCCAAAAGCTGGTGGAGAAGCTCTGCTGAACGGACCTTAAATCTCCTCACGTTGTTGTAGTACAAGCAATTTTATAATAAATTATTGGGTAAAATACCTAAATCATCACTCAACTTTGCTCTCTGACCTATTTTTGTAACTGAACTTTCAAAACGCTCAATTTACTCATTGAACTTTACTTTTTGACCTATTTTGATCACTCTGAATTATTTTATTAATATTTTGGTATGATGTGGAATATTTTATTATTATTAAATATAACAATAATTTAAAATAAAAATAAATTATTGGGTAAATTACACAAACCATCATTGAACTTAGCTCTCTAACCTATTTTGGTCACTGAACTTTAAAAATGATCAATTTACTCACTGAATTTTATACAATGACCTATTTTGATCACTTTGACATTAATCTATTAACGTCGTTATAAAGTGTTATAAATAAATAAATAATAAAATATTAATATTTCTCTCCCTTTCCCTTTATCTTTCCCATTTTTGTCATTTAGAGGTTCTTTCAACAAAACATAATTGCTAAAAGCATTCCATTTATGTTACCTCAGTGACCCAAAACAAGGTTTGTTGAACTGACCTACCTATCTCTAGGTGGAAGACTGTAAAAGACTCTTGAATATTTTACCATTGAATATGGTGGAAACACTTGAAAAGCTAAAAACTCTAGGGATAATAGGATGTTAAAGCACATAGTCGCAAAGATCAACACAGCTAAACATATAAACTCTCTTCTTATACCCACACAAACAAATTTCACAAATTTTCAACATCCCCTAAATAAACAATGAAAATGAAGGATTAAAAGGGTAAAGACAATTACAATTTAAGTTGGTCAATGATACAACCATCTTTAAGCTCCTCGAGGAAGAAATGGTGACAAGAAGGTCCACTCCACTGAGCGATTGTGTAAGACGCATATGATTGTTTTGACTTTAATGACCTTTCAATTGAATTTGGTTCCGTATTTGAGTTTGATAGTTTCTTTTTCTTGTGGATTTCACAAGTTAGGCTTTATGGGTGAGGTGCTGATAGAGGAAGACCTATTGATGTTTTGACTGTATTGGTTTTGGATATGACTTGGGCTATCGATTTGGGTTTGGTCGAGGGATTAGGGTTCTGGGGAGGCGGTGGACCCATCATGACAATCATGGTTGCGGGAGAGAGATAGAGAGAAGGAGAGAAGTTGCAAAAATTTGAGTAAATGTAGCACAACGAGCTATGGTACGACAAATTTAAAAATGGGTTACGAGAAGTTTTTATAGCCTTCAACTCAGAAAGTAGGTTAGTTCAACAAAACTTGTTTTGGGTCATTGAGGTAATAGAAATGGAAAGCTTTTAGCAATGGTGTTTGATTGAAAAAAGCTTCAAACGGAGGTGGTTTGAGAGTTCAGAGGCGACTGCGGCTATTGCTATTAAGTTTTTAGGGGATGTTTTTATTAGTTTTTACAGAAAAGATGAAATGTAAAAATAAAAAAGAGTTTAAAAGAGTTTTAGGGAAAGAGAGAGAAATATTAATATTTTATTATTTATTTATGACACGTCATAACAGTTTTAATAGATTAACAGTGGAGTGACCAAAATAGGTCAATTATAAAGTTTAGTGAGTAAATTGGTCGTTTTTAAAGTTTAGTGACCAAAATAGGTCAAAGAGCAAAGTTCAGTGATGGTTTGTGTAATTTACCCAATAATTTGTTTTTATTTTGAATTATTTTATATTTAATAATAATAAAATATGCCATGTCATACCAAAATATTAATAAAATAATTCAGAATGATCAAAATAGGTCAGAAAGTAAAGTTCAATGAGTAAATTGAGCATTTTGAAAGTTCAGTGACCAAAATAGGTCATAAAGCAAAGTTGAGTGATGATTTAGGTATTTTACCCTAAATTTTTGGAGCCCGTCGTGAAGAAAGTATGTTGATATGTGTGTATAAGTAGCCTTACTTTCCAACTTCATTGCTGTGTTTCAACTTTCAAGGCTCCTCTGCAAAAGTTGGGATAACAAGAAACCAACCTCTTGTTTTCTCTATCTAAAGGAGGAGGAGGTATGCTTTCTTGAACTCACTGTTGCTTTGATTATGATTATGCTATGTTGTTTCTCTTGCTGCCAAAGCTGCTGAGTACACCGTCGATTCTACTGCACGACAACTTGGTTACTAATTCAAGCCCAGGAGCAAGTTTCTGAACCTCTAGAGTAAAGTCACGGAAGATACATAGTACTAGAACTGTGGAATTTTAATGAAAGTAAGTATTTGCTGAAGTAACGGGAAAAACTTTCACCTTCGTTCATTTTGGATTTAAGTTTTTTCTCAATGCTTGAGCAGATGCTCCACGCCCTCTTCCAATGTGGCCTTTCCTTCTGTGAAATCCCACAGTTCTTGTACTGTGTACCTTTCGCTTGGGTTGTACTCATTTATCTCTACAATGGTAGTTGTAACGGGACTTTATATTTCATCTCCATGCTCAGCCTTGACGGCTTTCAATCGTTCTTCTTCCTCATCGAGTATTTCCTGTAAATATCATATTTTAAGTTAAGGAACGAAACATGAGTTTTACAACATGGAGCACAAAAACACTTGATATGTTGAATGATAGGGAAAGGAACTGGAACAAGTAGATAATGGAGTAAACATTGCAAGGAAGAGCCAATGTTTCTATGCGAAAGGGTATATAAACATTTAGGATCCCTTTGGTTATAGAGAAAATAGACTGTTTTCGTTTTTATTTTTGTAGAAAAACGTATTTGGTTGTAAAATTAAAAAATAAATTCTAAAAAACTAAAACTAAAAATGAGTATAAATTTTAAAACACAAAAAGATGTTTTCACTAATTTATTTGAAAATATTTTTAAAAAATAAAAAGAAGTATTTTTAAGTTTAGCTTTATTCAACCCGGGTTTGAATCTTTTTAATGTTATTTTTATTAATTTTAAAAGGTTTAAAGGTCAAATTGGCCCTCAACGAAAAATAAAAAAACTAATTAAGCCCTAACAAATTTTTTTTACACAATTTAGCCCTCAAAAATCAAATTGCACCCAATTTAGCATTTCCGTTACGTTGACTACGTTGACCGTCAATACCCTATGACGGTCAAAGATAGAAGGACACGTGGCACACTCTAGACATGCCACGTCATCAAAATTGATTTTTTTAAAAAATTATAAAATTATAAAAAATTTTGTAAAAATTCATAAAAATTGTAAAAATTAAAAATATAAAAATATTAAATTAGTTTAATTTAATTTTTTCCTATTTTCCTTTAATTTTTAATAAAAATATAAATTAATATTGTTTTTCTAAAAACCCCCAAAATTTCATTTCTTTCAAAAAAAGCCCAAAAAATCCCTAAATCAAGCATTAGCACTGATTCAACCACCGACCACTCCCTGTCACAGGAAAACCCCTCCCAGCTTCGTCGTCCTTGCACACATTCTCACCGTTCGACACCCCTTGCATTGTCCAACCCGTTCTCCCTCAATATTTCTTCTCACCAACACCGTTGTCTGCCACAATACCAGTAACTTCCACCGTCGATAAAATTGAATTGAGGATTTTGAAATGTAGGGTTAGGGATTTGAAAATTTTGGGCATTTTGAAAAATTTTGAAATTTTAGGGGGTTTATAATTAAAAATATATATTTTAAAAATATAATATAATTTTTCAAATATTATTTCATTATAAATATTTATATATTTTTAATATTTATTTCAGTCATTTTTATATTTTTTGATTTTAAGTAAAAAATATTTTTATAATTTTATACATGATTTTAATTTTTTACACATTTAAATATTTTTATATTTTCTTGAATTTTGTAGAATTTTTTATATTTTATATTTATTTTTTATAGTTTTAAATGTTTTTTTTAGATTTTTAATATTTTTTGAATTTTAAATATATTATTTTATAATTTTAAATATATATTTTTAAAATTTTTAAATGATTATTTACGGTTTTAATGACGTGACACGTCCAGAGTGTGTCAAGTGTCACAATCATAACAACTACTTCTGAGTTAACGGTCAACTGTAACAATCAACGTTACGGAAGGGCTAAATTGATCGCAATTTGAATTCTGAGGGCCTGATTGATCATAATTTGAATTATGAGGACTCAATTGAGTGAAAAAATTTTCATAAGGGCGTAATTAGTTTTTTGATTTTTCGTTGAGGGCCGATTTGACCTTTAAGCCATTTTAAAACACTAGCTTATTTAATCATATTTTTATTATTATAATATTTTTAACAAATATTATTTCATATCTATTAACCAAATTTGTTTTTTAATTTTTGAAAAACTAAAGATGAAAATAGAAATAAAAAATATTTTTCTAGAACCAAACGAAACCTAAATTTTTATATTTTTTAATTTTATAACTGTTGGTTGAGTAATTAATAATAAATGTGAAAAAAAGATTTTCAAATAAAAAATAATACATCAACTCATTATCATAAAAATAAATAGATTTTTTTTTAATTCCAAGATAATATCGAGTCATACATATTATTTTACAATATGTTCACACATATTCTTTTTTTGTCAATCTGTTATACATATTCTTAATTATTTGATAATGCACACACTTAATAAAATAGGAAAAACTAAATTTTAAATTTTGAAGCAGTGTATAAACCAAGTATGAAATTTTCACCAACCAAACCAAAATGTCGGTGTGGTTTTGTACAAATAATAAAGGCAATTGATAGACCCTTTGCCCCCCAAAACTTTCGCTCTTAACGCATTTACCATGTTGATGAACCGGACAAAACCGAACATAAGGCCTTCACGACTTCTCTGGGCTGAAATAAACGCGTCCACCACCTATCTATAAACAGAACGTTCAACGAATTATTTGTGCACCGTTCGTATAATGTTTGTTTATTAAGCTAAGTAAATGAGTATAAATAAAAATTTTATGTTCGTTTAATAAACGAACGAACACGAACAAATATGTGATCAATTTGTTTATGTTCAAGAATAAGCTCATTTGTTGGCTCGTTTATAAGCTTGTTTTTCGGCTAATTTATAAGCTCATTTACTCGGTTCCCCTTTTCCTTATATATATATTTTTTACATTTTAAATATTGATTAAGGTAGGGACTAAATTGAACACATGATAAACTTTGGAGTTCAAACTGTGAAGCCTAAAAAGCTTAAGGAGTAGTGGTGTAATTTCACTATTTTGGCAAACATATAAACGAACATGTTTGCAAACATTAAACGAACATATTCGCAAACGTTAAACGAATATATGCGCAAACATATAAACGAGCATGTGCGCGAACGCCAGATAAATGAACGCGAACACGATATTAAAAATTTAAACGAATATGAATCAAATATGAACACCTTCAAAAATAAATAAATAAATACGAATAGAGTCTTATTCGTTCAAACTTGGTTCATTTACACCCCTATTAAAAACTATCATAGTCACGCTCATAGCTCCGATCTTGATATTAAAAACCCATACACGTTAAGATATCAAGACCTAACTAATTTTAACCAAACCACCATGAGACCCATCAAAATATCAATATCCAACTTTAACCCAAAAATATCCAGTTTAGTCTAACTAAAGAAAAAACAAAAACTCTAAAACTTTGTTCGATTAATTTAAAATCCGATTTGTTTAATTAATTTGATTGTCAAAAGAATTGTTTAATTAATATGAAATCCGATCAAATTAGCTAAATTTTGTTCGGTTCAATTAATAATTAATAAAACCAATTCGATTAATCAATGAAAAAATCAGTAATTTTTGTGAAATACTTGTGTTTATGAACAAAAGAGTAATTTTTGTGGAACAAGGCTTGCATAGTGATGTTGGTAAGGCAGCTGCATGCTGACCAAGGCTCACTTTGGGTGGCTTGGGTTAATGCTTATGTATTGAAGGGGATTTCATTTTGGCAGGCTTTGCCTAGGCAGTCGATGAGCTGGATATGGAGAAAGCTATTAAAGATGAGGGATTGCCACTTATCTCTGTTCAGTGCTGGTTCTTTGACTACTTCCCAAGCTTGGTCAGAGATGCGTGGAAGTCGGGATAAAGTTTGTTGGAATCGCCTCGTTTGGTATCATTTGCATATTTCCCGACATGCTATTGTAGCATGGATGGCCATACTTGGAAGATTGCCTACGAGGGACAGGCTTATCTCTTGGGGTATGAGGGTTGATACTAGGTGTGTCCTCTGTAATAGTGCTGCTGAGAGTAGGAATCATATTTTCTTTGGTTGTGGCTACTCTAAGCAAGTGTGGAAAAAGGTTTTACATTGTTGTTGCATCTTAAGAGAGATTTTTTCCTGGGCGATTGAGTTTGATTGGGCAGTGAAGTATTTCAGGGGAAAATCCCTTATTGCTTTAGTTTTGGGACTCGCGTGGAATGCTTTTCTATACTTTATATGGAGGGAGCGTAATCGTAGGATTTTTAATTCAACTTCTTCTCCTTCTTCTTCTATTTTTTCTAGCATACGTGAGGTTGTTTATACGAGATTGTTTGGGAAGGTTTTACATTTGAGAGATAGTATTGATTTGCAAATAGGTCGAAATTGGGGGCTAATTGTATAGGGTGAGGGTTGTTTTTGATTTTGCAGATTGTACAATTTTGTTGTTTTTCGTTGCAGCTTTTGCTGCTCTTGGGTAATAAAATCAAACTATCCAAAAAAAAAAAACAAAAACAAAAGAGTAAAATAAAATCGTTAAAAAATTATTAAATGCCATGTAAATATTGAAGTGTATTATGTAATAATATTATCTCACATTAATGAATATTGTTAAAATTGGGGATGAAATTGAAACATTCAAAAGTTTAAGGATTAATTTAGAATGAGGGTCATAGTTTGAGGGTAAAATTGAAATATTCAAAAGTTTAGGGACTGAATTAAAATGAGTCTCATAGTTTGGGGATTAAATTAGGATATTCAAAAGTTTAGGGACATATTGTGTACAGTTTGAGTACTTCTCCGTATTTCATCTCCCTATTTTTTTATTCTTTATTCTCCCACACATTTCTGTATTTTTCTTGTTTCTTTACGAATTTTGTTTGCTCACATGATTCAACTATAAATATACAAGTACATGTGATATATGCTCACATTATTTTTTGACTTTTTTTTACATTTCTTAGAATATAAAATTTATTTTATATTTCCCGTACTATGTAGTTTTAGATATTGCCATTTTTCGTCCTCGTTTCTGTGCTACTACCCGTATCTATATCCGTATCAGTACAACATAGCTTCTTCGTATAAACCCAATGATTATGGTATTTATTTCTTTATTGAATATGTTCTTTTTTTTATTTTACTGTAGGATTCGTTTCAGGGTTGTTCCATAGTTGGTTCTGCTTCATATCAATTTCTCAAGGAAGAAAAATGGACGTTGTTGTTTCCATTTCCAAACCTCTTGCTGGATACTTGGTTAATCCCGTTGCACAACAACTTAGTTGCTTGGTCCATCATAGGAGCAACTTTCAGGACTTCCGGAGTAAAGTTCAAGAGCTCAAGGATGCATGAGAGAGGGTGCAACAAGCTGTTCGTGAGGCTAACAGGAAGGGGGAGGTGATTTTTGATGATGTTCAAAGGTGGTTGACAGAGGTGAATGAGAAGATCTGCAACCGGGATACAATGCAACTGCTGGAGGATGATGAAGGAGAAACGGTGGGCTGTTTCGCTGGCTTTTGTCCAGATTTCAAGTCCCGTTATCAGCTAAGCAAGAAAGCCGAGAAAGATTCCAGCGCCATAGCTCAACTCTTAAACCGAAAGGACAAATTTGATACATGTTCCTACCGTCCAGCTATTGAAGGGATCAGACCTGTCAAAGACTAAGAGGCCTTTGGATCAAGAAGCGGTGCTTTCGATGCAGTCATGGCGGCACTGGAAGATGATACTGCCAGCATAATTGGAGTGCTTGGGATGGGAGGTGTGGGCAAAACCACACTTTTCAAAGTGGTCGCTGAACAAGCCAAGAAGAAATTGTTGTTCGATAAAGTGGTCTTCGTAACTGTAACAAAAACTCCAAACACAGTAAATATTCAAAGCGAGATTGCCAACAAATTAGATCTGAAATTAGACGACGACACAAGTGTTGGTATGCGAGCAAACCAGCTTCGTAATGGACTAAACAACGCCAAGAAGGTTCTTATCATCTTGGACGATATTTGGGAGGAACAGAAGGTGGACACACTTGGAATTCCTTCAGCAGACCAACACAAGGGATGCAAGATATTGGTGACATCTAGGAGTCTTGATGTGTTAAAAAGGATGGATTCTCGGCCAAACATTTCAATAGATACATTGAAAGGAGATGAAGCTTGGAACCTGTTCAAGAAAATAGCTGGTCATATTATCGAAAGACCTGACTTACAATCTACTGCTGTTGAAATTGCCAAAAGATGTGCAGGACTGCCAATCGCTATCACAACAATTGCAAAAGCTTTAAAGGCGAAGGAGAATTTGTTTGAATGGAGGAATGCTTTGCGACAACTAAGCAAGCCCTCTGAAAGAAACTTCAAAGGCATACCAGGGGAGGCGTATTCAGCTATAGAGACGAGCTATAAATTTCTAGAAGATGAGGAACTTGGGCCAATCTTTTTACTTTGTAGTATATTGGGTCATGACGCGGCCGTGAAGGATCTGTTGAGATATGCTATTGGTTTGGGTATATCCATGATGTTAACACCATGGAGGAGAGTCGAAATAGAGTATTGACATTGGTAAACAACCTCAAGGCCTCTTGTTTGTTACTCGAAGGTTCTCAGCCAAACCGTTTTGATATGCACGATGTTGTTCGCGATGTTGCCCAATCCATAGCTTCAAGGGATCTACATTGGCTAGCTTTACTCAAAGAGTGGCCAGACGAGGAGAAAATGAAGAAAAGCCAGCTGATAAACTTACAGAATGTGGAGGTTAGTGAACTTAATTACGAATTAGAATGTCCAAATCTTAACTATTTCTCATTAGGCATGGAGGAATACTCGCCTTTAAAAATTGCAATTAACTTTTTTAAGGGGATGTATAGGCTCAAAGTCCTGGAATTTTGCAGAACAAACTTTACAACCTTGCCTTCTTCGATTGGTTCCTTGAAAAATCTTTGTACACTTCGTTTGAGAGGTTGTGGTTTAGAAGATATAGGAATCTTAGGAGAGTTGGGAAATTTAGAAATTCTTGACCTCCGTAGATCTACAATGAAAATTCTACCAGAGGAAATAGGACAGTTGACCAAGCTAAAATTGCTAGACTTGAGTGGTTGTTCCAATCTTAAAGTAATATCACCAAATGTGTTGTCAGAGTTATCCAGATTAGAAGAACTGTACCTGTATGATAGCTTCAACAATTGGCAGGTTGAGGGAACTGAGAATCCAAGAAGCAATGCCAGTCTTGTTGAGTTGCAGGATTTGTCTCGTCTAACCACTTTGGAAGTACATATTCCTAATGTAGAAGCTATACCAAAAGATAACTTATTTTTCGGAAAGATGGAAAGGTACAAAATTTCCATTGGAGATGAGAAGTGGGATTGGTATGATGACAAGGGGGTGGAAACATCAACAATGTTGAAACTCGAGATGAATAAAAGTATTCATTTGGTTGACGAGATTAAATTGTTGTTTGGAAAAACTCAGAGTTTATGTTTAGATGGATTGAAAGATGTTGGGGAAATGCTTTACCACCCAAATGTTGAATCTTTTGGGCAATTAAGATTCATGAAAGTCAAGAATTGCAATATGTTGAAGAATTTGTTAACATTGTCCATAGCCAAAAGACTTTGCCAACTTGAAGGACTTGAGGTATCCAATTGCAACAACATCAGAGAGTTAATTGTAGAAAAAAAGAGATTGACGAGAATGACATTTTTGATAAGAAGGTATTTATGATTATATCTCGCTACTTTCACAACCTAAAACTCATCAAACTTGAGGCGTATACGGAGCAAGTAACCGTATTGCCATCTTACTTGTTCCAGGTATTATGCTTACTCAATCTTCGAACACTTGAAATAAGCGATTCTTGTTTTAAAGAGATGATATTTCAAAGTGAAGGTGGTGAGAAAAATCCTGCACCACTGCTACTCTCTCCCATAACTGAATTAGGGTTGGAACGTCTTCATGAATTGTTGCACCTATGGAAGGATAAGGAAGAGTTCCAAAATCTAAGGATTCTGCTTGTGGAAAGTTGTTCCCAGTTAAAATTTAATTTAGTTCCGTCCTCAGTATCTTTCCGAAATCTGGTGACTTTGGAAGTATGGTATTGTGATGAAATCATAAATTTAATCACACATTCCACAGCCAAAAGTCTGGTGCAGCTCAAACAAATGACTATACGACATTGCCAAAGTATAGAAGAAATCATACAAGGTGGGGATGATGATGATGTCGATGAAATCAGTTTCCCCCTACTCAACCATTTGGAACTTGGAGATCTACTAAAACTAGAGAGCTTCTGCTCATCCGAGACTTATACCTTTGGATTCCCTTCCTTGGAAAATCTACTTGTAGATAATTGCCCAAACATGAAGATGTTCTCTCAATTAGATTCAAACACTCCAATGTTGCACAAAGTACAATTACTGCGGTGGGGATATCAGAAGCGTTGGGAAGGCAGCCTTGATAGCACCATACAACAGCTATATAGAGAAAAAAAGGTATGTTTTCTCAAATCACTCACTACAAAAAATACATATACATTTATTGACAGAAACCTATGTAAACTATCCGACCTGTTTGTATAAAAGTTATAGACTGATGGATTTCCAATCCGTTAATAGATACAGTTTTTACCAAAAACTTCAAAATCCGTCGGTATGTTTGGATTATACTGACAGAAGACAAAAATCCATAAGTAGAGATACTGATCAGAAAATGTGCACCTTGTGACAGGCAACCCACGGTAATGTTTCTGTCAGTATCATTTTTTTTGGTCAGTATGAGGTCACAGGCGCTCTGCTGATAGTTTTTGGTTTTTTACTGACCGACTTTCACCGTCAAGATTATATATATTTTGTATGACTCGATTTTGTCCTTGAATCAAAATCTAAGAATTGGAGTTAGAAGAATAGATTTAAGGATTAAATTTAGTGGGGAAGGATATAGAAAAATAGTGGAGAGAAAAATTGTATTTGGGAGGAAGGACGGTTTTATATACGAAAAAAGCTTTCATTCACAACACATGATGTGTAAACTTTAAACATGTTTTTTAGTTTTAGGGGTTAAAGTTCTAGTTTAGTGTTTTAAGTTTAGGGGTTTAGGTAGGATTCAGAATTTAAGGTTAGTGTTTAGAGTTTAAGGTATAAGGTTTGAGGTTTAGAGTTTAGTTTTTTAGAGTTAAGGTTTAAAATTTAAGATAAATATAATTATTATATTTTGTGCAGATGATGTCTTGATGTTCATTGATGGTTTTATACACTGTCGTTGCATCAAAACATAAATTCATATATTATTTAGAATTTAGACAATTACTTATTATTATATTTTTTTCACTTGGTGGTTATAACAACAAGACATGATAATGAATATGAGGATTCTGAAGAAGATCGAAGAAGTCTTTTTAACTTTTACAGAATTCAAAGAATGTGAGAATTCTAAAGAAAATCAAAGCAATCCTTCCACTTCTACGAATTCTGAAGAAGATCAAAGAAATCATTCAATTTCTAACACCGAAGTTCATTTTAATTTAATATTCTTCCTTTCTCTTTCGTAAATAGTATTAAAATGAATACTACAACTTAACGTGTATGAGCTCAAAATACATACTAAAATATCTTAACGCGTATGAGCTCAAAATACATACTAAAATATCTTAACGCGTATGAGCTCAAAATACATATGGAAATATTTTAAGTCTATACACATTAAGATGTCAAGATCCAACCAATTTTAACCTAAAAAATACTTGGATTAATTTAACTATAGACAAAACACAATCTCTAAAACTTTGTTCAATTAATTCAAAACCCGGTTCGATTAACAATTAAAAAACAGTTCGATTAATCAATGAGAAAATAAGTAATTTTTGTGAACATACTTGTGTTTATGAACAAAAGGAGTAATCAATTTAAATCCAATTTTTTTATTGGAAATTTATTATATTGTAGCAATGAGAAAAATATCAAAATGCACATGCTTTGTTTTTTTTTCCCTCAGCAAAGGGTAAATTTTTTTATTAAGAAGAGGATTACACCTCCATACGGGCAAGATCCCACAACAAAACAGAGCCGAACTAAGGAACTCGTAGAGTGCACAGAATAAACACGAAGATCAACCAGGACCCCTAGCAACGATCATCATCAAACTAACTTAAACTACATGAATGCAAAAACAACACCCCTTCAAATTAAACCAAACTATCGAACATACCCCAGATGACTTACCACCAAGCTTTGGACAATCAGCCTTAATACTGGTATGCTTAGGCACAGGAAAAACTGCATCCACAAAGATCTCACAAGCATCAAGAAAGCAACACTGCTGACCATAACATAGACATCGAAGCCACCCCCAACGAGATAACCATCTACACCGAAGCAATAGTTGTACCCTTTCACCAGCCACACAACTATAACCAGAATATCCAACGTTCCTCAACCTCTCCCTCCAGGCAGGGCACACCCCAGCATCGTGAGAAGAAGTCGCCAAATATTGAATATAGTGAAGAGCAAAACAAGTACTCATGGACCCAGCAGCATGAATCAACTCAAACAAACCAACCCAAACAAACGACCCCTTGTTGATGTACCGACTATAGTAACTAGTTGACCTTGAACTCAAGAGTCTCCCAAAAGCTTATAGAATACAGATTATGATCATACATCCCAAAATCAATCGGAAAGACCATGGAATACCACACGAAAGTAACTATATCTAGAAGAATCACCAAAAGGAAGCTACACTAATTAACACTAGCAGTAACTTACATCCATCGCAAGTAGCATAAGTCCTGCAAAAAGCTTTGGGATAGGAAGAAATCAAAGGCTAAAGCTCAGAAATCATTTGTCTTGCATATTTAAACCAGCACTTTTGTATTCTAAATAAAATTTAGAACTTGATTGCTTTGTGATTGTAGGTTTTTTCAGAACTTTTGGATTCGATTCTCTGCTCGTTTGCAATCTCAATTTCTCATGCTTTGCAATTGGATATCTCAATTTCTCAATCTCGGTCATTTGTTTTGCATATCCAAACCGCAAAGGATGTTAAACTAGGATAGTGATTCCTTGTCTTTTCCCTTGTTCTGAAATCAACAATGAATTCTTTGATTTCACAATACCAGATTTGACAATTAAAAAGAAAACCCATGTACTAATCTACTAAATCAACGTTGTATTACTCATAAAGAAGCAGAATCTAGAGAACCAAGATTATTCACCAAGATTATTACTCATAAAGGGAACATTTTAGATAGCAGACCCACAAAAGGGGCAAAACCTGAACTCAGGATCAAGCAGCCTGTCACAGGAACGACAAAGCAGGGCCTCTGAGGTATCAATCTTAGGACCCGGAATAGACAGATCCTGAGGGAAGAAAAGTTTGCAACTGTTACAATGCATGAGTGGGTCTTTCCCCGGCCATCTCCAAACAGGCACAAAGAAAAGCTTCAACACTTTCTCGTACTCCACAAGATCCGCTTGGGAACCACAGTTTACGCACTTTCCCACACCTGAATTCAGCACTCGTCTTGCTTGTTGCTCTAATCCGCCCACAAAGAAAAAGAACATCTTTGAGTTGTTTTTTTCTCGTCTCCTGCTGTTGAAATCTTTAGTTTTTTTTTCTCTGTTTTGGGGTTCGATTTAGGTCGTTGTGGGTGTTGGTTTTGAGCAATGTTCTTGAAACTTCATATAGAAAAATGTTAGGGAAATAGTTTAAAAAGGAAAATTTTAAGGGACGGTTAGATTATAGAAAAGAAGTTAAACAATAGATCTGAATCGTTAAAAAGGGAAAAGGGGTTAAATCCGGTATAATGGAAAAGAAAAAATATTTTCCAGAATTGTCTGGGTACAGAAGTTTCCACTGTTTACAAATGTCGCCGCTGATGCAAGATGCCATTGATAAGAACTGGCGAGAAAATTCTATAAAATACTAGTTTCTTTTTCAAGGGAACATGTAACTAGTTGTTTTGTTATTGTTAGAATATCTGGTGCATGTTAGAATTTTGAAAACCAGTTAAAAATTTGTGTCCTATTTTTTTTTTGTATTTGGTATAATTAGTTTGTTTTATATATAATGTAAATAATTGAACTTTTGACTTAGAAGTGTTTATTGAAGGAGTCGATCACGAGTTAAGCAATATTTCACTCGTGCTCGTTATATTTTATATAATTTTTTGACATTATTTTTTATTGATGTGTCATTCTGTAAAGTCATTATATTTGCCTATATGACACTGCTATAGTGGTGTGCACTACCATGTAGGTTTGCCACATCATTCCAAGGCATTTACCATTAATTGACTAACAGTTTTCAAATGTAAAGAGGCCATTTTGACCAAAAATAAAACGTTAACGATTAAATTATTTCAAAAAAAGAATAGGGACCAAAATGACTATTCAGTCAAACGTTATGAGCATTTTTGGCATTATGCCTTTGGTTTTTTATATTTTATTTTAGGATTTTACTTTCTACTGCTCTTATCATTAAGATATGTCATATATGTTAAGTCATTTCCAGTTGTTTATCGTTAGTTGACTAACAATTTTTATTTATAGAGACCAAAAATAAAACGTTAAGGGTTAAATTACTTTAAAAATTAAATGTCAAAGTGACTATTTAATCGATCGTATGTGGCATTTTTTTGGCATTATGCCAACATTAAAGTAATCAAGCTTTTAGTAAGATTAAACCCGCTTATGAGCGGCAATACTATGAGCTGCCTTGTCACGGGTCCAACTCTTCCCAACATTGGTAGTTCTCAACAAAACCCCACTGCCCCTGCTGTATCACCCCAAAATTTCGTTAAACAGTAATAAGGTCATTTGTTACTAAGTTAGTAGCTTAAAAGTTAACTTAGTGACCAAAATGAAAAAATACAATAGTTAGGGTTTCTTTGATTATAGGTTATGGAAAATGAATTTCTAAGATTTAAAAGCATCAGATGATAGAGGGCAAGCTAATTAGGGTACTTGCAAAATTTGGTCAAAATCCGAGGAAAATTGGAATGGAATTGAAGTTTAAAATTTAGTGACCAAAATGATATCTTCTCAAAAGTTGGTGTCTAGAGTATAAAAATGGGAAAAGTATGAGTGCCTAATGAAGAATTTTACCATTAAGAATTTTTATTCCATTGATAGATAGACCGGGTTAGACTGCGCATTTTGGCATCACACGAATTCCAGTACGAGAATTATGTAAAAAGTTATTCTCAGTCGAATAATTAGGTGATGCCCGGATATATGACTCGAATAAAGAAAATTATTTGGCCATTGTTTTTATTCTGCATATGGATAAGACAAGATATGATACGAAAGTTGATAAAAGTTTTAGGAAGAAAAATGAAGTTCAAGATACCGAATTTTGATCTAACTTCGTAGCTAAGCGTGCTCAGGCCTTATGATGGATGGCCATCTGGGAAGGTCCCATATCTGTATGGATGAGTGGATAAATGAAAATGATTAGGGTTTATAGATTCAAGTTTGATTTAGGGTTTGTGATGTTGGATAAATGATCTAATAAGCTTGAATTTGTTATTTGGAAGCAAAACCCTAAATTAAAGGTATAGAGACCATTTCGGCAATTTTGAAAGTTAAAGGACTAATTTGAATTTTTATGATTTTAAAGTTTATTTATGTTATTATTGAAGTTGGAGATGTGAAATTGAAGTTAGAATGTTAAACCGATGTTGAATCGAATTAGTGACCATTTTGACAAATTGTCAAAGTTAAGTGACCAATTCGAAAATGAGGTTTTAGAGAAGGACTAAATCTGATTTTAGTTGAAATAATATAATTCAAGTAGTAATGTTGATTTGAGGACTAATTTGCAAAGTTAAGAAGCTTGAATCCTTATCTTTGCATTTTTAGTGACTATTTCGGAAAGAACGAAAAATTAGAGGGAATTATTTTTGAATAATTATTTGATGAAGAAAGTGATACATTAGTGGTTTGAATCAAGTAAGGGGGCCAAATTGAAAAATATAAAAGTAAGGAGAAATTAATATAAAGTTTGAAGTTATTTATGGAAGTTGTGTAGGAAAACTGGATTTGGCAGTAAGTTTGAAAATTCACCATAAATTCTACAAAAATGGTTAGATGGTGAATTTTATATCGATATAAAGATTTATTCATCTAGTTTCGTTTAAAACAAATGGTGATTTATTTCGATTCATATATCAAAAGATGTGAATTTTTAAGTGATAAAAGGTCAGAAAACAGAATAGCAGTCTGTTCCGAAATTCAATACTGGAATTCGACTTTGAAAATTTGCCATAAATCGTACAAATTGAATCTGGGTTATTAGTTTATATGGTTGAAAATCTTATCGAATCTAGTTTCGTTTCCAACAAACGGAAACTGATTTCGAGTTCCGAGTTAAAAGATATTAATTTCAATCGAATGAAGGTCAGAAAAATTTCAGAGCAGTTTCTGTCAGGACAGCCCTGTAAACGGGAGTTTGATGAATTTTCATAATTTTTGTAGATTTTATTAAATTATGTGGCTTATCCATTAGAACCGTTATCGAATCTAGTTTCTACGGTATAAAGGAGATTAAGATTCAGTATGTATTCTGCCCTGCAGAAGTAAATCTTTGATGGTAATGCAAGTTGACAGAAAGTAGAAATTGAGACAATTTGTGTCTAATGTTGGTTAGCAAGCTTGGAAGAATTATTTGAAGATCAAAATGGTCATTAGGGACCAAAAATGAGTTTGTGAACGATATAAGGAAAGAAAGAAATTTATGGAAAATTTTTATGTTGAATGATTAAATAGCTTAAGTGAAATATTGTTAGAAGTGAATCTAACAAATGTTTATTTATATTCATGTGATAAATGAAGTTGGATCCGAATCAAAAGAAGGTTCGAGGTACTATAAAGGAAAGGGTCAATAGAGCTTAGTGAGGCATATTAATAAATGGTCAAGGTGAGTGCATTTTTAAATGTTTGCATTACATTGAAAATGGCATTGCATTTCTCTATAATACATGATATGATGATACATTGCTCGACATGACAAGCTTGATGGAATATCAGGTACGAATTATTATTTGGATAAATGATGATCTATGTTTACCATGAATATTTATGATGAAGCATGAAATATGAAATGTCTATATGTATGATTGATTATGATGATTAATTGATGATAAAAGAAATGCCCAAGTATTGTGGATGAGAGTCTATGGTATAGTTGGCATGTCATAGAGTCTTTAGCAGCTGCACCCTCATGTTTATGTTATCAAATAGATATTGTGACAAAATGATTGTGTCACATGCACCCTGGGGATCTACGCACACTGTGCCCGAGTTCACTGTCGAGGTGCTTCATGTTTATGGGGAGCAAATAGCGTCCCCGAGTACGTACTCATCTTTACGTTTACGTTAGACACTACGGTGTCATTTCAAGATGACTCGCATACCTCGATCTCATATAGCGTACTTTGGGCAATGATAAAAGAATCATGTCACGTAAATGAATCATGTCATGTAAACGAATCATGTTACGTATATGAATCATGTCATGAATATGAGCCATGCCATATATATGAAATATGTCATGTATATGAACCATGCCATGAATACGGAACATGCCATGTATATGAATTAAATTGCGTATATGAATCATGTCAGGTAAAAGAATCATGTCATGTAAATGAATCAAGTTATGTATATGAATCATGTCACGTATATGAATCATGACATGTATACAAATTATGTCACGTATATGAATTATGCCATGCATATGAAATATACCATGTACACGTATCATGTTATTTATATGAATTAAGTCATGTATATGAATG
The DNA here is from genome assembly GCA_019671005.1 of Hibiscus mutabilis. NCBI lineage: Eukaryota > Viridiplantae > Streptophyta > Magnoliopsida > Malvales > Malvaceae > Hibiscus > Hibiscus mutabilis. Next base: position 38,794,722 of record CM033750.1, on the reverse strand, counting down.
ATGTCACGTATATGAATCATGCCACGTATATGAATTATGACACGTATATGGATTCTGCCATGTATATAATTCATGCCATATATATATATGAATTATGCCATGTATATGATTTACTTGGTAATAATGGAGTATTGGAAACTAGACTAAATTAGAAAAATTATGACTTGCACATGAACATTGACTGACTATGAAAACCTTGTTAGTACGACACTACCTTAGATAGAAACCATGCTAGGTTAATGTATAACATGTATTGCTTTATTTTATGATTTGATAAATAAGATTATTGCCTCGCTAAGTTCGTACTTAGCGTGTGTTTTATTTCACACGTAGGTTCTCCGAAAACAAACTAGCAAGAAGGAGCTGTTAATTGAGAAGATCAAGTTACTATCTGTAAGTACAGTACGTACATCTTTAACGTAATTTGATAGACTAGTGAGCATGTAATAATTTAAGGGGTAAACTGTTTTGTAAGTCTAAGTTTATAAAGTATTTATATATTTTCATGGAAGTATGGACTTAGAGAAATGGTTTACTATTAATCACTATGAACTTTGACGTAGTTAAATGTTGTTTAACCCTGATCGCGTAAAAATTTGACAATCAAGAAAGGGTCTAGGCAGTGAACATAGTTTTCATCCTGAATTATATTTTTATTTCAACAACTCAATTATGAATTTTATAAATCAATTCAGAGTCAAAAATAGCTGCAATAGATTGACACAATTTTTAATTTAAAACCGAGAAAGGGTTAAACTGCAAGATAAATTTTGGTATAAAAAAAGAAAGAAAAAGGGAAAAAATTTACAAGTCAAGATTTATTTCAATGACTCCGTAACATCTTTAATGTATATTCGGCTTACGAGTATACGTTAAGGGTGTTACAAAAGGTATGTTTTCTCAAATTTCACTCACTACAATATATATATATATATATGTATATATACATACATACATTTAGTGACATAAACCTATGTTAATTATTCAATCTGTTGGTTTAAAAGTTATATACTGATGGATTTCTAATCCGTTAATAAATATACTTTTTACCAACAACTTTAAAATCCGTCGGTATATCTTCGAATTATACTGGCAGAAGAGGAAATTCCATCAGTAGAGATACAGATTAGAAAATGTGCACCTTGTGGCAGGCAACCGACAGTAACGTTTCTGTTGGAATACCATTTTTTGTCACTATAAGGTCACGGGAGCTATACTGACATTTTTGGTATTTTTACTGATGGACTTTTTCCGTCAAGTTTATATATATTTTGTAGCGACTCTCGATTTTGTCCTTGAATTAAAATCAAAGAATTGGAGTTAGAATAATAGTTTTTAGGGTTAAATTTAGTGGGTTGATGAATATAGAAGAAAAAATGGAGAGAAAATTGTATTTTCTGGGCAAGAAGGACGCTGTTATATATTATGGATCATGACTTTGTTTTTTATGTCTGTTAACAAACGGTGTTAAGACACATCATCAATAGATTGATAAACAGTAAGCGGAGGAGGTGCAATATAAGCATACTTAGCCACTAGGTCAATTAATGTAAATTCATTTTAATTTTAATATTCTTCTTTTCTCTTTCATAAGTATTAACTTTTCATGAGGATTATCAAATGTAGAATCTCGTGGAGGAGGTGCAGAATTTCATAAAAGATGAAGCCAATTCTTCAAACTGTAGCATTAAATGACATGAATCAAGTAAGTGGATACATACATACATACAACGCATATGGTTATTTTTACCTTCAATATTCAATAAGAAAGGTTCGTTGTACTGCTTTCTTCATCCTAGGCTCAAAAGTATCTTTGCAGAGTGACCGAATGAGGTACATATTATATGTATCTTATAACTATGGAACCTAAGAATAGATCTTTAACCTTCAACAATGTATGAGTATTATATATGAATCGCTTGATTTTATCCCCTGTGTCTCATATTGAAACATCTGTTATTATCAATGTATCAGTGTATACTGTATGGTAGCAGAAAACCAGTTGATGCGAATGCTGCCCCTCCTAGTTTTCTCTGCGTTGATTAAAATTCAATGGCTTGCGAGGAATGAATCAGTGTTTGAAGGTAAAAACCTGGTCCCGGTCCCTTTAGTGGATTAGAGAGATGGATGATGAGGTTGTTTTATATGAGCTATTGTGTAGTAATCCTAGATATTGTTCGTATGTTGTCAGGTTTCAGGTTTGGCCACCTACTTTCAAGGTTCTCTGAAATTCGATGCGGATAGGTCTATTTTTATTCGGGTCCTCTCGATGTAATGAATACTAGAACTACTGCTCTAGTTTGGTAATACTGCTATTTTATTATGATGTTCCTTTACGGTTTACATGGTTGGACTTTCATAATGTCATTCAGTATGAGATGAGAAAGAAGCAGGACAACATTTTTCTGACTCTGAACGATCCTTTTAACCAAGCATGCATGTTAACGAAGATTTTTCATAATCGGAGATCCATTCAATAAAAAAGGGTAAGCTAAATGGTTGGTCCCTTTAGAGACCATAAGCCCTTCCAACGAAGTTTGTCAGAAAGGTTAAAAACTATCAGTCACGCTTAGGCCTTGACATCTTAACGTGTATGAGCTCAAAATACATACGATTTTTTTTTTTATTAATAAAGGTAAAAATACAACCATACGCTTCATTTAAAACCTTCCTTAAGCCTAAACGGAAAAAAAGAGTGCACACGGTAGTAATTGCAAAATGGCAACCACACTAACCAAATCACAGGTGGAAAACACCTGCAACCTAACCATATCTAATACATAAAAAGCTCTTAGACAAACAACCCGAAAATAAATCAACCCACTCCAATAACTTGGCCATTCACCTGCGCATCATGCCTAGCATGATCCTGGCCTGTGTGCTGCTTCTCGATAGAAATAATGTCCTGCAGAAGCTCAGGTGCTATGTAGAAACACAGATCAGCCAGAAGTCTCCCGCAGGAGCAAGAAGCCAACCTATCCGCCACAATGTTGGATTGCCGATTAATTTTTCGAATAACAACCTGCCAGTCTCGTTTCAACAACTCACCTATAATAATAACGAGAATATTTTGAGCTAACCTCAACTCAGCGTTAATTAAATACTTCACTGCATCCAACGAATCTGACTCCAACTCCACACGCTGATACCCAAGCCTCTAGGCATGCCGCAGCCCGTCATATATAGCCCATAATTACGCATTAAGCATCGAACACTTGCCAATACTTCGTGAAAAACCAAACAACCAATCACCTTGGTCTGATCGTATAACACCCCCAGCCGCTGCATACCCTCCATCATACGAAAATATTTTAAGTCCATACATATTAAGATGTCAAGATCCAACCAATTTTAACCTAAAAAATACTAGGATTAATTTAACTATAGAAAAAACATAATCTCAAAACTTTGTTCTATTAATTCAAAAATCGATCGGAATAGTTAAACTTTGTTCAGTTTGATTAACAATTAAAAGAACAGTTCGATTAATCAATGAGAAAATAAGTAATTCTTGTGAACATGTGTTTATGGACAAAAGGAATAATCAATTTAAATCCAAGTTTTTTATTGGAAATTTATTATATTGTAGCAATGAGAAAATATCAAAGTGCACATGCTTTGTTTAATGGACTGTTTATAAATTTATAATAAAATGCGCATGCTTTGTTTTTTTTTTTCTCAGCAAAGAGTAAATTTTTATTAAGAAGAGGATTACACCTCCATGAAGGCAAGATCCCACAACAAAACAGAGCCGAACTAAGGAACTCGTAGAGTGCACAGAATAAACACGAAGATCAACCAGGACCCCTAGCAACGATCATCATCAAACTAACTTAAACTACATGAATGCAAAAACAACACCCCTTCAAATTAAACCAAACTATCGAACATACCCCAGATGACTTACCACCAAGCTTTGGACAATCAGCCTTAATACTGGTATGCTTAGGCACAGGAAAAACTGCATCCACAAAGATCTCACAAGCATCAAGAAAGCAACACTGCTGACCATAACATAGACATCGAAGCCACCCCCAACGAGATAACCATCTACACCGAAGCAATAGTTGTACCCTTTCACCAGCCACACAACTAAAACCAGAATATCCAACGTTCCTCAACCTCTCCCTCCAGGCAGGGCACACCCCAGCATCATGAGAAGAAGTAGCCGAATATTGAATATAGTGAAGAGCAAAACAAGTACTCTTGGACCCAAGCAGCATGAATCAACTCAAACAAGCCAACCCAAACAAACGACCTCTTGTTGATGTACCGACTATAGTAACTAGTTGACCTTGGACTCCAGAGTCTCCCAAAAGCTTATAGAATACAGATTATGATCATACATCCCAAAATCAATCGGAAAAGACCATGGAACACCACACGAAAGTAACTATATCTAGAAGAATCACCAAAAGGAAGCTACCCTAATTAACACTAGCAGTAACTTACATCCATCGCAAGTAGCATAAGTCCTGCAAAAAGCCCCAGAAACGCTTAACATACTGTTTCTATTATATTCTATCAATCTATGTCAAACCTTCCCCAGCTCAACTCATAAGCATCCCAGAAACACTCTACAAAGCTAGCAAAGGGACTCAATCCATCACCTCTTACGTTCAATGTAGTATTAAACACACACTTGCTCGACCAACTTGTCATTGCCAACTCGCCGTTGACGAGAACAATAGCTTAGCAAATGGTTCAGTCCATTTTAGGTGCCGTTTATGCAGGATCTGAACCTGCAGTCAATGATGGTTTTGTTGAGAAAGAATATAGACAATGGATGCACTTGCGACATTTAATCTAAAAAACTAGCAAAGTTGAAGTAATTTACTTGTAGATCCTATCTACCATTATATCCCAACATTGAAGTAAATTAGGGAACTCTTGAGAAATCTGTTAGATGGGATCGCGTGCTATATTCATGTAACAAGTAATTTACTTGTTGGGATATAAGCCTTAGAATAGAATTGGGTTGCACCCTCGGAACAAAATGCCAGGGTGATATTCATGTAATCTGTTAGATGGGATATAGCACGCGATGCTATCATCTTGATATGCACATACCATGTGCTAAACCAGAAATTTCATATGAATGGACATGCCCAGCAGCATACGTGTGCACATACATGTATGTGAGTTGCATGGGCATGAGTCCACATTAGGTTTACACCAGTAAAACAGGAATTGGATGCTGCAATGCAATAGCTCCTCCAGATTCCCTTGAAGCCACACAGTAGAATTGGATAAAACAGTGTGGCATATCTAAAGTTAGAATAGTTACCTCCGATCGATAACCAACGTCAAGAATGCCAAAGCCACGACTTTGTACAAGAACTTCTTCAAGGCTCTGTTTTCAATCTGAAAGCACTTGTTGTTACTGAATATGATGAAATGCAAGATGTAATAGAAGGAATATTAGGAGGGGGAGGGATTAGCAGCAACATAAAAGGCGTTTTCTAAACTTGATTGTCTGAAGCTTGAATTGCTTCCAAAACTGAAAAGATTTTGCTGTAGAATTAATCCGATTGAATTTCCCTCGTTAAGGCATTTAGAATATGGAAATGTCCTTAATTGTGTTTGCTTTTTGTTAGGAGAATTTGAATATTTAGTTTAATCAAATTAATTTTTGTTAATCTCAGTTTCTTGTTTATGCATGTGTGAATGTAGGTGATTCTTCATGTGCTAGAAGAATTGTAAGTTAAATACGTGGACAAGTCGGAAAGGCTATGGCCTGATTAACTTGTTGAACATTCATTTTCAAGACTAACTTCCATTGATTTGGGTTGTTGTCCTAAGCTATTGCACGTTTTTTCGTTGAGTATGTTGACAAGACTTGAAAGACTGAGCATATGGACATGTGACTCATTTGAAGAAATAATATTCGAATCTCTATCCCAAGAAAAATGCAGCAGCAGGGCCATGCCATCACTTTCCCAGCAATTCATTCAATTGGATGTTATTACATTTGAATTTCCAAGTCTAAAATCCTCGACTTTTAGAAGATTATCAAATCTAAAGAGTATCCATCATAAAATGCATACTATAAATTGGCCTTCATTGAAGGAGATGGCAGTGAAGGAATGTAACAAAGTGGAGATGTTGTTTGCTTCCCAAGAAACAAGTGGGAAAACTGTTAAAAAATCCGTTGTTTTGGGTGAACGAGGTACCATCCTAATTCCCAACCTGCCAATTTTAATTTCCAATTTTTTAACTTTATGCCTTCCAATTTTAATTTCCTTCCTGTCTCACTTAATGTATCTTTGCAGAGTGACTGAGTGAGGTACATATTATAAGTATCTTATAACTATTGGAACCTAATAATAAATGAGTTTATATACGAATCACTTGATTTTATCCCCTATGATCTCATATTGAAACATCTGTCATCATCAATGCATCAGTGCATGGTAGCAGAAAACCAGTCGATGCGAATGTTGCCCCTCTTAGTTTTTTTCTGTCTTGATTAAAATTTGATGGCTGGCGCAGAATGAATCAGTGTTTGAAGGTAAAAACATGAATTGATAAAACTTGATCCTTCAGTGTTTGAACGAATCAGTGTAGTAATCCTAGATATTGTTCATATGTTGTCAGATTTCATGTTAAACCACATACTGTATTTTGGTGGTCACCTACTTTCAAGGTTCTATGAAAGTCAATGCGGATAGTTTTGTTTTGTTTTCGGGTCTTCTCGGTGTAATGAATACAACCACTGTTAAACTTCAAGCAATAAAGATGGCCATGGAGGTTCAAATGGAAGAATAAATTTGCTCGGTAATTGAATCTGATTCGGTTATTACAGTCGGTAGGTGTTTGAAGAAGCATAGTCAGCCGAGGCTGATGTTGAATATTTTGGTAATACTGCTATTGTATTATGATGTTCCTTTACGGTTACATGGTTGGACTTTCATCATGTCAATTAGTATGAGATGGGAAATGTAGGGGATAGAATTGAAATTTTAAATTTAGTTATGTATTTTTCGAATTCAAAAATTTCGGTCTGACCCAAACAGTAAATGGATAATTTGATTAAATTACAGTGACTTAAAATAGTCAATTTTAAGAAACAGTAACTAAATTTGATTGAAAATTTAAATTTAGTAACTAAAATAGTAAACGGATAATTTGATGAATTTTTAAATTTAGTAACTAAATTTTGCAGGACAGTCACCTCTGATCAAATCTTTTTTGTGCTACTTTATATGTTATACTAATAATTTTATGTCACGTATATTAATATGTTTTTAATATTTTATATTGATATAGCATATAAAAAATCACAGGAAAAAAATAGACGAATTTTATTCTGGACTTTAAACTTCCATATACCATTTAAACTCAAAATCAAAATTAAAATCAAAATCAAAATCACGTACGTCCGCGTTCAGCAGCAACGAAGACATCTTTTTAATCGAGGATTAACCCACTTTCTTCTCCCCTTAAAAAACAATAATATCCTTAAAGTTATTGAAACGGATCCACTTTCTTTACCCCTTAAAAAACAATAACATCCTTCCACTTTGTCATATAAAATATGGAATCAAACAAGATTTTCTTGTCGGGTAAAAATCAAGCCTTTTGAAATGACTCCCTTTCTTTTAGAAAAGTTCCAATTCCATCCCTATGGTTATTATAATGGAACCACTTTTTTAGAAGAGCAATAATCTCCTCTTTTTTCCTAAAAAAATTCTCCTTCAACTTCCCCATATAATATATGGTAGTGGAGTCGATCAGGAGTTTCTTGGTCATCTAAATATAAAAAATAAATTAGTTCTATTGATTTTTTTATAATTTAAATGTTCAATTAAGGACGAAGTTAGGAATTTTACAATGGTTATTGGTTAAATTATCCAAATCTTTTCACTTATAATCCGATGATATTACACGCTTAAGCATACATATTTCTTATTAAAATGTTATAGCTAGGAGTTATGGTTATTAAAGAAAAAGAACATCTCATGCACTAGCGGTGGAAATAAAAAGTTTCTACAAGCGTCTTAATCGTAAGGTTTAAGGATTCAGTTTTGGTTTATTGTTTAGAGGTTTAATGTGTAGGGTTAGGGTTAGAATTTGTGGTTTATAATTTAGATATTAGGGTTTAGGGTAATATGTTAGTGATTTATGTTTTAACCTACAAACTTTAAATTCTAACTCTAAACTCTAAATTTTAATCACAACCCTTAAATTCTAAAATCTTAAACCTAAACCCATAAATCATAACACCCTAGACAAAATACATAAACCCTAAAATTAAAGTGCTCTTGAAAAATTTTTATTTCCACCGTCAATGCATAAAATCATTACCGTTCGAGTAATTGTAAAAGCAGCATTTGATCCATAAATTAAACCATTATTGAGAAAAAATGGGATGGAAATGCTTTACAACCTAACTAATGAAGGTTTGCCACATTTGGAGGCAATATTTGATAAAAATATATATATAATTGCTATACACTATTCCTCAATAAAGTGCTTTATCTTGAGATTTATGTATGAAATGTTTTTGGAAAAGTTTTTATTGCTTTTGTAATCCTTAGACCAGCCTATGTGTAAAGTCTAAATCTAGGAGATCACATTACTTATCAAAATTTTTCACGAAAATGTTTAAAGATTTATAATTATATTCAAGTAATAATTAATTCGAACATAAGTAAAATTAGTTAATCAAAATAAACCATATTAAATTGTATTACATCATAAACCACATAGGGCAACATAATAAAACATATAGTAACAAAACATAGGCTCATGTCACTGTAATTAAGATAATATGGAAGATATAAATATTACAAAAAAATACGTGTACAGAATATGTCGATCCTTCAAGTGCCAGATCCGAAGAGCCTATCCAAAAGTATCTGAAAGGAAAAGTTTATGGGTGTGAGCTGGGGAGCTCAATGTGCCTCGATAAATGCATATAAAACATATAATATCTCAGATAAGCACAAATCATTTCAGTAAGTCATATTATATTACAACCAAGTTTTCATTTTAAACCTAGCTACCCTCTAATCGAACACCGATGTGCAGTCTCCCATGAACTACACCCAGAAGGTCTTACCCTAAGCCCACATGCGTAAGAGCCTACCTAAGGGTATGCCTTAGGTCCAGAAAGATTTACCCTAAGCCCATTGGGCGTAGGAGCTTAAACGGAGGATTTACCAGCTGGATCAGGGTTGTACCTATATACACTTCAAATCACATCCCAAGAGTATACCCCAAGTAAAACAGTTTAAATCAATATTCAATGTCATCAAAAATCAAGTAGCAGACATGTGTATATCTCAATAAGGTAGAAATCAAATGTCCTATTTTCAGATCAGATATAAAGTATACTTTCAAACAGATAGGGTAAACATGTTTTCATAATAGAAAAGTAATAATGTTCAATTCAGCAAGCATTCCATGATATATATATTCAAAGAAATCATTTTAACAGATATTTAAAATAGTAATATAACACGCACAAAACACACCTTAAAAAGCTTGTCAGAAGTCTATTGGGCACCTGTCTCGCCACGCTCTGTAGTGGTGCTAGATCCTAAAACATAACGGAACAAGGTTACTACAAAAGAATTAAATTCTACTTAATTAATTCACTGGGTTCTAAGATCATACAAGTAATTATGGGGGCGCGCTGATGAGGGAATTGAAAGGAACTAGGCTGAGCATACAAACGATTGGACGAGTCTCGGGTATCTTTAATTGCACAAGAGCTCATATTAGTCTTTTATTAAAAAATGTAACTCTCTTGAATAAATAATTCAAAACATACGCATGTTTGGGTTTAAGGTTATATTCAGAGGCTTGAATAAGTAATCCCGTACACTCCAATTATGCTGATAGCACCATCTGTCAATGCGGCCATGACCCCATCAAAAGCAACGCTTCTTGATCCGAAGGCCTCATACTCTTTGACAGGTCTGATAAGTTCTCTCACTTCAACAGTAGGAAAGTAGGAAACCTGCTTAAATTCATCCTTTTTAGTCAGGAGTTGAGTTATGGCTTCGGCCTCCTTGTCCGCTTTCTTGCTAAGCAGATAATGAGACTTGAAATCGGGGCAAAAGTTAGAGAAACACCTCTTCATTGCTTTCTCTTCATCCACCCGCAATTTTGTTGCAGCCTCCTCGGAGATCTTCTCATTGACTACCGTCAACCAGCTTTGGACATGATCAAAAATAGTCTCCCCATTCCTATTAGCCGCATCAACAGATCGTTGCACCATTTCTTTTGCATCCTTCAGGTCTTGAACTTTACTCCGGAGGTTCAGAAACTTGGTCTTATGCTTGAATAAGTAATCAAGTAGTCGTGCAGTGGAATCGACAACATACTTAGCAGCTTTGGTAGCAAGATCCCCAACCATGGCGAAAAGAACCTCCATCTTTTTCCTTAATTATTGGTATGAAGCAGAACAAAGTATAGATCGACCGGATAGCACAGGCTGCTGAAAAAAAACATATTCAATGACAAAATGCATACTTGAAACAGTGGAGTAAACATGATAATCAAAGATGAAAAATAATGGAAGCGGTGTGTTAAACAAAGCCTTACCTCCTCCTTTGGATATCCAAAGCGAAAGATTGATGAGCCTTAGTGCCAACTTTGAGAGAGAAGAATTGAGATTACAAACGAGCAGAGAATCAAAATGAAAAGTCGAGAGATGTGGAAGAAGCCAGCCAAGTTTGTAAATAGCGGTAGATGTACATGTAAGTTATTTCAACTATATATGCTATTTTATAAAGTTAAATGTGCATGTTGTCACGGGGCCATTACCCTCTTCCCAAAAGACATGTCTAATAGGATGTGCAGTGCCACCGTATTTACCGTATTTATATCTTAAGATCTCCCTTTTCCTTTCCGATGTGGGATTAATGACCCCGCCTCTTCCCAGGCGTGACATTTTTCCTAACTTAACCTCGTGACGCCCTCGTCACGAGCTTCCGCTCTCGTGGTCAACCTCGTAACGCCCTCGTCGGCACGAGCTTCCGCTCTCGTGGTCAACCTCGTGACGCCCTCGTCACGAGCTTCCGCTCTCGTGATGGGTCATCTTGTCACAGTTGTCCAACCTGTCTACCACACTCATGGGATCTCGGCGTAAAATCGGGCAGTCAAAGAGTCGCTCTGATACCACTTGTCACGGGGCCATTATCCTCTTCCCAAAAGACATGTCTAATAGGATGTGCAGCGCCACCGTATTTATATCCCAAGACCTTTTTTTTTTCCCGATGTGAGATTAATGACTCCGCCTCTTCTCAGACGTGACAATGTGCATGTGCATGGATAGTGGATACCTTTTCTTTATATACATTTCTTTCTAGACAAAAGCATCTTTGACTACATCTTCGTTTGGCTTCTGCATTGAGATTCAAATCCAAATAATTTATTTCGACATTGTTTAATTTTGAATGGGACAAAAAGCCTTGGGTTTTCATTATAAAAAGTTTTATTTTATCTTTGTGCAGAAAAAAATACATGCAAAGCCATAAATTCAGCGAGTATATTTTCTTTGTAATCAAATATATATATCCCTATAAATAGATCCGTTGGATTAGAGTTAAAATATAGTTGAATAACCCAATCCTTTTATATCCTTGTTAGTATTTATTTCGACACTATTAGTCTAATTTCAATATTTTGATTTTGATTCAATGAAAAATTGAGAATAAAAAAAATTATAAATTTAGGATGAGCTTAAAATAGGCGACGCACACTGTTACACCACTAATGCAACACATCGTTGTACACCATTAAATTTTTAATAACTCTTAAATTATTATTAAAATTTTCAAAAACTGAACATATTATTAAAATTATTTCAAAACAAAATTAAAATTTGATTTAATAATCTTTCATCATTTTATTTTCTATTATTTTTAATCTTCAATTTATAGTAGAACTGAACAAACATAAAAAAATAGAAATAGATTATATAAATTGTTTTAGATTCGGTTCACAACCGAAACCCTAATTTAATTTTCGCGGTCTTGTATCTCTTGTCGCCATTGCATCTGTCAAAGTATTTTTCGAAGAACGTTTTGATGAGGGTTGGGAAAGTTGGTGAGTAAAATCCGACTGCAAAAGAGATGAAAACATGATCCGAGAGTGAAATTACACTTCTGGAAAATGGAATGGAAATCCTAATGACAAAGGTATTCAAACTAGTGAAGATTACAGGTTCTATGCTATTTCAGCTGAGTTCCCAGTGTCCCAATTTTCTTAATCACATATATTTAATTTATTGGTTAATTAATTTAAATCAAGTACTGATACAGTAGAGACTTATGATGGAGTGACATTTTTAACTTAATTTCTTCCATTCACAACGTCTTAATACAAACCTAAAACCTTACTTAAGAAATCTAGTGCAATTCTAATTTTATAATATCGAGTTTATGTATTATTTTTTAAATCTTAGGCATGTCACGAACTTTTGTGTAATTTTAATTTTTAAATTAGAAGATATATAAAAAAAAGTAAAATAATTTTTCTAGTCCTTTATGTTTATAGGTTTTCTCAATTTAATTCTTCAAAATTATAAACGTAGATGACTAAAATTGTATTGGTTAATTAATGATAAACTTTTATTTATTTTGGGGATTTGGGTTTTTTGCTATAGAGATTCGGGGTTAAATTGATAGAAACCATCACCGTTCGAGTCTTTTTGAGCATGGGCAGAGCCACATTAGCCTATGGGGTGTCACATGACACCTAAAAAGTTTTGGAGAAAAAATTTCCCCTATAAATTTAATATAGTATAATATTAAAAATAAAATTAACACAACATTAAATGAATATTGACACCCCTTAAATGAAAACTAACACCTCTCAAAAGGAAATTGACACCTATTTTTTGTTATTATTTATTTAAAAAATTCTTTCATAAAAATTTTAAATTCTGACAACCCAAACTAAATTTCCTAGCTCCGCCGTTGTTCTTGAGGGAACATCTTCATCTTTGGGCAATTATGTAAAAGTAGATTCTTTTAAGGATGGAAATGCAAAGATATAATTTTGTGATGAACATAAGTTTTCTAGTTGGTAGATCTGCAAGTTCCAAACTAAATGGGCGTTCAAGACTAGTTTCATGGGTACTCAGAGGCCTAATAAGTCCCATTGAGCTAGTTTTGAACACCCCTACTCGGTTCTTCAGGGCTTTGCCCCGACTAATTCAGATCGACTCGTGTTGCATACTTGACTTTGGTAGGTGAGTTTTTCAGCGAGAATTTTCTACATACATAAGGCTTCAAACTCAAAACCTACTTAAGCTATATCAAGTTGTTAACCTATTTATAGTGGTTTCAAAGCCATTTCACAACTCATAACATATCCAAATCTTGTGTAATATTATCTAAATAAAGCTACATATAGATTGAAGTCTCGATCTTAAATCTTAATTTTTATATTCAAGTTTCATCACGTTAAATCCTATCATTTTGACTATCAACGATTGAATTAATAGCACTTATACAAATATATATGAATTGAAATTGGTTGGATTCGTATCTTCAACTATATAGATAAATTGTCATTAAATCATATGATGGTACGATATTAAAAATATAATTATTTATTTATTTCTTAAAATTTGAAGTTATTACATGTATGGGAGCCACTATTATAATAGGATTTGAATTGCTTTGTGAGTGGTAATGCAAAGTAATTTTTAATTAATTTGTTTAAAAAAAATTGCAAATGCAAACGGGTAACTTTCTTTTTAGCCCGCAGAGACACATGCATGGAGCCTTTAAACTGCCGGGTAAGTTAACGGCTATAATTTGGAGCGGGCATTTCTTACCGTTGGATTAGAAACGATCCAACGGTGACAAATTGAAAAATCAAATATGACCGTTGGCCCTCCTTGCACCTTCAAAGGGAAATCAAATATTGCCCCTTTCCTTATATTCTCTGAAATCCATAAGAGAATTCCTCCTAAAAAGTCCATAAGAGAAAGGCGAAAGAGAAAATCAAGAGTGAAGAGATAAACAAAAATGGCATCAAGACCCACTGTTCCTCAACAAGCCAGAGGTAATTTTAGGGATTTGATATTTGTTTTGGGAAATTCGCGGATTAGGCTTGGTTTCTTGTTGAATATTTGCTGGGGTTCGTTTTAGTTAGAAAAGATTTTTTTATGGGTTCAGCTTTAAGGTTTTGGGTGAAAAAAGAAATGGGTTCTTTGCTATTTGTGTTTGTTTTGGTTGGGTTTTGTTTAAACTGCACGAATCATTTAAGAAAGGATGATTTTCTTTTGCAGCCGAGGCCGGAGTTCACAAGCAGATGAAGAAGAACGCGGTTCCCGGAGATGGGAAGAACCGCCGTGCGTTGGGGGATATCGGGAATGTGGTGAACGTTCGAGGGGCGGTTGTTGATGGCAAACCCCAGCAGCAGATTCACCGTCCACTCACCAGGTCTTTTTGCGCTCAACTACTTGCCAATGCCCAAGCTGCCGCAGCCGCCGAGAAGAACAAGGTTTGTTCTTGTATATAATTTATGTGATTGTCTGGTTTCGATTATATTTCTTTACTGGAAAATAACAAAGTAACAAGGAAACACTAATTCAAATTCTGTGTTTGTTTTGGATTTCAGAAAAACCTATGTGTTAATGTGGAAAAGGCTCCTGTTCTTGATGTAGTGCCACAAAGAGGTGGTGCTGCCGCTGCACCAAAGGCTGTTCAAAAGAAACCGGCGGCTAAGCCGGTGCCGAAGATGGCAGAAGTGATCGAAATCAGTCCAGATGGTGAAGAAGAGGTGGAAGTGAAGGAGAAAAAGGAGGAGAAGAAGAAAGATAAGGTTGAAGTGAAGAAGAAAGTAACTGAAGGAGAGGGATCATCCAAGAAAAAGCAACATACTTTTTCTGCAGCCCTTACTGCAAGAAGCAAGGTAATCAATCAATCTTTCGAATCTTTTTCGAGTAATTATTGTTGAAAACTCGAGGCAGAAAAGGTGACTTTGTTGTTCCTGAATTCAGGCGGCTCGTGGAATTGCAAACAAGCCGAAGGAGCAGATTGTTCTTGACATTGATGAAGCAGATGCTAATAACCACTTGGCCGGTGTGGAATATGTTGAGGATATCTACAAGTTCTATAAATCTGCTGAGGTTAGCAAATTCAGAACAACAATTTCATCAATGTATATATTATATCTTGATGATTTTGAGTTCCGACAAACTGACATTTATGAAAAATGTTGTGGAAATGCAGAATGAGGGCAGGCCAAATGACTATATGTACTTGCAGACTGACATCAATGAGAAGATGAGGGCGATTCTCATCGATTGGCTGATTGATCTTCATCAAAAGTTTGAGCTTTCACCTGAAGCTCTCTACCTTACCGTCAACCTGATCGACCGGTTCCTATCGGTGAAAGTCATCCCTAGGAGGGAATTACAACTGCTAGGAATGAGTGCCATGCTCATTGCCACCAAATATGAAGAAATCTGGCCCCCTGAGGTCAATGATCTAGTATGCATTGCTGACAGAGCTTACACTCATGAACAAATTCTTCTGATGGAGAAAACTATACTGGGAAGGTTGGAATGGACTTTGACAGTGCCTACACACTATGTATTCCTAACTCGGTACATCAAGGCGTCGATCCTGGATTTGAAAGTGAGTACACGGTTTGTTTAGAGGGAAATTGACATGGTTTGTTTGTAGATGAAAATTTACATGGTTTGCTGTGTTTCGTGTTGTTCAGGTGGAAAACATGGTATATTTCCTAGCTGAGTTGGGGATAATGCACTATGAGACCATTCGGTTCTGCCCATCAATGCTGGCTGCCTCGGCTGTGTATGCCGCCCGATGCACTCTGAACAAGACACCGACTTGGACTGACACTCTCAAGTTCCACACCGGTTACTCGGAGGAGCAGCTCGTGGATTGTGCTAAGCTCCTGGCTTATTTTCATTCCAAGGCTGCTGAGAGTAGGCTTCAGGTTGTGTATAAAAAGTACTCGAGTCCTCTACGAGGAGCTGTCGCGTTTTTTCCACCATCTAAGAGTCTATTATCTGCTGAAAGTAGGCTTCAGGTTGCTTAGATTTTGTTTATAGGATTTCTGGGAACTAATTGTTGTGTTTCTCCCGGTGAAGCATTAATTTGATGCCATTGAGTAGAATATTCATTTGAACAACAATGTTAGAAATTGTGTTCAGGTTTCGGAATTACATTTGTTGATGAAAGAAAAAACAATGCATTGGTAATGGTATTCTTATTCGAGATAGCAGCAAACCTCATGAGATATGTATTATCAAAATTCAAAACTATCATTTATGTTCATACTCGTTTGTTGATATATACGAATGGTTTACGAATATTTCTTCGAATGAAATAGGACCAAATTCTACAATTTTTTTAAATAAAAGCATCTTCAAAAACCTATAGTTTTAAGATGATAAAAATAAAAAATATATTATGAAATTTCATTTATTATAAAATTTATTAAATATTTTGAAAAATAAAACACAAATCCTTCAACATGTTTTACTACAAACAAAAGAAAACATTAATAGTAATAAAATTAATAATATAGTTTTTTAATATAAACTTGAATCCTAAATATTGTATGATAATATTAAAATTGTACTGCAAATCTTTTGATGTTATAATATGAAGAATTTAAAATAAAACTTCAAATAGTAAGTGTGTATAGCGTTTGTATTTTAACTTTAAAATATAAGTAATTGAAATCAATGTAATAGTTTAGCGATATTAGACATTAGATCTCTAAATTAAGTTAGGAGTTCAAATTATGATCTAGTGAATGAAATAAATTAAATTGTGAGAGTCGTCCCATGATGTGTCTCTTATAGTATTCGATTTGATTAGTTGACCAATAAGTCGAATACCGACAATTATAAAATTGAGTAAAATACCTTTGTCACCACTTTGATTTTCTAAAATGAGTAAAATACCAACAAATATAAGTATTCGATTAGTACCTATAAGTCAATTTGATTTTTTAAAAATTAGTGTTATTTTGACGTCGTCTGTCATGTCATAACAGCACATTAATTATTTAACGATCGAGTGATCAAAATAAAAATAATTTAAAAATAGAGTAATTAAAATAATATTTTTAAATTTTAATGATCAGAATAGGAGCGTGGGAAAACTGAAAGATGAAAAAATAATAATTTACCCATAAAAATATACAAATAGTAAACCTCCGTCCACCGGTCGTCAATTTTGGTGTTCTCACGCGCGTTTGTTATTATTTGGGGATTTATAAGATTAGGGTATAAAAATTCTTTAGATTTGCCGCTGTCTCCTTCCTTTCTTCTCTCTCGAGAGAAGTCGTTTCGTACGACCAAAAACCTTCCAGATTCTCTCCCTCTCTTTCCCTTTCTCTTTCCCTTCGTTTCCCATATGCTAAGAAGAAAAGGGATCATCTCGTCTTCTTGATCGATTGATTCATTCATTCATTGATCGTCAAGAAGAAGGAGAAGAAGAACAGAGGAGAGGCAGAGGTTTTTTTCTTTAACCCATCGTAGCGAATCGGAAATTAAAATCGCCATGGACTTGACTTCGATGCCCACGACAACAGCCGCCGCCGTATTTGTTAACGAACGAGAGTTGGCCGTTGATCCTTTCCTCGTTGAGGCTCTTCAAAATCCTCGTCATCGTCTCACTAGTGAGTTGTTTTCGGTTTTTTGTTCTCAATTTTGTATCTTGAATATTGGGTTTTTTTTTAGATTTGGGTATTTATGTATTCTCATTTTTTCCTCATTAATAGATCTCATTGTACGTTGGCTATTGAATTTTCATTTTGATTTTAGGGTTCTTTATATGTGGTTTCGATTGGATTTGGTTTTATTGGGGTCAATTAGGGTTGGGTTTTGTTTAGATGTAGAGATTATTTTCAGATCTGGCGTTTTCTTATCGTTGACTTTTATGCGGGAGAAATACTTTTTAGATTTGTTGCTATTTTTTCTTAATTATGATAGATTAACGTGTGGGGCAATGCATCACTCAGCCCATCTAATTCAAAGTGGAGGGTTTTTTGTTGATTGGTTTTGGAAATAATTTATTTTTTGTGTAATATAATTTGAGAGTTGTGCTTGATTCCTCATTTATATTCCCTCTGTTTTTGTTATTTCCCCGGGAGCTAGTCTTGCGGATGGAACTTGATATCCAGAGGTTTTTGCAAAATTCTGAGCAGCAGCAGCAATTTGAGTTCCAACATTTTCTGACTTCATATCTTCGGCTTGCAGCCCATCGTGTTGCTCAGCACTATGGGCTGGTAACTATGGTTCTTGATAATGGCTTGGAAGGAAGCAAAATTGTGGCGAAGATAGCAGGTGAAATCAGATGGCCTGCAGTTCGTTTGTCTGAAATTCCCGCTAAAAACTCGGAAAATGATAAGCCTGAGCAGATTAAAATTGCTATTAGGCCCAGGCCAAATAGTGGATCTGTAAACGAAGCTAATCAAAGCGGTATCAAAAGAAGTTCTGTGAGAAGTGTGGAAGAGAGGAAGGAAGAGTATGATCGGGCACGAGCTCGTATTTTCAGTAGCCCTAGCACTCCTGATTCTGATGATTCTTCTCCCCATGTTTCTATTGATGGGAAAAATGAATCTCTTATAAGAGATGAGTTGGAAAATTACCGGAGCTCCATGGTTGATCAGGAGAGAAATACTACCGTCTGGGATGGTACATCTCGAGTAGCCATTTTAAGAGACAGAGAGAAAGATCGTACTGACCCAGATTATGACCGTAGTTATCAAAGGTGGGATTTATGCTCTCCTATATTTCAGAAATTTGGAATATTCAGGTGGATGATCGCATTGTTTTGTGTAATGTTTTTTGCACAAACTCTTTAATTAAACCAAATGTTTATAGTGGCTTCGTATCCTTTTTTTCTCCTGAAAACAGAATGTAGGTAAGGTGCAAAAGTGGAAGTACCTATGATGATTATAATGATACAAGTACATGGCACTTTAGGGATGAAATAAAAATGATAATTGAATGAGATAGGGAGGGTTTTCGTCCTCATGGAGGGGTTCTTTTTCTTGATTCTAAACTAACTTGTTCTGAACGGATATAGGTATGTTAGAAACATTCCCTGTAACCAGAGTGTCGGCATGGCTCCTTACAATATGCAGAAGTTTCAGCTACCATTCGTGCAGTATGATTCTGCTTTTCCTCAGTTGGGTCAGATTGCAAGCACACAAGCTCCCCTCGGTTATGCTGTTCCTGCAAGGCCGGCTGTGAGCCCTTTTTGTTACATGGGATTGAATCAAACTTCTAGAGACGGTCCTTATGTGCAGTGGCCAAGTGCTAACATGATGTATTCACATTCGTATGATCAGTTCATGCATGCTGTATTTCAGGTAGGCTCCAATCTCATATTCTGTTTTTAGGCATTTGCTGCGTGTTCTTATACTTTTTGTCCAGTGTGACAATGGGTACATCATTTTCACTTAAAATGACTCAGTTGAATTGTACATGTATATTGTATCTTTGGTTGCAGGCTCCATTTGTTCACCAACCACCTTTGAGCTATGATTATTCGATGAACGGTTAAACGGTAACGAAGAGTTTGTATCATGCAAAATTCTCAATCTGTTAGGGCTTAGTGTGGGTGAATTGTGCTAGGGTCATTGTTTAAAGACATGGTTAGACCATTCATTCCTTCTAAATTTTTGGTGGATTATATTGGTAGTTAAGGACTGTAACAATGATGCTTTTTGGTTTCAAATTGTGTTTGAAAACTTCTTTATTTTCTTTCCTTAATAATAAACTCGATGAACATTGAACCGGGACCAAACGCCCCCCCGACTTTTTATGATTAATTTTAATTTCTCTTTTTATTTAGATTAGTTCAACTTTGGGTCCAATCTTTTATGCTTGGTGGATTAGTTCTGCTCCTTTAGGTTTGAATAGGGGTGTGTATTTTGTATACTTGGTGCTGAGTACCGGATTATTCGACATATCGGTATGATTTGATGTATCGAATTCTCTGCATTGAAGAACTGGATTAATAATTATATTTCATGTATAATGCTCAATGGTTTGGTAACTTAGATTTGAGCCAAAAATTTTCATTTGTCACGAACCGAAACATCAATCGTCGAACCTAGAGCGACATTTCTATTGATGTCTCGGGTTTTCTATT